>JAEAOA010001685.1:1740000-2197500 GCA_016746295.1 Potamilus streckersoni | reverse complement strand
TTTAATGGAAACTAAAATTGCAACATTTCTTTCCACACAAAATATTTGTCCTAGCACTATAGCCTGTCTTCCTATCTGGCCTTCGCTACAAGGGAAAACACTATCCTCAAGTTCCCCAAGGAGTTGGACCTTTTGTCTTCTTACAAAGCAAGAATCAAACTAAAGAATTCTGGGCGAGTGGTACCCTTAATTACCTTTCTCCCAAAGTGTATGCCCTTAATTTTTTTCCTGACCAATTGGATATAACTGTTCCTGAAATTCTCCCCAAATAATCATGTCTTTCATCAGATTTTCTAGCCTAAAATATGCTGCAATTAGCTTTCCTTTGAAGATCAATTATACAATCTTAAGTCCTCTTTTAACCAACACAATCAGTGATTCTATGTACCCTGTGTCACTACACCATCACAATGACTCAGTCACTTCCACTGGAACTTAAACATAGCCCCTTTTATGTTTCAGAGATAAAAAAGAGAATAATCTCCGACTTTCACAAGACCTTTCTGGCTTGACTATGATAACTTCAAAGCACAATTTATTCAACCTTAAGTTTCAATAAGTCTTCAAAATTTGCCACATTACACTGTGGTAGTTACATTTCCCAAGACTTGGAGTTCTATTGAAATAATGTAAAAGTGTGTGCACAAGACAAGTAGTTACCTAAAAGGGAGAAATTTTCAAACACTAGCTCTTTCCTTGCCTACAACTTTTGAGCAGGGTTGGTAAATTATTATTATTATTATTATTATTATTATTATTATTATTATTATTATTATTATTATTATTATTATTATTATTATTATTTATTATTATTAGTAGTAGTAGTCGTAGTAGTAGTAGTAGTAGTAGTAGTAGTAGTAGAAGTAGTAGTAGTAGTAGTAGTAGTATTAATATCATATCAATAAATAAATATCTGTGTCATTGCTGTTGTGGAAAGTATGAAAATAACCAGTTTTCAATAGTGGCATGTTAAATTCTTCATTTTGTAGAAGAAAAAAATAAAACTTGACCACATTACCCAACATCTCAATTTAAAGCATACTTTGCTAGAGTCCTACTCATAATAACAATATTTTATTAACCTATTTATTGTGAAGTTTGGGAACCTTTCTTCACATAGACTTGCAACACTATTGTTAACCAAGTATTATAAGATAACTATAGCATAACTGTTTCTTCATACACAGGACCACCACCACCACCACCCCTCAACACAAAATCAAAATGAATTCCAGGAAGATAAAACTGTATTTTGTTACATTTGTACCCTTTACTTGCTATTGAGATTGATAGCTTTTGTAGAAAAACTTGTACATGTACTTTGAAAGTTGGTGCCAATATGACTACACTATTTAGTTGCAGATTTTCCTTCTGTGGTCAAGTCTCATAGAAATCTCACAGAAATGATGGAAGTGCAAGTAGAGTTTATAAAGAAGTCATTTGTCAAGTTAACCTGGCAGGAATCAACAATACAAGCCATGATAATAGGAAACCTAATAGAGACAGCCAGTATGGGATTTCCATAAGTTTTTTAAAAGCTTGGTCACTATAACCTTGTTCATAATTTTCCCTACAAAGTGGACAAGAAGAATTAGTATGCCCTAAACTCTTGCCATCTATGGAAAAAACCCATCCCCAAATAAATATTCCAGGTTCTGGATTCTGAAAAGAAAATTAATAATAATAATAATAATAATAATAATAATAATAATAATAATAATAATAATAATAATAATAATAATAATAATAATAATAATAATAATAACTATATTTAAAGAGGGTGGCTATTAGTTGCATGGAACTAATGCTTCTTGTGACCTATGTTGTTGTTGTTGTTGTTGTTGTTGTTGCTGGGCTTAAAAAAGCCATTTTTCAGCACACAATAGGCTATTAATGGTGGAGGAAGAAGCTGGGAAATCACTAGAAAGAACCACTGACCCACAAGAAGCTATTGGCAAGCTTTCTCACATATCAACATTAGCCAAATCCTAGACTCAAACACATGCAGACAGAGGGTGACCCTCTATGAAATTATTAACATAAAAAGACTGTACATGTATACAGTCACACATACACCCACAGCATTTATAATAATCTATATTTATATATAGATATAATAAACAAAAAATTTAATAGCAGCAATAGATTACCCATAGCTATTGTTTAGCTGTCTTTTTTTGCTTCATCTGGGTACACTGTGTATATACAGTAAAAAAAAGTAGAGACAATAAATTGGGAGGTTATTAAATTTTAATGCTTTAAGTTGTAGTGTATTTGTCAATGAATCAGGTTCCACTTTTTATTCATTGAATTAGATTATAATTAAAAGCATTACATTTGTACTTTTTAAAATTTCCTTTGGGATTCTGTTCCAAATTAATTATCCAGAATACTGAAAACTTTTCTAAAGAGTTCCTTATTTGGTTTTGGGATGGAAAGGTGGTTACCTGAAACTGATCTTAGATAAGGAGTGTTGTCTTATTTTCTAGCATGAAATGTTATTGAGATATGAAGGAACCTGATTGTTTTGAAATAATTTATTGAGATCTAATGTGACCATATTGTTTTAAAATAATTCCTTGAGACATAATGGGACCAGATTGTTTGGAAATAATTTATTGAGATCTAATCTGGCCATATTGTTTTAAAATAATTCCTTGAGACATAATGGAACCAGATTGTTTTAAAATAATTTATTGAGATCTAATGAGGCCAAATTGTTTTAAAATAATTACTTGAAACATAATGGGGCCATACTGTTTTGAAAAATTCATTGAGATATAATGGGGCCATATTGTTTTGAAATAATACTTTGAGATCTAATGTGGCCATATTGTTTTGAAAAAATTCATTGAGACATAATGGGGCCATATTTTAAAAATTTTCTTTAACTTCCAAGCAAGACATGTATTATTTACTCCTGGGAAACTGATGGCTGAAATGTTAACATCTCTTTCAAGGCAGTGACCATTACCAAGTTGATTATGTCATTCAATTTTCTGGACTGAGTAATGTATCTGATTTAGAGAATGCACATATATTGCCATATTAGAGTACCAGTATGTTTATTCTGAAGCAGACAACAGCTAGATTGCAAGGTATGTTGTTGTTTTGGGTTAATGCCATTTTCAGTGCCAGAATATCTGGTGGATGAAAAAAATTTAAAGGTATGAAAGTGGCAATAAAATGATGGATTTTAGTTAGAGTCTTTCTACTGGGCAGTGGCCAAAAATAAGTTGATGAAAAAATCTCACTTGTTTGGATACATTTGTTGGAATAACAAAATCAGCTGTTATGCAACTAAGCCTTTTAATATTACATTTTTTTTTATTTGAGATCAACATTTTTGCTCAGCCTTATTGTATCAGACAGGTTTATATGTGTATCAGAAGTCTGGTCTTTTATGACCAAGAAATTATATATCTCTTCCTAACTAAGCTTGTTCGGAGGTATCATCCAGTAAACCAACAAAAATGCTGTCTGGTAGAGAAGACTGTCTTGATCGAGGTCTGATTGTATATATATATATATATATATATATATATATATATATATATATATATATATATGTATATATATATATATATATATATACATGCACACACACACATATATATATATATATATATATATATATATATATATATATATATATATATATATATATATATATATATATAATATTTTATAAAATAACACTAACACTATATATATATATATATATATATATATATATATATATATATATATATATATATATATACCAAAATAAACTGTTTCATTCATAAGGAAATAATAATAATCTATATTTTAAAAGAGTGACACATTTGGTACAAAGATCAATCTGCTTTATGGTCTTCAATTAAATACATATGGACATGGTATCTACATGTGTACAGGCAAATATATAATATACAGCTGGTAATCAAGCATCATACTACAATAGATTGTTGTGTGCAATATCAACCAAGTATGGAATTCAGCACACAGAGCAATGTGTATACTAGCATGCTTATTTGAAAACATTTTCATTCTCACAAATGGGCACACACATGAATTCCAAGAGACATTTTTTTATATATACAGGTACATAAAAGTTGTCCATAACAGTTTATAGGCATTATCTGGATTGTATAAGAAAAGAAGGCAATGATAATGCTTTTAATATCTATAAGGAAAGGAAGGCAATGATAATGCTTTTGACATCTATAAGGAAAGGAAGGCAATGATAATGCTTTTAACATCTATAAGGAAAGGAAGGCAATGATAATGCTTTTAACATCTATTAGGAAAGGAAGGCAATGATAATGCTTTTAACATCTTCATATAGACAGTTCTAAAAGAATGCAGTCAAGAAAGCCAAGCTATTTTTATACAATTCAGTTTTGTACTTAGAAAAGACTTTGAACTGACAGAATCAGTGAGAAATTCAAAGAGTTTATGTTTTGAGGTGGAATAAAATGTATCAAAGTGTACTTGACCATAACATTCCGATGCAGCTTTTTAGTTTTTCATCTTAAATTCGGGAATGTTGATCAAGGTAACAACAAGCAGGACCTTGTCATCAGAACTTTAAATACAGTGGTTTAAAATTTTTATAATGACCATCCCTATAATGTAAACCCCAAGGTTAAACAAGCAAATTTATATAGTAGTAATACATTGTACCCAAACTTATACATTTTTTAAATGTTCATATATTAGAACACTAAAATATGCATCTTTTAGATCAATGGGTATTATAAAATCATGAAAACCATCTTGTTTAGAATTGTTTATGAATCTGAAAGTAATTCAAAATCTTTTGCTTTATGCCCAGGTGATTTTACTATTTGGTTTTGGTACTCTGAACAGATTTGAAATAACCTTATCCTAATACTAATGTTATGAAGATGCAGGGTTAACCTATCTACACCTTGGCGGATCAATCTGATATTTCAGCATTCCAGGTCTGTTAATTGCAATCCACAGCATCCAGTGAAAATCACGGTGTTCAAATTTGAATACTGCTCGTTTGCACAAAACTTAATGTACCTTAAGTGATACTGGAAGCATTTGTTTAAGAGATATTGTGTTGTATTTTTAGTAGACTGTTTTAGTTTTAAATTTGTGAAATTCAGATGTGTAAATCATAATCAAATGAATTAACTGTTCCTGGTCACTACCATGTTTCAAGACATGTACATATTTATCCATCTTAGATTTATTTGTCAATTATTTTTGTCTTGTTTTTGGCAATGAGTTGCATATATGTGGCTTTTTTTTAAAAATTATTTTACAAGAAAATCTGTTCAACTGTTGACACCTCTAGTGCACATTGGACTCAATTCCAGTGAAATTATATGCAAATAAATTTTTCTGAAGTCTAGTATCCCATTATTTATTTAATGTTTGTTTTTTTTCAGTGGATTTACAGCTTTTGTGTTCTGACAAGAAAATTAAAATTTAACCATTGCAGCTGTAACAAACTGTTCAATATTACAAAGTTCTTGTCAGAAGCATAAACCTTTTGTTTAAACCCCCACCCCAACCAATGTGATAATTCATGTGATAATATTGGGGTTCCATTTTATTGCTTTTTGTTTACTACCCACTAGACCTTTGTCATATATTGGGGTTCCATTTTATTGCTTTTTGTTTACTACCCACTAGACCTTTGTCATATATTGGGGTTCCATTTTATTACTTTTTGTTTACTACCCACTAGACCTTTGTCATATATTGGGGTTCCATTTTATTGCTTTTTGTTTACTACCCACTAGACCTTTGTCATATATTGGGGTTCCATTTTATTACTTTTTGTTTACTACCCACTAGACCTTTGTCATATATTGGGGTTCCATTTTATTGCTTTTTGTTTACTACCCACTAGACCTTTGTCATATATTGGGGTTCCATTTTATTACTTTTTGTTTACTACCCACTAGACCTTTGTCATATATTGGGGTTCCATTTTATTGCTTTTTGTTTACTACCCACTAGACCTTTGTCATATATTGGGGTTCCATTTTATTACTTTTTGTTTACTACCCACTAGACCTTTGTCATATATTGGGGTTCCATTTTATTGCTTTTTGTTTACTACCCACTAGACCTTTGTCATATATTGGGGTTCCATTTTATTACTTTTTGTTTACTACCCACTAGACCTTTGTCATATATTGGGGTTCCATTTTATTACTTTTTGTTTACTACCCACTAGACCTTTGTCATATATTGGGGTTCCATTTTATTACTTTTTGTTTACTACCCACTAGACCTTTGTCATATATTGGGGTTCCATTTTATTACTTTTTGTTTACTACCCACTGGACCTTTGTAATATATTGGGGTTCCATTTTATTGCTTTTTGTTTACTACCCACTAGACCTTTGTCATATATTGGGGTTCCATTTTATTGCTTTTTGTTTACTACCCACTAGACCTTTGTCATATATTGGGGTTCCATTTTATTGCTTTTTGTTTACTACCCACTAGACCTTTGTCATATATTGGGGTTCCATTTTATTACTTTTTGTTTACTACCCACTAGACCTTTGTAATATATTGGGGTTCCATTTTATTGCTTTTTGTTTACTACCCACTAGACCTTTGTCATATATTGGGGTTCCATTTTATTGCTTTTTGTTTACTACCCACTAGACCTTTGTCATATATTGGGGTTCCATTTTATTGCTTTTTGTTTACTACCCACTAGACCTTTGTCATATATTGGGGTTCCATTTTATTACTTTTTGTTTACTACCCACTAGACCTTTGTCATATATTGGGGTTCCATTTTATTGCTTTTTGTTTACTACCCACTAGACCTTTGTCATATATTGGGGTTCCATTTTATTACTTTTTGTTTACTACCCACTAGACCTTTGTCATATATTGGGGTTCCATTTTATTGCTTTTTGTTTACTACCCACTAGACCTTTGTCATATATTGGGGTTCCATTTTATTGCTTTTTGTTTACTACCCACTAGACCTTTGTCATATATTGGGGTTCCATTTTATTACTTTTTGTTTAATACTGGCAATAGACCTATGGGTTAATATTGGGTTTCCATTTCATAACATTCTGTTTATACTCCCTCCCAATAATATTGGTACATGTATTCCATTTCATTGATTTTTGTTTTTATATTTGTTCTGTTTTGTCTGTATATCATTCTGGCTAGTCAAGGTTCTGATATGTTAGCCTAAATACACCTAGGCAGATTGAACTGATATTTCAGTGCTTCAGGTCTGTGAATTTAATTTGCTGCATTGGCTTGCAACCGCATCAAATGAAAATTAAGCTGTTCAGATTTGAATAATGTTCATCTATGAGCGAGACAAAGGGACAGGTGCACACAATTGGAATGGGCTCATAAATTATCTATTTTCCACTTTGCTGGATGTTTGCACAAATACGGTCTTTCCCTAAAAACACCTATAATGGCTTTTCCAAGGCACTTAGACTTGTTATTTTACTTCCATAGTATTATTTTGAATTTAATTTTTGATTGATATACAATGCACTTACACGCTATTGGTTAGTTGGCATTACTAAGGTAGGCAACTCATGAAATCCAGTAGAAATTCACTGTAATATTGGATCAATCTTCCAAGGAGTAGATAGGTTAACATATGAGAACTATAGCTAGCATTGAAGATGGAGTGCATATATGCTATAAGGGTGCAGTGTTGATCAGCTAAGTCAAAGAAGTTATTTTATTTACCTTATATTAATTTTATCTTGCCAAAGAAAAGGGAGTTAAGTGCATGTAAAGCTAAAATACATTTGTTGCATTTTCTGTTATGATCAACACTATGTGTAGAACAACTTTTGCTGTAAAATTGTTATTACTGAGTTCACTAAGAATTCAAGCCCAATTTTATAGGCAAGTCCAAGAGGAGTGATAGATTTAGGCAAAAAAATTCATCTATATTTATACCAACCTTGCCAATTGACAGGTGTGATATGACAACATTATGTGTGGAAGAGTTATTTGTCTTTACATTTGCTTTTAACATTTGTCAGCAACAGACTTGACTCAGGATGTGTGCTTTATCTATCTTCATATAGGAAATGTCCATCCATATTAAAACAAGAGAGCTTGCAATATTGAACCTAGCAAAGTCTGACATCTTGGATTCAGGGTTGAGAGACAATATAGTATCCATGTCTGGAGCCATTTATAATTTTAATAACTGCGCAAAGGCATAGTATACATTAGTCTAAACAACATTTGAAGGTTGGCTGCTTTAGTAAAAGTATCAACAGTAATAAATAGAATCAATAAATGTAGCTCATTGCAGGTGTATCATTCATTTCTTTTTAAACATGACTCAATAAAACACTGACCACAGTTGAAAATCTCCATCTCAGTACATGGCATACTTAATGCTGCTCATTACAATTTGACCAATAATCTTGCAATAATTAGCCTTAAAATACAAACTTATTGGCATGTCTGGTCATATAGTGTGAACAATTGCTGTTTTATAGCAGATACCACATGATTTTATTAGCATCTCTCAAGCAAGCATTAGGGTGCAACTACTAATTTTTACATTTTAGTCTGAAGGTTTTACGAAAAAGATTTATACAAAAAAATTTATGATGTTAAAACCTTTCAAATAAATGTACTTGAAGTGCTAGATGATAAAAGGTTAAAAACCTGTACAAGATGTACCAAGTAAAGTTAAAATGTAATATCGTGTAATAATGGATCTAGGTCTAGACCAAGTATATTAGGCTCTGACAGTTGATGATTGCCTTTTGAAAAATCCAATTTCTTCTGCCCCAAGCATGGAGAATTGTTTGCAGATCAAGGTATTAATTAACCATGCGTCCATGGAAATGCATGACTTGCTGAGGTCATTAGCTTAATTATTTATTTCTATATCTGATAATTATTTTGTATCAGCTCACTTGTACTGTATACATGTATTGACAATATTTACTCATATTTTGCATCAAGATTAAATGGATATGACTGTTGTATCACACAATAATCATTGAACAGAGACCAAATGAATGATGTTGTACATGTAATTGAGTTGCCGTGAAGATAAATACATGTCAAATTTAAGCCTCAGTAATTCAATCATGTCCAGGATAATTGGTTGCTGAATACACTCTTCTAAATGCTGCCACATAATGCAGTGTATTTTAATATTGTCTGTTTGTCTGTTTGTTCCCATGCAAGAACTTGAGTTGTTACCAATCTACATTTACCAAACTTTATGCATGGCTTTCACTTGAGGTAAGGAAGAAATTTAGGGGTGAAAGGGTTTTTAACTTGCTGAAAGAAAAATGGTTTCAATACAGTAATATAAGATCCCCCCTTCACCACCACATAGCTGACAAACTTTGTTAAAGGCTTGCACATGGGATAAGAAAGAAACCTGTTGGTTTTAAAGAGAAAAGGTCACTGAATGAATGAATAAAAATAGCTTTAGCAGAATAACAATAATTTTACCTCACAGACATAAAACAAATTATGGGGATGGCAGGTGCTTGAAGTGAAGAAAAAACCCTTTTAATTTTGAGGTGAGCAGGTTAACGGCCAAGGTAAGTGTGACTGAAAAAAAAATTCTTCATAAATGTTGATTATCATATACTTTCATGTAAATTTGTTGGTGACTTGAACATTTGGTAAGAAGGAAAGAAAGCCAAATTATTTAGATTATTGAACTTCTTTTACCAAATGTAGGTAGATTAGAGGTCATGGTTCCTGTGTTTAAGTATTAGAAGACAATTTAGTTTGCAGTTATAGAACATATAACTACCAGATTTGTGAAGGGCTTGCACATAGATTTGTTGAGTGTCAAAACATAAGGTCAGGGACAGAGTGACTGAGAGAAAAATGGGTTTGCAGAGAAAAAAACATGGTTTTGATCAAGTTACTGTACAAAATTTGTGGATGATTTGCACTTAGAGTATTAAGAAAATCTAAAGATTCTGGATAGTAAACATAGAGGTCATTGTTATGGTAAGTCTAATAAGAGAATAATGGATGAAGCACACAAGTTTAGTTCAAGACTACATGCGTGATCTACATGTCAAGGACACTAAATTGTTGGTTAGGTATCTACATACTGATTACAAACCCACAATGGTGCTATGCTATTTACTACGGTTTAGTTATGGTTTCAGTTAGGAATCTGGCTTACAGATAAAGGAAGAGACATTAAGTTTATAATAATAGATGTGAGTATATCAGATATACCATATTAGCTTAGTCATTTGAATTTGTTACATGTGTACAGGCAAATATATAATATACAGCTGGTAATCAAGCATCATACTACAATAGATTGTTGTGTGCAATATCAACCAAGTATGGAATTCAGCACACAGAGCAATGTGTAGAATATTGTTAGATGCTAAAAAATAAAATCCTGATGGATATTTAGGTTGTTTTATTTATTTATGGGAAAAAATAGAATTATACCTGTGCAACACATATTTGGAAAACTAAGGAGACAGTCAAGTTATGGTTGATAACTGAAAAAGGCTAGAGAGAGAAAGAGAGAGAGAGAGAGAGAGCATCACTGACCTGTTACCATCAGTGATTTAGAAAGGAACAGAAGCAACCAGGTTATACTGACATGCTAGTGACTTTCGTTCAGTCAGTCACTCAATTATTCAATGAAATATATTGGTATAAGAGAACGACTGATTGCATTTTGCATAATTTTTTTAATTCTATTTCTAAGAAAAAGTGTATCATTCAAATGTCATGTTCAGTTTAATTTTGTTTATGTAATTGATTAAATTATATTTTACATACAGGGGTTTGTATTATTTTATTCTGTATCTTTGCTCAGATCTCTGTTATTCCATCATTAATTTCTTGTTTTCTTCATTGATTGCTATATATGGTTGTCATGTTTGTTAAGCCCCAGCTATAAAGTCATGCATAAGCTATAATCTACCTGTCTTGGGAATATTACCACAGCCATGATGTTTAAAGATTGCAATGGGCTAGTGGTGAACTTTTATGCAATGGTACATGACTGGCTGGATACCGAATCTTGAATTGGCAAAGGCAATAGATCGAACCATCAAAAGGCTTTGTTATCACACCTATGTGTTAAAGTTTATTCCAAAGATTGAAAGGAAACCGGCAGGGTGAGAGAGGCATATTCTTATTCATCCCCACATTGATTGACAGATATTTTTCACT
Source organism: Potamilus streckersoni (assembly GCA_016746295.1). Classification (NCBI taxonomy): domain Eukaryota; kingdom Metazoa; phylum Mollusca; class Bivalvia; order Unionida; family Unionidae; genus Potamilus; species Potamilus streckersoni. The sequence continues at coordinate 2,186,334 of JAEAOA010001685.1, read as the reverse complement.
AAATTTGATTGGATTGGTTCACAGCATATAGAGGGTGTGATTACAAAGCCACTTGTAATTTGGCAGCAAAACTTAGAGATAGATTCTAAAAGATGACATCTTTGAAAGGTCAGTAAGTTATTTTCTCAATTTTTTGCAGTACATTGCGGCATCATAATTGTAATTTTTTTGTAGTATAGTTAATTATTAGGATCATTTAGTATGTAGTGGTGTTTAATTTACATCTTTTTGAGAAATGGACTTTGTAAATGATCATTATCATGCGAGGTAAAATTATGTAGATCTTTAGATTATGGTCAGAATTAATTTTGTAATTTGCTATTAGGTTACTTCGTAGTAAGCTAGTGCATTTATTAATGTGTTATTAACACATGCTTGAATTGTGAATTTGGAAACATCGTTGGAGTATGCAAGATTAGTAACTATGAAAATATGCATATATCAGAGCATGGATATTTGAATATTTGTGTACTTTGTATGATTTGTAAGGTAAAGAATGCATCTGATTATTATGATATTGTTTAGTGTAATGGGATTAGAAATATCTATTGATGTGACAGAATTTATTGATGTATATATGTATGAGAATTGCTAGAATGTATGAGTATCTGTGTGAATGAATGTATGACTGAAGAAATTTAATAGACATTATCTGATGATGGGCTGTGTGTAGTGTAAAATGAGTGGGCTAAGGAAAAATAATATACCATCATTGTGATGTCACAGAAAGCTTTTAGAGGACACAGAACTTAAGGTTCAATTGGGTCCCAAGTCTTCAAAAGTTGGAGATGGAATTGAGGCCATAGCCGAGACAGTTGAAGTCAACAGAAGTGGAGTCATGGTAGAGAAAGTGGAGAAGGAGGAGAAAGAGTCTATCGAAAGTAGAGGAGGAAAAGGAGTCTAGAGAAAGTCAAGGAGGAAGAGGAGAAGGAATTTAGAGATTTAGTTTAGAGAAAGGATAGACCCGATAAGTAGAAATACAAGAATAGGTGGAAATCAATCTCACACTGCAAATCAAGTGATGCAGTAGGCTTATTAAAGTGTTGAGTGAAAGGAGTATAATTGGAAATTTTAGTCATTTGATTATTGAATTGTTATCAAATTGTTATTCATTGAATTTCAACATTTTTTATGTATTTAATTATCTAACCATTGGCATTGCTGACTGGGGGCTTTGAGCTTTACATTAGATTTAACATCCAGCAAAATAGAGTTCTATAATAGTTTAAATAAAACATTGGGAGCACCCCACCCTAACAATAGCAATCATCACACCAGGCAAGGACACAGGGGTTGATCATATCCTAGATAACAATAATCAAAGCACCATAGAGTGAGGGAATTTATCATATCACACTCCACGCATTTCCTACCCACATTCCAGGCGAATATGGAAAGAGTCTTTAGAATACATTGGGTTAATTTCAGTGACATCAGCAAATTTAAATATTCCTTGTTTATACCATCGCAATGTAATTAAAAATAGATATTCCTTGACAATTTTTAAAACATGTATGCTTATACATTGTGAGATTGTTCCAAGATTTCTAATGTCAGTATCATATATATATATTACACCAAAAGCAGGTGGTATTACAGAAAGAAGAACAACAGTTCTTCTATGATGCCAAATAAGTTAGATTTTCTGCTCATATTAATTAATGCAGCAAATAAATAGAGCCTAAAAATATCATTTTTGAGATCTTATTTCTCTTTAGGCTTAAAATTACATTTTCAGAATTGGAGTTTGTGTACAGATGGTAGATGTTTTGGCCTTTGAGCTGAAGCAGACATATGCGAACAGCACTCACAAAGTTGAACATTTGCACAGAGTATGATAAATTTGTGATAAAGATTAAAATAGGGTCAGGAGATGAAAATCAGTAGTCTTATACACAGAAAAGAAAGGAAGAAGAAAAATGAAAAAAGTCAAACTTTAAACCTTCTTTTTCAAGCATATGCAAAATAGCCAGTCAAAACAATATACAGCTAAATAAAAATTTCTTGAAAACAGATGTGTATTTGGATGCATTCCAAAATAACCCCCACATTGCATTTCTGCACTGTATTTCTGGTGAAAATTAAAGTATTCTCTTGGGAATAATGAGTTACAAAAGGTTTTTGAGATTGTTATTTTCCCATTGAACTTTAGCCATATAAATATGTGAAATTCTTCTTTTTATAGCTTTTTACTTGCCATGAATGTCAACCAAAGCATTAGTGTAATTTCTTGTGATATATTTTTATACTATTTTAATTTATTTTCTGGATCAAATGGTTTTGCAATTGTATAGATAAGTAAGTAAAAGAATTTTTTATTTTCATTTTCAATTTATGTTTTATGCCATGTGACCTAAAAATTGAAAAAGACTTTTTTTGCAAGGAAACCAGATACCCAAGAACGATTATTTAGCAAATAGCACAATCATTCAGTAACTTAAGAATATTTTTTTTTAATGAATTTACTAAAAAAAATATACTGCAGTATTTGTGAAAATTGTATGATTTTAAAATATGATGAAAACACATATATTAATTGGTATTTACTGAAGTTTGATCCCTATTGATCCTATTATCTGTGTTCATTAGTGGTCATTACTTTGGGATCAATAATCAAGATCACAGCAATAGGCCAGTTGAATGGAAATGGAGGATTAATTGAAAAATGGTAGCCTACACATTTTGTTGAATTGGTTCACAATAAATCAAGCAACATTCCATTCTTATATGCATGTAGGTTATTTAAACAATCCTTTGGAAATGTCTAACTCTTTCAAATTAATGGAACTACAAAATATTCATTAGTTTGTTTTTCTTATATTAGCTAATTTCAGTGTATCAGCATAATCACTATTAATTGTTCACTGTGTTGCATGCTTACACTAATTTGGCTTCTCATATGAGTTAGCTGATAGTTGAGGGCTGAGACCAGCAAGTTATTTTCCATTGATATCAGTGTAAAAGTACAACTATTTTTTTTATAATACAGTAGATGGCCAAGCTTTTACACTCCTTGATTGAAGTTTATTGTAATGCAGACATTCTGAAGAGTTAAAATGAGGTTCTGTGCAGCATTTTTTTCAAAGATCAATGTACCTAAAGCAAGGTACCTGGTAGAGGTAAGTTAATCCACTGGGCAAGCATTTAATAATTTTAATGCGGTTAAGAAACTGTAAAGAGTGTTAGACAATTAAAAATTAAATTCTGTGCTGATAATTGATATAATAGCCCAATCCTGAATTATTTGGTATGGTATCCAGTTTTCCATCCACTTTGAAACTGTTCTCCTACTCAATTAATGATTATTGTTCCAAGTCATAGAATAGTGCTATGGTTACTGTTAGGAAAGGAAATATGCCATGCATGCTGGCAGATGTTTATTGACTACATCAGTGGCAGCATTAGCTGAGCATAATGCTTATATAGGTTTGGCTTAGTGGGCTATAGTTGACAAATTGACCAGATAATTGCCACACTCCCCATATAAGAAATGGAATAATCCACCACCAGACTTTGTAGCCTGCTCTGGCTTGAATCATATGTTCTGCTGCTTTAAGGTAGATTGACAATGGAACTGAATGGAAACAGCAAAGATCTGTAAATTGATGTTTCATTTGTTGTATAGTCATTAAACCTAAGAGCTACAGTTGATACAGGTTAGGGGAAAATCAATTAGATTTGATAGCATTTTATTCCTTCATGTATATCATACAAGAGTGAGTGTTGATTTATACAGTGCTTTTGATGTAGACGCATAATTCTTTCTTGGGACTGAAGAATACCAAACTATTTGGTGCTCTGCATTTGTTTTATGCAGTAAGAGAGCATAGTCCAACACTACAACCCTGTTTGGGAACGGAATGGAGCGCTTGTATCACTTCATGAATTTCCTTGTGCTGTGGGATGCATTAATTTGTCCCTCCTTCCAAGGTAGTGAAGTCAACATATATTCAGCACAGTATGTATAATATTTTTTTCTTTTTAGTTTTTAATTGTAACTTTGAAATTAATATATATTTCAATTACTTGTGTTACAAGTTTAAAAGAAAATGAGTTTCATAATTCAAAACATGATTTAGAATAGTCTCTCAATCATCTTAGTTTAAATTACTCAAATCTGTTTTATGTTTAAATATTTAATATGACAGACCCATAACAGCAAGAAGCTTCAGTTTATTATTTTCCATGTACTGTATATATGGTAGTTATCCATTATAACATACCTTATTATAACACTGTCCCTGATATAATGTAGGAATGAGCATTTATCCCATACTGGCTGAATTATATTTGTTGCATTTTGTACCCCAGTATTAGGTGGATTTCATATATCACAATATTGTTATGTCTTCTCTTAATAGTGTTACAGTGGTGGATCATTGTTTGTGAAAATTCTTAAACTATGTAGATGCATTAGACTGGTTAATACTTATTTTGTGAACAGTAAGAGTAAATTAAAATGGTATAGCTATTACAGTATTATTGGATGGCAAGCTCTCATTGCATAGACCTTCAGAGTTACCATTTAAGTTCTTTTTTCAGAGAAAAATATCTTCTTTAATGATCAGTTTAGTTGTTATTCTATAAACTGAGTATACTTGGATCCCATAAACACAGTTGATCAGCAGACATTTTTACATGATAATGAAATTAGCTCATTAATGTGATAATGTTGTTTTGAGTGCTAGCAGTATATATAGAAAGTAATTTTAAACATTTTGGGACTTTTTAAAATTGATTTAATTTTAATATTACCCAGCAATTGTTGACTGAATAAATAAAAATCTATAAAAATATCATAGTAATGCATTCCCTGATTTTATATAAAAGAGTAGAAACCATCAGTAGTTTTTCAAGTCCATGTCATTTGGGAGATCATTTTTTACTGGATGAGAGCTCAAATCTGGACCTGCATCATACTAGATGGGTTAACAGATCCTTTCCTTTGAAGTGTTACACAAGGTTTTCAGAGAGTTATGCTATTTCTTGATTATATGTGATCATTCATCTGAATCATTCCTTGACATAGTACTCAAGTTTTTCAGAGAGTTATTTTTATGTCTTCATTATACATGTTCATGCAGCTGTTCAAAAGCTGAAAATCAAACTCTAGTCAAGATGGATGTATATTGTGTGGTCTAAACATTGTTACCAAATGGAAAACATTGTCACCAAATGGAAAAATATGTGGCCAGAACAGGGTTCAAACAATAATTGGACCTTCCTCTCTACCATATGTTCTCGCTTATAAGTGGAGTCGGACTGTTTCTTTCATATTATTATCATTGAAAGAAGTATTTTCATTAATAAAAGAACAGTGTCAACATCTAGGTCTATTACATTTAGTTGATGATCCCTTTTTATATCATTTGTTTTTCTTTTTTAAAATTAATTAGGAAATTGTTAAGATTTGTAATCAGTCTTTTAAGACAAGCATGGTCAAAAAGCAGAAGTCATTTACAATTGCATTTGAAGAAAAGATATCCAGTGGAGAAGATTCTGTTAAGTTCCAAGAGACCTATCAATACCTACAGATAAACTTGCCATGTATTTGCTGTTGGAAAACTAAATGTAGAGGGATTCAGATTTCATCTTCAGGTGTTAGAATTTAGATGTATAAATGAAAATCTTTATTAACTACAAGTACATTTACACATTTTACTTGCTCCTTTACAACCTATGATTTAGCTATTGACAAACAATTTGACTGCTTCCATACATGTTTACTTGATCACTAATAAAGGATAGATGTGGCTTTGCAAACCTTAAATGAGGATTACAAATATTGCCTTTTTAGTTTGAAAATGTCTTTTACAGTACCTTGTTCATCTATATTTCATGAATACTTGCAAATTAAAAAAAATCTTACAGTGGTTTAATTTCAGAGAGAAAACACTGTTCAAATTTGTGTCACCAATAACTTTGGAGGTCATATTTCATTTTATTTAAACATTGAAAACATTCTTTGTAAATTTTGATATTTTTAAAATCCACAAATTTATGTGTGCTTTTGTTGTCAGAAAACATAATCAAGTGTTTGCTGCATTCTTCCCAAATCATTTTAAAAGGGATTAAACTTCTGTGTAACTATGCTTATAATTAATTGTCATCTGAAAAATTTTAATTAACAATAGTGCCATGCCAATCATCCATGCAATTTTTTTCAGACCCTGTTGTAGATTTATCCATATTCCTGGAACTAATGTCACAAAGAAACAGTGCCATGCAAATTTTAATAAACATTTTACACCAATACTGTAATAGTATAATTTTTTAAACTGTTACTTTAAATTATTTTTCCTTCAACTAACACACAAACACAAATTTTTAGAAACATGTTATCTGACCCTTTAAGTTTTGAAGATTTGATTTTAGATTTAACTGTTAGAAAATATATTTTTACAGCTGCCCTGTGTGATTACAGGGAATTACAATTGGGACCTCAGTGTTACACTGAGATGATTATATGAAGTGATTAAAAGTGTATGAAAACTAAGAATTTTTCTAATTGGGGGATTTCAGCATGTATATATGTTTGATTCTTTATCTCATATTTTTATCTCTATGTAAATAAGATGTAAAACCAAACTATGTGATCCTGTTTGGCACAAGGTTGCTTGAACTGAGATGGTACACTTTAAAACCCATATCAATCAGTCAACATTAATTCAGATTTTTAATTCAATTCCAAAACTGTAAAAATACTTTCTGAACAAATATATAGAAATCTCTAAGTGCACAATTTACCAAGTCCATCTCCTAGCTAAAAATTTTATAAGTCCACATTTGCAATTTATGTCCATGCTAAAAAATGACTAAGTTCTTATTTCTGAGGTTTTTCAGAGGCCAAAAAAAACTAAATTAATTTATGTCCAAGGCATTGTCCAAGGTATTTCCTAGGCTTTTTTAATGTACGAGATAATGTCTGGGATTTGCTTATAAAACCTTGGACAAAATATCAGCATTGTCTGAGGTTTCCTAGGTTAACCTAGGAAAACCATTGGGAAAACCTCGGACGTCCAAGGTTTTAGGTCAAATCTCCCAGCATTACCTCGGAAAATGTATAGCTTGGCAGCGAATCCCACTATAGAACCATTGTTGTGAAGCTGCTTCATGATTTATACAAAAAAATTACTGTAACACCTTTCTTGGGAGACCACCCCTATTAATAGCAAAATGTGGTCTCTAAAGACAGCTGGTCTCAGAAAAGGTGTGTGCAGGTGGCATGGTTTTGAGGGTTGAAATTCAGTTGGTTTTATGCAGGAAAAATACTCCTATTCTTTCTTTTGTTTTCATAGTTCTTGTTAACAAATTGCATGCATTTATTTGAAACAAATCATACAGCAATAAAAAACCATATCAATCATACATTTTTATTTGAAGGTGGTCCATAGTCTACTGGCATATTAATTGAAACATTAACTAAAGCAATATTTAACCTGTCAGTAAACTGTAATAATAACACTTTCTCAATATATTTAAATATGAACATTTGAACCTACTCAAAATCCATCATTGCCTTATGAAATAATGAACTAGTTAATAACGGGATTTTGATGACTATAGTGGTGGCTTTTGACAAGTACGGCTGGTTATTTTATGGCTTGCAGCTTTCAACTCTTCACTGTACATTTAAAGGCATCAGTAACTGGATTGGAATATTTCCATCTCAAGAACAGTTTGCACTCTACCTGCAGACTGTATAAATCATCAGATTGCACAGAATGAAATTGAGGCCTGTAGTGTTTAAATATGACTCTTTGATATGGTGATTAGGGTCTATGGTGTTAAGCATGACTTTTAGACTCAGTCATCAATGTCTGTTTAAATATAGCTTTAGGATACAGTCATCATAGGCTGTTGAATATAGCTTTGGGATTATCATTAATAAGGTCTTTTTAAATACAGCTTTAGGATATTATCATTAATAACTTTTAAAATACTGATTTGGATACAGTCATTAAGGTCTTTTTGAATATGTCTTTGGGATACAGTCATTAAGGTCTGTTTAAATAACATTTTGGGATACAGTCATCAAGGTCTGTTTAAATAGTAATTTGTGATATGGTCATTAAGGTCATTATGTGTCTTTAAGTAGGAATTAGAGATGTGATCATAAGGTCTTTGGGTTTAAATAGGGCTTTGTTATATGATCAAAAGGTCTTTGGGTTTAAATAGGGCTTTGGGATATGATCATAAGGTCTTTGTCTTTAAATAGGGCTTTGGGATATGATCATAAGGTCTTTGTCTTTAAATAGGGCTTTGGGATATGATCATAAGGTCTTTGTGTTTAAATAGGGCTTTGGGATATGATCATAAGATTTGTAATGTTTAAATAGGGCTTTGGATATGGTAACTAAGGTCTTTGAGTTTAAAAAGGGCTTTGGGATATGATCATCAGGTCTGTGTTTAAATAGGGCTTTGGGATATGATCATAAGGTCTTTGTGTTTAAATAGGGCTTTGGGATATGATCATAAGATTTGTAATGTTTAAATAGGGCTTTGGATATGGTAACTAAGGTCTTTGAGTTTAAAAAGGGCTTTGGGATATGATCATCAGGTCTGTGTTTAAATAGGGCTTTGGGATATGATCATTAGGTCTTTGTCTTTAAATAGGGCTTTAAATATGATGATAAGGTCTTTGTGTTTAAATAGGGCTTTGGGATATGATCATAAGGTCTTTGAGTTTAAATAGGCTTTGGGATATGATCATAAGGTCTTTGTCTTTAAATAGGGCTTTGGAATAAAATCATAAGGTTTGTAATGTTTATATAGGGCTTTGGGATATGATCATAAGGCTTTTGTTTTAAATAGGGCTTTAGATATGGTCACTAAGGTCTTTGTCTTTAAATAGGGCTTTGGGATATGATCATAAGGTCTTTGTCTTTAAATAGGGCTTTGGGATATGATCATAAGATCTTTGTCTTTAAATAGGGCTTTGGAATATGATCATAAGGTCTTTGTCTTTAAATAGGGCTTTGGGATATGATCATAAGGTTTGTAGTGTTTAAAAAGGGCTTTGGGATATGATCATAAGGTCTTTGGGGGCCCCGAGTGGCCGAGTGGTCTAAAGCGCTGTCTGTTACGGATCACTGCCATCTCACCTCTGTCTGCGTGGGTTCGAGTCTAGGATTCGGCGAATGTGGATATGTGAGAAAGCTTGCCAGTAGCTTCTCGTGGGTCGGTGGTTCTTTCCGGTGATTTCCCGGTTTCTTCCTCCACCATTAATACTGGCCGCCATGAATAGCCTATCGTGTGCTGAAAAATGGCATTAAGCCCAACAACAACAACAACAACATAAGGTCTTTGTCTTTAAATAGGGCTTTGGAATATGATCATAAGGTCTTTGTCTTTAAATAGGGCTTTGGAATATGATCATAAGGTCTTTGTCTTTAAATAGGGCTTTTGGATATGATCATTAGGTCTTTGTCTTTAAATAGGGCTTTGGGATATGATCATAAGGTTTGTAATGTTTAAATAGGGCTCTGGGATATGGTCACTAAAGTCTTTGTCTTTAAATAGGGCTTTGGGATATGATCATAAGGTCTTTGTGTTTAAAAAGGGCTTTGGGATAAAATCATAAGGTTTGTAATGTTTATATAGGACTCTGGGATATGATCATAAGGTCTTTGTTTTTAAATAGGGCTTTAAATATGATCATAAGGTCTTTGTCTTTAAATAGGGCTTTGGGATATGATCATAAGGTCTTTGTCTTTAAATAGGGCTTTGTGATATGATCATACAGTTTGTAGTGTTCAAATAGGACAGTGGGGTATGATCATAAAGTCTTTGTGTTTAAATAGGGCTTTGGGATATGATCATAAGGTCTTTGAGTTTAAATAGGCTTTGGGATATGATCATAAGGTCTTTGTCTTTAAATAGGGCTTTGGAATAAAATCATAAGGTTTGTAATGTTTATATAGGACTCTGGGATATGATCATAAGGTCTTTGTCTTTCAATAGGGCTTTGGGATACGATCATAAGGTCTTTGTTTTTAAATAGGGCTTTCAGATAAAATAATAAGGTTTGTAATGTTTATATAGGGCTTTGGGATATGATCATAAGGTCTTTGTTTTTAAATAGGGCTTTGGGATATGATTATAAGGTCTTTGTCTTTAAATAGGGCTTTGGGATATGATCATAAGGTCTTTGTTTTAAATAGAGCTTTGGATATGGTCACTAAGGTCCTTGTCTTTAGATAGGGCTTTGGGATATGATCATAAGGTCTTTGTCTTTAAATAGGGCTTTGGGATATGATCATAAGATCTTTGTCTTTAAATAGGGCTTTGGAATATGATCATAAGGTCTTTGTCTTTAAATAGGGCTTTGGGATATGATCATAAGGTTTGTAGTGTTTAAAAAGGGCTTTCGGATATGATCATAAGGTCTTTGTCTTTAAATAGGGCTTTGGGATATGATCATAAGGTCTTTGTCTTTAAATAGGGCTTTTGGATATGATCATTAGGTCTTTGTCTTTAAATAGGGCTTTGGGATATGATCATAAGGTTTGTAATGTTTAAATAGGGCTCTGGGATATGGTCACTAAGGTCTTTGTCTTTAAATAGGGCTTTGGGATATGATCATAAGGTCTTTGTGTTTAAATAGGGCTTTTTGATATGATCATAAGGTCTTCGTCTTTAAATAGGGCTTTGGGATATGATCATAAGGTCTTTGAGTTTAAATAGGGCTTTAGGATATGGTCACTAAGGCCTTTGTGTTTAAATAGGGTATGGGATGTGATCATAAGATCTTTGTTTTTAAATAAGGCTTTGGGATATGATCATAAGGTCTTTGTGTTTAAATAGGGCTTTGGGATATGGTCACTAACATCTTTATGTTTAAATAGGGGTTTGGGATATGATCATAAGGCCTTTGTCTTTATATAGGGCTTTGTGATATGGTCACTAAGGTCTTTGTCTTTAAATAGGGCTTTGGGATATGGTCACTAAGGTCTATGTGTTTAAATAGGGATTTGGGATATGGTCACTAAGGTCTTTGTCTTTAAATATGGCTTTGGGATATGATCATAAGGTCTTTGTGTTTAAATAGGGCTTTGGGATATGATCATAAGGTCTTCATGTTTAAATAGGGTTTTGGGATATGATCATAAGGTCTTTGTTTTTAAATAGATCTTTGGGATATTATTATAAGGTTTTTGTGTTTAAATAGGGCTTTGGGATATAATAAATAATCATAAGGTCTTTGTGTTTAAATAGGGCTTTGGGATATGATCATAAGGTCTTTGTATTTAAATAGGGCTTTGGGATATGGTCACTAAGGTCTTTGTCTTTAAATAGGGCTTTGAGATATGATCATAAGGTCTTTATGTTTAAATAGGGCTTTGGGATATGATCATAAGGTTTGTAATGTTTAAATAGAGCTTTGGGATATGATCATAAGGTCTTTGTGTTTAAATAGGGCTTTGGGATATGGTCACTAAGGTCTTTGTGTTTAAATAGGGCTTTGGGATATGATATTAGGTTTGCAGTGTATAAATAGGGCTTTGTGATATGGTCACTAAAGTCTTTGTCTTTAAATAGGGCTTTGGGATATGATCATAAGGTCTTTGTGTTTAAATAGGGCTTTGGGATATGATCATAAGGTCTTTGTCTTTAAATAGGGCTTTGGGATATGATCATAAGGTTTGTAATGTTTAAATAGAGCTTTGGGATATGATCATAAGGTCTTTGTGTTTAAATAGGGCTTTGGGATATGATCATAAGGTTTGTAATGTTTAAATAGAGCTTTGGGATATGATCATAAGGTCTTTGTGTTTAAATAGGGCTTTGGGATATGGTGACTAAGGTCTTTGTGTTTAAATAGGGCTTTGGGATATGATCATAAGATCTTTGTGTTTAAATATAGCTTTGGGATATGGTCACCAAGGTCTTTATCTTTAAATAGGGCTTTGGGATAGGGTCACTAAGGTCTATGTGTTTAAATAGGGCTTTGGGATATGGTCACTAAGGTCTTTGTGTTTAAATAGGGCTTTGGGATATGGTCACTAAGGTCTTTGTAGGGCTTTGGGATATGATATTAGGTCTGTAGTGTTTGAGGAAAAGTGAAGGTAACTCATTTAGTTACAAACACTAATCTACCTTGAGACCTTCTGGTATATACAGCGCATTATGACAACAATTTAGCTGCACACTAAAGAATTCTGAAAATGATATGTTTCAAGCTTATAATGCATATGCAGCAGTCACAGAGCAAATAAAAGTAAAATCTGTTATTTAAAAATTAATTTGTAAAAGATATATGTATAGGGAGAGAAAAGCAGAAGGTGTTTATGTTGGTTAGACCTGTTTTGATGTCTTAAGATTCAATCCATGTAAGATGTTGATCCTGAAAAGAAGAAATGCTAGGAGTCTGTACGCTTTATGATACTGTGAATGGTGTTCCTTGCCATTCGACCAGTTTCTTGAAACTTGTGAAATAATTCTTTCTTTTGCTTTGATATGTACATTTTTTTATTTCTAACAGACTGTAAATTTGGAGTACTTATAGTATTTCTTTGCTGAAAGATAGATATAATATCTAGGTAGACTGGAGCAGCTTTTCTGGACACTTGATCCACTTTCTGGTCACTTGATCCACATTCTGGACACTTGATCCACTTTCTGGACACTTAATCCACTTTCTGGACACTTGATCCACTTTCTGGACACATTATACATATATTTGGCCTTTATAAAAAAATTCTTATATTGGCAAAAGAATTTTATAGTTTAATGTGTCTTGAAAATAGATTATATATTGGTCTAGAATTAAATACATGCCTTATTTTTGGAGTCATAAAAGTTGTGTTATGTTTGAATTACAGATATTAACCCAAATTAGCAAATATGATTGAATATAGCAATTATAAAAGCTGACCATATACTGAAAAGGTTGAATATAGCAATTATAAAAGCTGACCATATACTGAAAAGGTTGAATATAGCAATTATAAAAGCTGACCATATACTGAAAAGGTTGAATATAGCAATTATAAAAGCTGACCATATACTGAAAAGGTTGAATATAACAATTATAAAAGCTGACCATATACTGAAAAGGTTGAATATAGCAATTATAAAAGCTGACCATATACTGAAAAGGTTGAATATAGCAATTATAAAAGCTGACCATATACTGAAAAGGTTGAATATAGCAATTATAAAAGCTGACCATATACTGAAAAGGTTGAATATAGCAATTATAAAAGCTGACCATATACTGAAAAGGTTGAATATAGCAATTATAAAAGCTGACCATATACTGAAAAGGATGAATATAGCAATTATAAAAGCTGACCATATACTGAAAAGGTTGAATGTTCTGATCATGGGTAGCAAAAACTAAAAAATGGACCTTTTTTGAAACCTGTTTAATGTGAATAGACCAAGTTAGATTATCATTTAAAAATACTCCAAGAATTGTGTCTTATGTGGTCATAATTCCACTAACACTGTCAAATTAAACTTGGAATTGTTGCCATCAAAAAATTCATGATATTTGAGTAATTCTATGTCTTTATTTTGAGATATATACAATGTAACACTTCTTTCAGAAATTTTTTTAAAATGTATGACAGTTTTAATCTCTAATACTTGTTATATGTTATGTGAGAAACAAATCACAGCTGCAAATCAATAATATTTTCCAAACTACATGTATTAAAATAAGATCCTTCTGGATGAAGTGTTTAGAAAAATTGCTTTGTAGGTATTTTTAAAATTCAGCCTAATGAAATCATTTGATGGTATCAGTAATAGAATTAAAATGGCTTTAGCTGTAAGCTCATTATTGCATAGAATCTACTGATAAACACCAAGCTCATTCCAAGAGAGGAGATAGGTAGTGTATAATTCCATGCCCATCCTGAATATTGCAGTTCTATCTGTATTATTAGAACTACAGGAAGTCAAGAAAGAATTTCAAACAAGAGCAGCTAGGTTTGAATTCCTTCTTGACTTCAAGAAGACTTCTTGATGTTGAAACCCATGAATGGCTTCCATTTTAGCAGACAACTCAGCATTAAAAGGGTTAACTGATCTATAAAGCCATACATGGTTTCTTGTCTACTGATTATCCTAGAAGTAATTTTAATTTTGTGGAAGATGTGTGTGTGTATGTGTTTGTATATATATATATATATATATATATATATATATATATATATATATATATATATATATAGTTATAGTTATGCACACATATAAAATAATAATGGGGCTTTGATTTATTTGTAGCCATACTGTGGAATTTCATTCCATGCAGTATTTGGTCAGCTGACTCTTCCAAGAGTACTACTTAGAAGTACCTAGGTCATCATCTACACAAACAATAGCTTATGTAATTTTGTGTAATTCAATACTACTTTTCTGGCCTGTAATCCTTGTATATGTTCTCAACTATTCTTTAAGTAAATGCTGTATTAACTTATCTTTATTTCCTTGTACATATTTTATAACTGTATTAGATCAGTTATATAACTTTTAATAGTTTAGTTCAGTGTAAAAACACAGCAGTATGTACAAACTACATAATACATATGTAAAAGATCTCAAGGAAAATTGGTCAGTTGACCAAATCAACTTCTTTCTTTAATTAAATTATTATTATTATTATTATTATTATTATTATTATTATTATTATTATTATTATTATTATTATTATTATTATTATTATTAATTAAACTATTAGATCCGTTCTTGCTGGTAAATTGGTTTAGTCATTGTGTGGCACTGACCTTCATTGTTTTAAATTCAGTATTTAATATCTCATAACCTTTAGGCTGGTTCCTTACCTTGTATATTAGTTGTCTGTGGCCAGTTAGTGTGATGAAACATTTATTATAACCATGCTATTTCTTTTCAAGGTGGTCTAAGTGAACTGATGTTCTTATAATGTGAAATATGTCATACACAAAGTCTTATTGTCTGAGTTGCTGAGGGTATAGAATCTGTTAATCTGAATTCTGATGGAGGTTTCTAATGGCTTCTTGGCTGTGCTGATGAAATTACATGAATGAAAATGTAGATGGATATATAGTCCTCAAGATTTTATTACTTGTCTGTGTCCCAGGGGTTCTAGGTCAGAATGCCTCTATATGCCAATAGAGGTCATTGTCTTCAAGGATGGCTGTTAATAAGAATCCATTATAGCCATTTGGCACTTTGTAGAAGGGCTACAGCAGTTACTGCATGATTACCTCTTAGAAGTAGTTAAGCCCAGTAGCCTCTATTACAAAGGTTTCCTCTTGCATCCTTGTATACTTTGTAATGAAAAGTTCTCTTGCTAGAGTTGATAAATAATTTTATCAAGCCATTCTCATGGTCCATGTGATGGTGAAGTCAAGGAGTCTATAAAATTCTGATATTAACTAACATATCAGTCTTGAGGCCACAGCTACTCTTAAAGGGCCAAATGCTATCAGTTGACTGAAGGCCTTATATGGGTGATATTTTCCAATAATGGTAAATTGTTCCAGTCCATTATTTCAGCACTTTGAATGGTAAATTGTTCCAGTCCATTATTTCAGCAATGTGAATTTTTTTTTAAATTCTACCTTGTGCACATATATTATTAATATTGTTTGGGCTATCTATAGCAGATAGGAATAAGCTTCAGATTAGCCCACAATAATTATAGGTTACTGCATTTGTATTGAAAAATATGAAGGAGTTTTGGGGATGGCTATAGTGCACAACCTTGGGAGTGCAGTATATTCATCCAAAATAACTAGTTCATATTTTTCCATTCAAATGCAGTAACCTTTTTATTATATGCTCAATTTTCTTTCATTGCCAAAGACTTAATAATAAAATTCACAATCAAATAATTATTTAATAATAAAATTTATTATTTTATTATTAAAATAATAAAGTTCAGAATCATAGATTCCTTGAATACACAATAATAGTATTCATGCGCATATAGCTCTGCCCACCAACCTTTTAACTTCATAGCATACTGCTCACTCACGTGCATCAAGCATGAGGAGTGCAATATGAATGTGTTCAATATCGGGGAATATTGAATGATTCTGACAATGTAAAGTTATTGGACACAAAAATGAGTATATAATAATAAATGAAATATCATTATTTCTATAATTTTCAGGTCACTGAAGCATTGTAAACATACCTCAAAACAAAGGTACCTGCAGAAATTTGTCTTGGTTTGGGGGCGGGGGAAGGGCAAACATATTGGTCAGCTATTAAGTTGTAAGGGTGTACAAACAAAATGTTTAAGGTAAAAACCCCTTTGACCATATGTGCTGCATTTTCCAGAAAATCATACTCATTGTTGGAGTGTGGCATCCACCCTGTAAAAGAAATCCCAGAGATAAGGTAATGTTATGCAGGCCATGCACACCCAACTTGTACACACCTACTGATGGGCAAATATTGATTATGTTGCCAAAAGGTTGTTACTGTTGACTCCAACAGTGAGACACATGATTTTTCATGTGAACTCAATCAGAGAAATTCATTGTTCTTTTGAGGAAATGCAGTTTATATAACAAATATTTACCATATGCTTTGAAGAATGATCGATTTTGTACCTTTATTTTTTATTTTCTAAATGCTTCAGAGAATTTTAACATTTGTAACTTGTAACTTCTATCATTTTAGTACCTTATGTGTCTATTCCTTTTTTATTTTTATATTTATGTATCACATGCTATTCAGTTAACAATGAATAAGCAAGAAAGTGTCAAGTGCAGTAAAAGGATTTTTTATGAAAAATATTGGTTTAAAAAAGACAAGTCTTAGATGACTGAGATTTCTTTGATAGTTTTTCCTCACACAGTGTGATATCTCAGATACAAGATGTTTTATGTATTAAATAAATGATTCATTAATTGTTGGAATGATTTGATTAGCTGATAAGTCTATTATTAATTGATACATTATCCTAGTCATTAATTGATTAATGCAAAAGCATACTGGACAGAATACTTTATACCACATCCAACAAAAGGAAGGCAGATAACAGAATGTACTTTATCAAAATACATGTACTGTGCTTTCCACTTTTATAATTCATTTTGCTAGTGAAAGTGGTGGGGTGGGTGTCATTCCATGCAGTCCAAGTCAGAATGAAGATTTATATTAAATAACAAGCTTTAGTGTATTTAATTAATAATTTAATTATTTTTGGAAAAATCTTTAATTTAAGGAAAAATTTATTGTAGATATAAATTGTTGATCAATACAATAAAATGTCAGAACAAATGAACTATTTTAAGCATGTTACGTTTTCTTTTATTCCTTCACATCAAGGCACAGAGTATTTTATATTTAGACATTATTTCAGCCACTTTCATGAAATGTACCTGAATCCATGTAAGAAAAGATGCCTGACTGAAATCCTGAAATCCATAAAAAAATATGCTAGATTGACCAAACTGATACTATAACATACTAGTGCAGAACTGAATTACCATCTCATGTTAGTGTAAGCTGGGCATGCAGAGTTTTTCATACAGCAATTTTTATTGAACTATTAATGTATGTGAATTCATGACTGACCTGGAATCAAATTGTTACATGTGCATTTTTTTGGCACACAAAGTTTATTTACATGTATGGAATAATGTTATATCAGTCTATGTTGTATATGGAAATTTCAAAAAGTCTGCTGTATCTTGAATCTTTAAATATAAGTTAATTTTTTTCGATCTGTGTAGGCAAATTTTGGCAAATAACTAATCACATGTCAATTAGCATAGTATTGAATATGTGTGCAAGGGAGGCAACTTCAGATAGCATTAACTTGCCCAATTATAGGTGTAGCCCAATTGTTTTAATTCTGTCATTATAATCATAAAGGTATTAACTGACTTATGCAATGTTGACTTGCCCAGATTTCCCATTAACACAATTTCATATGATTTTTTTTTAAAATTTAATGTTGTTAGTGAAGACCAAAAAAATAACAAAATTAAAATACAAAAAAATATCATTTGTAAACAGCAAAAATGATTGGTAAATATTTAAGTTAATTTAATTATATATTTTTCAATGAAAATAAGAGATAGTAAAACCAAAAATGTCTATGTGATTTTGACCTATATAGCCACTCTTAGGAATGCAGCCATCATGCAGGTGAGCACTTATAGCTTGAAAAAGTATTTCAAAAATAAAAAGTGAAAAATGAAAATTGTTATTTTTACTATGCGTCATATTTTTTAGGATTCTTAAAATGCTAAGGAGTAAAACATGCAGTACTATAATGAGAATAAATTTGATGTAGCTAACTGTCTAGAATTTATGCAAAGATGGACCTTGAAATCCCATGTTACACCTCACTTTGAAAAAAACCCCAAAACAATATTTTAATAGCCAATCTTGTGTTATTGTCAAATTGAAGTAGTATCAATTGGGCTAATGCATAAAGTTCTTTGAGAACACCTGACATGCAAACAAATATTAAAAAAAAACTAGGTACTAGTCCTGGCTGTCATGTTTTGAAAGTCACCAAGAAACCACACTGCATTACCATTAACACAAGCAAGTGACTACATTCATTAATTTATAATAGTAAGAAGAATTGTTGTTATTAATTTGACATTATTATTATTATTATTATTATTATTATTATTATTATTATTATTATTATTATTATTATTATTATTATTATTATTATTATTATTATTATTATTATTATTATTATTATTATTATTATTATTATTATTATTATTATGTTGAAAGGAGATGGCTTTACAAATTATAAAGAACTAATCTATATTGAAGCCGAAATCTATTCAGCATTCATATTGTTTAAAATTTATATAAATGAGATATTCACAGTTAAATACATCTACTTACCAAAACATGTACACAATATACATTTTCACCTGTGTCTACACAATTCAACTCAAAGATAATAACATAATAAAAAATAATCATATGTAGGTTTATATACAAATTGCAAGAGGTAGTTATCCTTTAATGAAATGATTAATGTGGCAATGTTTACACATGAATGATTTAGTTTTGTTTACTACAATTAAATGTTTACAAAATTGGTAAACATGTGAAGGAGCATGAACCTGGCTATCAGTTATGGATGAACTACCAGTTCCAAGTAATTGATATATTTCTACCTTGTATGAATTTTCTGCTCCGTTTGCTTCTTTAAGTATTGATTAATTTTATATCAAACTGGTCATCACTGCAAGAAATCCTATGCTGATAAAAACTGGTTGTGCCACACATTACACATCAGGTTGATTTACTGATCTTGTTGACTTTTCACATTTGTTAACAGAACCTTTAATGAATAACATCCTAGTGTTTTAAAACAAAACACCATTTTAACTTTGTAAACTTTTATTCATTGGTGTAGTGAAAAGTTATGCACCCACCCCCAAACCTTAATTTTGTGGCCCTGTCCATATAAAAGGTTGTTTGATATAAATTTTGGATGTACCCACCCGCACTTGCAGATTTTGCTAGGGTGGTTGCAATGCCACTGTCACCAAAGTTTTTTTTATAGTCATTGTCAGGCATAACCATATAAGGCAGTTCATAAGGTTAAGTAATTTTTCATCATGTACATACAAACTGCAGTATGAAACATCTTCACGACAATTGTAAGGATATTTTACCTAAGGGTGATATACTCTAAAATGACTTAACTTAAAATTGAATCCTCCCATGGTAAGAAGTATTCAACATAGCTTCGTAAATGAAACAACTGCAAATTGAGTGAGGTACGGAATGCCCATTGTCAGTGGGTTTTTTTAAACTAAGGTATTGAATGCCCATTGTCAGTTGTTTATATACAAGTAGTGAGGTATAGACTGTCCATTGTCAGTGGTTTTCATGCAAGTTGAGGTATGGAATGCCCATTTTCAGTGGTTTTCATACAAGTTGAGTGAAGTGTGGAATGCCCTTTGTCAGTGTTTTTCATGCAAGTAGTGTTTTTCATGCAAGTTGAGTGAGGTATGGACTATCAATTGTCAGTGGTTTTCATACAAGCTGAGGTTTGGAATGCCCATTGTCAGTGGTTTTCATACAAGTTGAGTGAGATGTGGAATGCCCCTTGTCAGTGTTTTTCATGCAAGCTGAGTGAGGTATGGACTATCAATTGTCGGTGGTTTTCATACAAGCTGAGGTTTGGAATGCCCATTGTCAGTGGTTTTTATGCAAGTTGAGTGAGATATGGAATGCCCGTTGTCAGTGGTTATCATACAAGTTTAGTGACATATTATTGTCATGGTTTTTCATGTAAGTTGAGTTACATATGTATGGAATGCCCATGTCAGTGGTTTTTATGCATGTTGAGTGAGGTATGGAATGCCCATTTCAGTGTTTTTCATGCAAGTTGAGGTAGGTACAGAATGCCCATTGTCTGGTTTTCATGCAAGTTGAGTTGGGTAGGGAATGCCCATTGTGAGTAGTTTATATTTATATAGCCATCAGATGTAAGCCTGCTTTGTAATTTTGAGGAACAATTGGAGCTTTTATTCATATTGATTAAACTGCATTGTTTTGGTTATTGTTTACCATGTGGCAGACATTTCAGCCTTTTGTGTAATTTGTGCATGTTTAATTTTCTTTGGAGTATTATTCCATAGAAAGCAACCTCAATGCTGAAAGCTTTCTAAGAAGTTCATATTTTGGTTTTAATAGTTTGTTGTTATTTAAGAGAGTGAAGCTTAGATTATGACCTTACAAAATATTGCTTTGCTCTGATCAATGAAAAAAGTAAATGTAGATACTGTGAGCCAATTTGTTTGATATTTTATACATCAGTTTTGTTTTCTGAGAAGTAATTGCTAATGTTGACATAAATATTCAGCTGTTCCATTGCATTAAATATACTGACTCATTATTTGATTGTACATGTTTTTGTTGTTACTGTAACTTTAAAGTTTTCATATTTTGTGCTAGTAGAAATATGATAATAATCAAAAATTCTTAAATGGGCAAATTTATGAGTTAGTTATGGATGTGATTGATATGTTTATTTGTTATCCACCAGCACACCAAGTTAATATCTTTTTATTATTCCTCATTTGTAAGTTATTATTATCATATAAAAGATTGCTGTGGTGTTGATCATCTCTGATTAGTGACAAGTGTCCTTATTAAGAATCTTTTGTTTTTGATTATAGCATTACTCTAGCTTGTTTTAGTGCTTTGGACACTTCATTCAAATTCACTTTTGGATCTATTTGCATGTAATGAAATTTGACTCTGTAGTATTTCCCTTAGTTACAGACCAGTCAGTAATAAAATGTAGGTTAATAGAAGAGGATTTAATTGTGACAATTTAAAGCTTGTTTTGATTTTGTTTGGGTTTTTTTCCTCCTAGAATGAGCATTGATACATTTTGAGATGCACTCTTTAAGCACAATTCGAACTAAGCAAATGTTTATGCTACAGTGATATATTTTCAGCCTCTTAAAAAGAATTTGATGGTTGACTAGATCAAAAACTGTTTGAAGTCAACAGTTACTGTTCTAGTCAGTTTTCCTCATCAAAACTCTTTCTGAAGTCGACCATTACTGTTCAGTTAGTTTTCCTCATCAAAAACCTTTCTAAAGTCAACTGTTACTGTTCAGTCAATTTTCCATCATCAAAACTATTTCTGAAGTCATTATTGTTCAGTCAGTTTTTCATTATCTACAGCCTTTTAATGGTATGTAAGTAGTTGAAAACTGCATCATTACAACCAATAAAATTACTACCTCTTTGCCTGTAAGCTAGCTCATTTCTTTTGGCTTTTAATAAAACCTAAAATCAATGGTGTCACCTCCCATGCAGTAGTATTGCACAGTAAAGGGATTTTCTTTGCCCTAGAAATCTGATTCCAATCAGCAACAACAAGATGACAAAAATAACCAACCTAAAGTTATTGTATGCAATATTGGACTCCACATTGCACTTATTCATTATGAATTGTCTGTCCACAATTGCATATCATTCTAGTGTTTATATTTTTGATCCAGTTTTATTCCTTATTCAGTATTTATGTTTTTATCAAAATCTCTTGAACAATAAGAAACCAGATCCCCATATTAATGAGATGATTTGCCATAATGGAGGCCTGTTGTTTTTGTCTGATCTAGTTTTGATAAAACTTGGAATAAATGCCATATCATCAAGGTCATGGACAAGTTGAATAACAAGAAAGATGGATGTACATTAATGATTGTGTTTTAGATCTAATTAGTTAAACTTGTTGCCACTCATGAAAATATACTTCCGATACCATTTTGAATAATGTTGAAATATCATCATGATTTTGGATGGGTTTGATAGTGAATATTAATATTGTAATCTTGAATCTGATTGTCTGAAAATATGTTACTGTTCTGGAAGCCATATCTGTGATTGCAGGTCAATAATGAGTGAAATCCATTTGTTTTTATGAGGTGGTTTTGGTTGCAATTGGTTGAATATGTTACTACTAAGGAAGAAATAATTCTCATCTGATTTTGATCAAAATTGGAATATGGGCTTGTATCATGAAGGTCATGGGCAGATGTGAAGAAAACAGGATTTATGCATATTAATAAGGTGATTTGGGTCTAACAGAATGAGCTTGTTACCGTTCTTGAAGCTATAACTTTGGGTTTATTATCATAGTCTTGGTTGACTTCAGTATGAACACAGGGGACTGCACACTACCAAAACACCTTTATCTATAGAAATTATTTTTATGACGATGTAGTAAAATTGGTCAAATCAACCTGATAGAAATTTAATTTACATGGTCTGCTGTCAAGTTATGTGGTTGTTGTTATGGGTTTAACACCATTTTTCAGCACACAATAAATTATACATGGTGGACAGTATGTATTATAGAGGAAGAACCTAGGAAAACACCAATAAGGACTTTTGACCCATGGGAAGCTAAGTAAGTGCATGCTTTCTCACATATCATTAGCTGCATTGGCCTTTGAGTTTGTAAGACAGGAGAGCCCTATCCAGACCATTAAGACTGTTTGTTAAGAAAATATTCATTTTCCAGTACATCAATTAACAGAGTATCTCGAAAAAATATTTTCTTTTGTTGCAACTAATAATACTAGATTAGTGGAATTCTAATAAAAGCTTAAGTTAATATTTCCAAAATTAAATAATAGTAATATTTGGTGTCCACATTAATTTTTATAAAATGTATCTATTAGATGCTGGGAAATGGTTGGCCCTCTGTTCCAAAAACCCCAGATTAAATAAGCGCTAGCTACATGCAGTCCAAAATGTGAAAGATTTTGTAAATTGCACATGCTTACATTTATTTCAGTTACTGAGACATTTTACACTTTAATTGTTACATTTATTTCAAGTACAGAGACAGATTGCTACGCAATTGTTACACATATTTCAGGTACAGAGACAGATTACTACACAATTATTACATTTATTTCAAGGTAGAGATTGTTTTTAAATCTTTGCTATTTATAGTGTTTTATACACCCTGTTGGATACATAACATAAAGAATGAAAAGCTTGCATGTCTTTCCTTTGCAGTAAAGTAAGATGTTCAGTTAAATTTAATTAAAGGAACATGTTGCAAGCACATGTGCAGCAAATTACTGCAGTGTGAGTCACATAGACAAATATCAAAATACAGCAATGAAAAGCTCCAAATTTAGTGTTGAGAGAATTCATTATGAGACTCTAGGTATATTAGTTTGGGGTGTCCTCTTAGCAGAAAAGACATGCCCATGATCAGTTGTAATTTGATATTGAGAATACATGTACCTTAACCCCTTGGGGGATACAGCATGGTAAAACACTAGCAACTTTGAATTAAGTACATTAGCATGACACCTTAATAAAGATGACTTTTCTTTATATGATAATTCTCGACACTATGAGACAATGCATTCACATGAAATGGATCAAGTCCTTTCTGTCATGAAGAAGCAAGCAAGCCAGTAATCCTTGGTAAGTGTTCCATAGTTAAAATTATTCCCCAACTCAAAGAAAACTATATAATTCAAGTTATCTGTAAAAATTAAGGTGCTAACCTATAGAAGAAGCCAACTAAGCTGGAATTGAAATGCCTGCAGAGTGAAATTGTATGGATTTATTCCAGTACTTTAGCGCACAGAAGCACTGTTCAAGCAGCATTGGCAAAAATGTATTTTTTAAAAAGTCTTTAATTCTTTATTAGTAATAATATAGTATATGCAAATAAATGTCAGATTTTATATGACTGCCATAAGGCAGAGCTTATTGTGCTGTGATGTTATCTGTCTAAAACTATATAATTCAAGCTATCTGTAAAAAGTAAGGTCCTTAAACTTATAGAAAAAGCCAAATAAGCTTCTAAAATGAAATGCGTTGGATTTATTATAGTACCTTAGTACATGTTGGTTAAAAATTGCATTTTTTAAGTCTTTACTATTCTATATTAGTACTACAGTAGAACCTGTCTTGAAAGACCACCCATTTTTGCCAGAAACTTATGGTCTCTCAAGACAGGTGGTCTCTCAAAACAGGTCACAGTATTATATATTCATTAACTTTGTGCACTGATAATATGGTCTCTCAAGACAGGTTGTCTCACATAGCAGTGGTCTTTCAAGACAGGTTTCACTGTAATATATGCAAATAAATGTTGGGTTTGATAAGACTGTCATAAGGCTTATTGTGTTGTGATGTTTTCTGTCTGTTCATCCATCTGTCTGCCACCAATTTTGTTTTCTGCGCAATAACTTGAGTTTTCCACTATTTACAATTATCTAAATTTGTGGTTGTATTATATTTGGAATAAGGAGGAATGATGATTTGTGGATAATTCTAGTTCTTCATTATATACAATTACCAAACTTTGTGGTGGTGTGCACAGGGAAAATGGATGAAGCATATAAATTTTACAAGTAAAAGTCGAAGTAATTTATGAAAGAACAACATGCATTCCACAGAGCAACAGTCATCCTGCATCATAGACCTGGATCAAACATTGGTAATGGATTACTGGAAGCCTATTTATTTTGGGTCAAGGTCATGGAATGATAGAGGAGTGCCCAGGTTTTTTTGTTTTTTTCACAGATTTCAGTTATACATATAGAAGATTATTAAACACAGAATATATATATATATATATATATATATATATATATATATATATATATATATATATATATATATATATATATATATATATATATATATATATATATATATGTGTGTGTGTGTGTGTGTGTGTGTGTGTTACCCTTTTTGGTATTGTAACATTTTTATAATAATGGTGTTATTTGGTTGTTTTTGAGTGCATTTTAGCAATGCCATGCCTAGGAAATGGGAGCTAATTTTAGCTGGCTAATTGGTCTTTAAGATAAATATGTAACATGTCATTTTCTGGTAATGCCAAAATTTACTTGTTAGGCCACAGAAATAAGGCTTTTCTGCTATCTCAGCTGACAAGGAACTTTGTACAGTAGAGATCAATGATAACATTGTGTAAATATGTTATGCATATTATGTGATACAGAAAAGTAAACATTCAGGACAAAGAATTGCCTCATCTACCATAAAAACAATAAGACAAATAGGAGTAGTTGGTATAAAGTCTCCTTTTGTATTGACACTAAGAGACCCAGCACCTATAGATGACTTTAAAGCCATTTAATGTAAGAAAAATCTTTGCTATAAATTTGTGAATGAAAAGCCATGCATTCTAAAGAAATCATTCAATTATTACAGAAGATTGCAGTTTGTGAAGTAGGCTTTAATGATTTTGTCATTTAGGCCTAAAATGAATAACTGTAGAAAGAAAATTGCAAGAATTTTGGAAGATTTATTTAAAATGAATGAATCTACAAAGAAAATTAAAAATAATTTTGGGAAGATTTATTTAAAATGAATGACTAGAAAGAGAACTTCAAGATGTTGAATTCTGGGAAGATTTAATTTCAAATGGACACCATTTTTATCATACATAATACCTTAAATTGAGAATAGACTGAAGTGAGAATTCCATGATGACTTGTGCCACTTAATTTTCAGATTTAAGATCTTAATGTCTGACCAAATATTTAATGCTAAATTACTAAATTCAATAAATTTTATGTTTACTGTCATATCTCTTTTATTTAAAAAAACCTATGAGTTTGAGTTAAAAATTTTTTAACTTTGTTAGTTTGGGGAAGGTTAAAAATTTTTTTTTAGTCTGAATTATTGCTTCTCATTCTTGAATCAGCACCTGTGTCAGGGAACTGAAATAATTAATTTTTCTACCACAGTTAGTGATTAAAATCATGTCCCCAATGTCCAATGTTGATAAAAAAAATTATTGTTTGTGTTATAAATAGACCTTATTCTCGAACCCAAGATAATGATGTGATCATCTTTACTCTGAGTCCATTCTCACCTATCAAATATTTATTACAGATATATATTCATCTTGTGATTTTGTCAAGATTAAAAATATTTATGATCCAAAGAAAAATACAGCCATCATATACTCATCATCAGGATATCACTTTTACAAAATGGTTCACATAAGGGTTATTGAAAATTAATGATAAATTAACACCTCAATTCAATGCCTTAGAAGGTGTTCAGTTTATCACCAATGCTATTGAAAGACCTAGAATTTAGAGATTTTACTTTAAAAATGAAATATAGAAAATTTGTCAAGTAGTTTATTTAATATTATGCAACAATTGGGGCCACCAAGTGGCTGAGTGGTCTAAAGTGCTGTCCCTTATGGATCACTGCCATTTCACCTCTGTCCATGTGGGTTCGAGTCTAGGATTTGGCTAATGTGGATATGTGAGAAAGCTTGCCAGTAGTTTCTCGTGGGTTGGTGGTTCTTTCCAGGGATTTTCTGGTTTCTTCCTCCACCATTAATACTGTATAGCCTATCATGTGCTGAAAAATCGTGTTAAGCCCAACAACAACAATGCAACAATTGAATAGAAACTAACTTTTCTGTTATCCTCTAGAAGTAATACAACATTGTGTATAGCATCCCTTTTATACGATGTAATTAACCTGAACTCTTTCACTTCACATGTGTATCTACTAAGTGAGTGTATGTGATTTGGATTTTTGAAATGGCTTTAACAATTTTTTAGTCATATCACTAAGCTGTCTGCATTGTGGCAGTTTATAGCGAAGTCTAGCACTGGGGCATCATGGTGCACACAGACAGCATGATGTCCCACCCAGTCACATTATCCTGATACCAGGCTGATTAGTCCTAACACTAACCTCTTAATGCTGAGCACCTATCGAAGCAGCTGTTATTACCATTTTTATAAGTTTTTTATATGACTCAGACAGGGTTTGAACCTGCGACTTCCTGCCACCAAGGCAGAGGCTCTAACCACTAGTCAACAGGAGCAGTTATCTGCCAAGTGAAGATGGTTCATTATCAACAGGGCCTTTATAACAAGCGATGATCACAAATTACCAATTAAGTAAACATTCAACAATAGAGACAAAGAATTCATTAAGTGACTGTGAAAAGATTTGACATTGCAACTTCTTAGCACTTCCGTAGTGTGCAAGAAAAACATTCATATTGCAGGAGTTGGCATTGAAGGCGGAATATTAGCCATGCAAAATGAAACACTTGAAACTAAGCAAAGCACATGGAGTTGCTGTTATGTCACCATTTATTGGGACAGTGTAAACAACATATTGAATTCTTTGTCATCTGCATCATAAAAACCATTTTTAACTTCTTCAACAGGTTCTACAAATTAAGAGGTTGATACTGAAAGTAGTCCTTCAAAAATGAAAACTGGTGATTTTAAAGTTTTAAAGTCATTGAATTTTAGTATTATATATATATATATATATATATATATATATATATATATATATATATATATATATATATATATATATATATATATATATATATATATATATATCCCAGTACAAAGTTTAACACAGCTGTGTATTGTTGCACCTCGATTTGGTCATTTTTCAGACACGAATGCAATCTTGTCCATGTGTTTTACCATATTTATTGTGGTACAGAAGCCATTTTTATTTGTGCCACATCACACAGTAGAGTCTGCAAACAAAAATAGGAGTGCTTTTTTAACACTTATTATCCATTGATCTCTGCCTTGCAAAGGCTTCATAGATGGCAGCTGGCTGCTAATCTCAAAACTATAGCAAGAATGGAAACCTGAGCCCTGGTAAGGGAGCAGAAAAAGCTTAGCAGCTTTCAGAAACCATATAAAAATAAGGAATGTGTCCTTGGGGAATGGTTCCCTCAGAAATACTTATGTATAATTTATGTTCAGTAACCATTAATCCAGTGCCAGCCAGTTCTCATGTGGCTCAGGTCTGCCATCATAGCAACTTAAGAATTAATAGATGTGAACACTTTTTACCTTCCAAATGAGATCTGAAACATTGAAAACTCCAGAGTTGATTTGAGTGTTTTCTGTTGTGTACTATATTAAATACAGTAATTACCACATTATCCTTTTCATATATTCTGTAAGTTGATGTCAATGATTTTTTGCTCTATAAGAAGAGCTTATTGGATGGCCTGTTTTCTGTCTCTTAATACTTTGAAGATAGTAATGAACCTGTATAAATATATTCATGCCAAGACTGCATAGGCACCACGCCTCAGTGTCCATCTTGAGAATTTGTTTTTGATGGGAAAGGCATAAATAACCGCATGTGTTTTCACCGGAAGCCTTTTATTATGCTTATTTCTTCCTAAAAATGACTGTCAGTTACTGACTTCAAATATCTCAATCAGAGGTCTCGCTAGGATTTTAAAACTAGGAGTCCAGGACTCCTAATTTGGTAAAAATAGTAGTCCCACCAGCAAAAGTTGCAGTCCCACCATCAAAAGTTGTAGTCCAAACTAAGCCAAAAATCACGTACTTTCTTACACTTGGCTATGGTCGCATCCGAACTATCAGATTTAGCAACTTTAACACAGCTCTGAATTTCATTGAAATCTTCATCATTTTTGCATTTATCTACAAAAAAATACTTGTCTAAATTTGCAAACAGCATTTTGTCCAATTCTCTTGATTTCGAGTCTGCAGGAAATATGTATACAGCAACAACCAGAAATAAAATCAATAACAATGATTGTGCTGGGTTTCGCCAATGTCACAAATTTGCAATTATGTTTTACCTACTTTTGACAAAAAATATACCTTCTGGCCATATTTTTTGCTGATAAAAACGGTACAGTCTTGATGACCTACTCAGATATGGACAGAAAGAAAAGGTTGATAGGATACCATTTATTCTGACCCAGACAATCCCAAAGTAGGTAAAATCATCGCAAACCACTGGCCCACCATGCAATCGTCAGATACACTAAACCTAATACTTCCGAACAAATCTGTAGTAGCTTACTGGAGACCAAAAAACCTAAAGGACATCCTAGTTAGGGCAAAGCTAACGCCAATCGCTAGTCGAAACCAACCTAGTCAATCTGGACCCTGTGGCAATAAAAGATGCAAAACCTGTCAACATATGATAGAGACCAAGACATTCACTAGCACAGTGACTAAAGAAAAACTAAATATACATGGTCCAAACAAAACATGCAAAACAGAGAATGTGATTTATCTCATCACATGTAAGATCTGTGGCCTTCAGTATGTCGGAGAAACTGAAAAGCTACACAAAAGAATAAACCTTCATAGACCTGATTGGATGACAAAAAAGCTGTACAGAAGCCCGGTCGCAGAACACTTCTCCTCCCATGGCCACACTTTCAGTGATATAATACTTCTCGCTATTGCTAACAACCACAGCTGGAGTTCTGAAACCAGGAAGGAAAAGGAATCATACTGGATACGCCGCCTTAGAACATTGAAACCAAGTGGTCTAAACCAAGAAGACTAGAAAATGAAAACTATGCACTAGTAGAATTTAACATTTTCTAAATCTTCTTAGTGTCCTTCATTTTTTACTATAAGAATAACCAGTATAGAATCAAATATCCAGGATATAATCTGCGTTACATAAATATACAAAAAGTAAAAATAGATGTCGCTTTGGCTTGTAGACTTTTAGGTAAATTATACACCGTTTTCAGTATCTGCAACTAGTCTATACGAGCTACTTGTATTTATAGTTTTAACCCATGTGGAGACAGCCTTGTAGAGATTTACAAACACAATGTTTTTGTGTTTATTTGTTTGTTGTATATATGTTTTGTATTTGCTTTTGAAAAAGACTCATTAAGAGTCGAAAGCGCTCAGGCTAGTTAGTTACTAGTTTTGCACTGTTCGTCGTCAGTTTATTGCATCTATTTTAATCAATCCCTGACACACATGATCCTTTGGTGGATCCAGTGTGCTTGAAAGGGTTGTTATTTGCCATATGATTTGTATTCTTTATATATATATATATATATATATATATATATATATATATATATATATATAGAGAGAGAGAGAGAGAGAGAGAGAGAGATTATATATATATATATATATATATATATATATATATATAAAGAATACAAATCATATGGCGAATAACAACCCTCTCAAGCGTACTGGATCCACCAAGGGATCACGTCTGTCAGGGATTAATTAAAATAGATGCAATAAACTGACGACGAACAGTACGAAACTAGTAACTAACTAGCCTAAGCGCTTTCGACTCTTAATGAGTCTTTTTCAAAGGCAAATACAAAACATAGTTACGACAAACAAATAAACACAAAAACGTTGCGTTTGTAAACCTCTACATTTCTATCTTCACATGTGTTAAAACTATAAATACAACCAGCTTGTGTAGACTAGTTGCGGAAACTGAAAACGTTGTATAATTCCCTAAAAGTCTACAAGCCAAAGCGACATCTATTTTTATTTTGTGTACATATGTAACGCAGATTATATCCCGGATATTTGGTTCTATACCGGTTATTCTTATAGTAAAAATTGAAGGATAAGAAGATTTAGAAAATGTTAAATTCTACTAGTGCATAGTTTTCATTTTCTAGTCTTCTTGGTTTAGACCGCTTGGTTTCAATGTTCTAAGGCGGCGTATCCAGTATGATTCCTTTTCCTTCCTGGTTTCGGAACTCCAGCTGTGGTTGTTGGCAATAGCGATAAGTATTATATCACTGAAAGTGTGGCCAGGGGAGGAGAAGTGTTCTGCGACCGGGCTTCTGTACAGCTTTTTTGTCATCCAATCAGATCTATGAAGGTTTATCCTTATGTGTAGCTTTTCAGTTTCTCCCACGTACTAAAGAAAAACTAAACATACATGGTCCAAACAAAACGTGCAAAACAGAGAATGTGATTTATCTCATCACATGTAAGATCTGTGGCCTTCAGTACGTGGGAGAAACTGAAAAGCTACACATAAGGATAAACCTTCATAGATCTGATTGGATGACAAAAAAGCTGTACAGAAGCCCGGTCGCAGAACACTTCTCCTCCCCTGGCCACACTTTCAGTGATATAATACTTATCGCTATTGCCAACAACCACAGCTGGAGTTCCGAAACCAGGAAGGAAAAGGAATCATACTGGATACGCCGCCTTAGAACATTGAAACCAAGCGGTCTAAACCAAGAAGACTAGAAAATGAAAACTATGCACTAGTAGAATTTAACATTTTCTAAATCTTCTTATCCTTCAATTTTTACTATAAGAATAACCGGTATAGAACCAAATATCCGGGATATAATCTGCGTTACATATGTACACAAAATAAAAATAGATGTCGCTTTGGCTTGTAGACTTTTAGGGAATTATACAACGTTTTCAGTTTCCGCAACTAGTCTACACAAGCTGGTTGTATTTATAGTTTTAACACATGTGAAGATAGAAATGTAGAGGTTTACAAACGCAACGTTTTTGTGTTTATTTGTTTGTCGTAACTATGTTTTGTATTTGCCTTTGAAAAAGACTCATTAAGAGTCGAAAGCGCTTAGGCTAGTTAGTTACTAGTTTCGTACTGTTCGTCGTCAGTTTATTGCATCTATATATATATATATATATATATATATATATATATATATATATATATATATATATATATATGGCTTTCAAAAAGATTTGAACAAATAATCCTGCTATTGTGTGAGTAAATATATAACTGCCAGTCTGTTATTCAAACAATAACAGATGTGTTTGTATGAATAAAATCATGTCATTTAAATGGAAAATTCCATTTTCCCCAGTTCTTCCTACTCCCAGACACTAAAAGCAGCAAGCACAATAACGACAACCTGGATGTGCACTTCTGATGCAAATGAAAATGCAAGCAAATGCAAGCTTACCAACATATACCCAAAGCTATTTAAAGCACACTACAAAGGTCTCTATTGGTTTGGTGGAAGTGGTTGGTTAAAAGGGCAGTTTGTGTCACTATGCACATTTTGTAAATGTTTTATTCTGACCATCTGTTTTAATCACACTATTGATTGATCATATCTGTACATTTAAACTATACCTAATAAGTTAAATAGTTTCTTTTCTCCGAACTGCTGGAGATACCTGTGATGAAATTCTCAATGAATGCAAAAGAAATATCTGGCGAACAGCTCAGGTTCTTACTCGATATTCAGTAGGATGCCATATTTTTTCTTGATCTGCCTAGCTTAACCTCATTTTTGCGATACATTAATATTCATCAGGATCTCATTAAGAATGGTCTGTATGGTCTATCATTTGACCACATTATGTATGCAAAAAAAAACAAAACATAAGTGTCTTATAAGTTCTACATCGGTCAATCATATATCTATCTAACGTTCATAACAAGTTGCATCCATAAGGGTTGCTTGCATTTTTGCACATCACTGAATTTATGAATGCATTGGTTTGTTTATTTATAAATGAATTATGACCAGACATTGTTTATAGCAGTATATTAGTAAGAAATTGTTAGCACGCTGAGATTGACTTTAAAGCCAAAGGTTTAACTCGATCTTTTTGATGTACTGGTTTGTGAATTTGGTAGCAAAAGCAAATTTTAATCTAACCCAGATTTTAGATATATCCTAAGAATACTTCTTTTATGCCAAGTCATGTTTTGTTTTGGGTTTTTTGTTTCTCTTTAACAATAATATTAGTTATAGATCTATCTAAACTTAATATGTGACTTTATCTTGACAATGAAAAAAGTGTCATTGATCTTCTATCCATGATATAGAGACCAAAGGTCAAGGTGAAGAATTTTGTAAGGCATTTACAGGAACATGTGAACATGTTAATTCAAACATGCAAGAAAATATTTATTTTGGTAAATGTTGAAATTGTTACCAAAATCGTATGTTGGAGTTTCTCTTCGATTTCTTTTTTTTTACCAGTATAGTAATGATGGACTCTTGTCATTTCAATTTCATGAGTATGTCTGAGAAATAAATAATTCAAGTAAAAATTCTTTGCTTGAATGATGTAGTATAACATAAAACCATCCATCATCATCATGTAGATGTAAAAGCTAAAGGACTTTGTTATGAGCAGACTGGTTTCTGTTGTAAAATTACCATCTACATTGCATTTTGAATAATTTAAAACTTCTACATTAATTCTGCTCTCATTGTCATTCTAACACATTTGCTGTGCATTAAACTTAGTAAGGATAGGTCAATTTGCATTTGGGATGAGATGATGCCATGGATAGAATAGGGAATAAATACTTTACAAACAAATCTAGTTCAAAAATTTCATTGAGTTTAAATTTTTGCACAACAGTGTGTTAACAGGTTATAGAGATGCAAAATAAAAGAATGGAAATTTTATGGGACAGTTCTAATCTTTTATTGACTGCTGACTGTGCGATGGCACAAAATGTATACTGGAAGTTTCCTTATAATCTTGTTAAAAATTTATTTACAATTGCAAGTGTCATCTGAAAGCATTTATGTGCTGATGAATATCACACTTGTATAATGAGAGAGTGGAGTGGAAAGAGGAGCATAGGTGTGTCAGGTTAGTGTGATAGTTTTTCACTAATTGCTATGAATTTTCACTTGAAATCATCTAAACCTGATTGGTAAGGACGGATGCAACTAAAAGGATTTACAACCATTATTTTCATTTTTTTTGTAAAGGAAGATCATATGGCATGGTGGAAACAGTTTGCATACCTAAAGAGATACCTAAGACATTTATTGCTTCATGGAATAATGATTTATTGTTTTGTGGTAAAAAAATACAAGGTTTTGTTTAAAATGATAGTCATTTTTTTAATAAAAAAATGATACAGATGAAGACAGATTTCAGCATTATGCTAGCAAAGATTTGCATAATCACCATGGTGAATTTTCATACACATGGCTGATTGATGCCTCTGTTTTTCAAGAAACAGTGGGTAACATCCATCTTTTGATTAGTGTGCCTCCTTAAGTTCAGTTAATAATGAAGATAAATAGTTTTCCAGTGGTCTTACATTTTCCTACATTTACCATAGGAACTTTTGTATGATCTACAGATTTTGTCCTACTTTTATTAATACATTTGTTTTATCCTTTCAGTTTTGTCATTTTTAGCTCACATGGTCATAATACCAGTGTGCATGTGGCATAGTCCAGTTTGTCTTGTCCATCAGCAATTTCATTTTTGACTTCTTAAAAAGCACTTGACCAGTTTCTGAGCCAAATTTGGCACAGATTTTTTTATATGCAATATTTAAATTTCATTTCTGATTTTATTTACAGAGATTCTAACCAAAAATTGTGTCTAATATCAACATATTTTTAAAACCTTGTTCCTTATTTTTAGTCAAATTTAGACTTTATCCCATCTTTATCACAAACAGGTCTTGGAATGACTGGAAGAATATCTATTGCTAATAATTTACAGATTTAATCTTTGAATGTGAACTACAAAATAGCTCATGCAACCTTGGTCCTAAGTATTTTCTTTCTGATTTCATTGAAAGATGCACTCGCTGTACATAAGATTAGGACTTGGCAGTGTTGAACATATGGTCTGGGAACCCATGCTCACAAAGAACATTCTAGTGTTTAGCTCTTCTGGTCTTGGACAAGAATAGTTTATCATTATGGGATGGCCCCTGTCATTCTTCCATCTTTTAATACAACTTTGTTATCGCAAATCCACATAAGCTACTACTTTTAGGATTTGTCATGAAACTTTGTACACACATTTATTCCATGTTCTTGTTGGTCCTCAGTGCAATTATGGAGTTGCCATAGCAACAAACTTGAGGTCAAATATTTGAAAACTGCTTTTCCATGTTTTCAAAATGTCTGGAAAATTTTTTTAAAAAATTGCTAAGAAGTCTTATATTTTCATTTTTACAATCATCTTAGTTGGAAGCTGGTAATGTGACTGCTGTTTTGCATTTGCAAGATGTTTTAGTGTTTGGATTCTGAGCTCTCTGGAAGTATGGAAATGTTTATATTTTTAGTCTGGAAAAGGTCTACAATCATTTTATGTTTGTGGCCTGGATCTTGAAAGTATTGTAATTATTACTCCTGAATGGATGATTATATCAAGGTTTTCACAAAAAACTTTCTTATGATGTTCTGTTGATCCCAAATGAAAATGATGCTGACCTGGCATCCAATATGGCCTCATGGCAGCAAATTCAGTATTGTGTTTACTGCTCCTAAATGACCATCATTGTGTATTTTCCATATTAATAAAGTCATTTTGAAATGTTATCACATGGGAATGGAAAGCTTTTTCAGCACAGGCTTTCACCACAAGACTTGGGTATATAATGACAATTATTTTCTTCTAATATAATCACCATGGTGGCCATCTTAAAAAACCATAAATTTATCCAGCAAATTCTTAGAATAGGAAATTATGCCAGTTGCCAGAAATAATACATGTAATAATAATAATAATAATAATAATAAAAAAATAATAATAATAATAATAATAATAATAATAATAATAATAATAATAATAATAATAAAATAATAATAATAATAATAATATAGTGAGAATTGTAATATATGTAACAATAAAAATAATAATGATGATAATTGTTCAGTAATCAATATGGAAAGCAGATTTAGGAGCCTTATCTCATTGCAGCTATTATCAATAAGTTTGTTCCAACTGTTCTTAAGCCAAACTGCAGCAAATTATCCTTATATAGGTATATTTCAGCCCAAGGGATTTGCCTTATGAGCCTTCCATATATGGCATCATGCACTTAGCTTGTGTGATGAGGGAGGTGGAATGGGTGTGTGCAAGATGTGATTCATAAAAACAACACCAGTACCATCTAATAGAGAAATGTAAACTACAATGAGGAGGATGATAACAATTTAGAAATAAATTCATGAGATGATATGTATACAATGTTATTCCTTGGATTTGAAGGCTTTTCCTGTCCATAATTTTTCTCTTTATTAGAGGTTTCCAGAGGACTTAACCCACATTGATGATAATATTTTTTAAAGTATTTAATTATTTAGAATAGGGTGTTGAATTGTTGTGTTTTTCTAAACAAAGTTTTTTTCTAAACAGTTTTATTTTTGAAATTTAAAAAAAAATTTATTTGAAGTTGAGGGTGGAGTAGGGTAGGGTCAAAGATTTGTGATGTCATATGAGGGGAGGTCTAATTCCTATTTTGATGAAATGTAATGGGGAGAGTGGCTAAAAAATCCACCAAAATGACATGATGTCATATTGATACCTCCTTATTACTGCATTTGCCTCTTGATATCAGAATCATTTTGGCTTCTTGTCTGTAACGGATTGTTGGTGTGATGACATGAACAATTTGAATGTATTTCTATTAAACATTTTTGTGGATATACTGAAGAATTCAATGAATTATGATTCATTAATTTAGGTTGCAGGGGGCTGGTCTTCAAAAATGAAATTATTAATTATGGATTTAAGCAAACTTAACATGTGGGTATACTTTGACAGTATGTGAGACATGTTTTGTGGATTTCTTGGCATAAGACTATTGTGGAAGGAAGATATACTTGGAACTGGTATAATATGCTGTGGAATGTTATCCAAATCAACAGCACCTGAATATAGAAAACTATTTTTGAATAGCTTCTGTTTTAGTTTATTTACTTTGTAGGCTAAATTTAATCTTATATTTGGGTACCAGATTCATTTTCTAAGTAAATGGTGTTCATTTAAATAGGGGCCAATTTTATACATGCCCCATACATCATTTGGGCCTTTCAAGAACAATCTTTTTTGCATTGGTAATGTTTTGATTGTAAGCATTGTATTTTAAACATTATCAATTCTCTGATCAAAAATTATTTTACATGCCTTTTTATGGAGGCAGGATTTTTTTTTCAAAATATTTGTAGCAGATGTTATTCTGCAAAAATTATTGCAGTATTCTAGTGTGGCTGAATGTCTCTTTTGTCATATATAATTCTAGAAAGACATTGATTTTCTTTAGAGGCCAGAGATGAATTTTTAAAAAATGTAATCTGATGAGACCAATGCAAGTTAATGTCTGTATCCAAGAATTTTATTAATACCAGTAATTTTCAGATCAATGTCGTACAGAGATCATGCAACATATCAGTTTTCATTCTTGCTCTTTTCAATCTCTTCTATAGTTATCAGTAAGAATTTTGTATCTATATTGAGGATAATAATATTTTCCTTGAATACAAAGATGTATGTATATACTTGCTTATGAATTGAATCCAAGTGCCAACTGAACAGACCTAGATCATCTGTTTCCTAATGCACTGGCAGATCTGAGTCTATGCAATTTGTTTGGAGTAATCAGTACAGCAAACATTATAAAAACTGATCAGCTTGTGCTTTATGCAATGGCTGATCATTGTATCTTTTGTTTGCAGTTGGACTGTAATTATAAGTGAATATCAGAGTTACATCAATAAGTCATTGTTACCACTATTTTTAGTTGGAAATAAGAATTTTCAAATAAATAATAGTTTCATTGTCTAGTTAATGTACAAGTTGAATACCATTTTTAATATGTATCATTTTCCTGCATAGAATTTAAAATGATAAATTTCCCAGGATAATTTAAATGGATGCACGCTCATCAATTGTGCAAATGAAAGGAATATTTTTCATGATTAAAATTCTCAGATTTAGTATAAAAAAAGATAAAAAAAGATAGCCTGCCAATTGTCTGCTACATGCAAGTTTGTGTATTGAGTATTCAAATATTTTCAGAATAGTTGGTAACTACTGAGTATTTCAAAATTCCATCATATCTCTTGCAATCAAAATGCAACCTTTTGAATAAGGTATGGAATGAAATGGATTTTGACAAAAAATGCAATCTCAGCTAAATTTCTCAAAAAACTTAAGCATATAAGGAAAGTTCTATAAAGGTCTAAAAATGGGGTCTCAAACTCGCAGCCCACAGACCAGAGATTTTTCTTGCAGCCTGCAAATATCACACAAAATTTGTTCAATAATTAATAATGCAAATTTTTTCTTCACAGTCAGCCAATTTAATTTTTACATTTTTTTACTTTTTGTTTCCAACATTTTAACTTGTTAGCTTTAATTTGATCTGCTTTTACTGAATGGAAAGGTTTTAGTAATATGGCCCTTGGGACAATGTACTGGTCCTTACATGGCTGTCTTAGTGATTTGAGTTCGAGGTCCCTGGTATAGAAAAAATGCACACATAGATTTGAATAGTTCATGATATTGTAAAAAGGCAATTCAGCATATTTGTTAAAAACTTTTTACCAATTTCAATTGTCAGAAATATATTTTAACATGAGAGTTTGGATGCTTCATTTTAAATATTTAAAAAAGATGACAAATTTATGTTAAGATATAAACTGTTAAAATGGTTTCAACAACTTTACAAAAGTTTTGAAAAGTTTAAAGATTTTTGTCTTTAATTCTGGATTTATTTGGTATTAATTTTTTAAGTAGGAGCCATAGTAGTCTACAGCACTCGCCATTACAGATCACTGCCATCTCACCTGTCTGCATCATGTTTTGAGTCTTGGGGGTGTGAGAAAGCTTGCCAGGAGCTTCACATAGGTCACTGGTTCTTTCTGGGCTTTTCCTTCACAAGTTAAACTGGCAAGCATGTACAGACTATCTTTGTGCTGAAAAATGTAAAACTCCATAACAACAACAAATTTTTAAGTTTTAAAAAATGGAACATTGAAACAATCAAGATCTTTAAAATGAAAAGATTTGCTTGTTATCTTACATAAAGCAAAGATGGAGCTGGGATTTGAAAGCATTAACAATATGACAGAACTGATGGTCACAATCCCATTAGGATATAGATGTTTTGGCAGGATTTCTTTATCCCACATGGATCTCACCAAGATCTTTATGAAATTTCTATAGACTCTGCTGCTGCTAAAAATAGGAAAATGTTTCAGTCATGTTAACTCTAATTTCCAGCTGCCCTTGTACAGGAGAGCAATGTCAAGCCACTTGGTCCTCCTGTTTTTCTATACCTCTTGATTTGAAGTCGCCTGTGATTTTATCAGATGTAGGATTGAATTTACAGATAAAGTCAAACCTATCTAATGGTCACCTTTTTCAGCAGTCCCCTATTTACAATGGCCATTCTAATTTTCCCCTGGCTAATTTTCTATGTAAATGTCCTGTAGAGGTCATCTGTTTTCTGAAGTCATACCATTTGGTCCACACTTCATGGTCTTGATAAAAGAACCAATATGCTTCTACTCAAAACTAAAATCATGTTGACTGTGTCACTCAGAGGTTTCAATAAGTGAATTTGGAAAAGTCTGGCAGTTTTATCATTAGGTTCCAGGGTTGAAGCAATTAGTTTGCTGAATTTTGGGGGAAAATTAGCAGTTTTATCACAGCAGAAATGGAAGTCACCTTTTGTGCCAGTGCAACAGCTATAGTTATATATTCATCTATTTGTATGTGAATTAAAGCTATCTGTGAAAAAAGGCTCATGTTTAAGATGTGATACAAGTTACTTCCATTTTATCATGATCATTTAGAATTAAAATGTGTGAAATTTGGAATAATCAGACACAATGATTTGCTGTAGACAGCTTCTTTTTATTTTCTGTTCACTACAGGCATCTCACATAAGCTGATTGTCATTTTATCTTTACAGGGTGAACAGCTGACTAATCAGATATAATTGTATAGCATGAACAAATTAAAATGTTGCATAATTTTAAGTCAGATGTCTTCATTTGTAGTCAGGGCTAAAGTGAATAGGATACAGTAATCTTGTCTGGAACATAAATTTGGGTGAGTACATGTTCCTGTAGTCATGATTTTTATTGTACAGTGCTCAAAAACAATCTTGATAATTTAAATATATAATAATAATGACTGATATTCAGAGCATTGTATTTGTTCAAAAATCGATTTTAAAGGTTAACCTTTGTTCAAAAATCGATTTTAAAGGAAAAGTTTTCAAAGATTTATGTTTGGAACAACCTTTACACACAATGAACATGGGTTGCTGAACACCTTGACTGTCACTTACTACAGCTATATCAATATTATTGACTGGTTTCCTAATTTTGTTTTGTTCTAAACAGCTATGTTTGCAGATATGATTCAGAAAAACAGTCATAATGTGGAGTCTTGAGCTATGGGCATGACCACCCAAACACATCCAGGTTTCTCTCTGGTTTTTTTAGTCACCTAATATGATAACTCACTTATGGAAGAACTGACAGATATAAAGAACTTTTTCAAAATTTAAAGCTGGGCAAGTACTATTTTTCATTGTAGGTTGATTCTGTTCACAACATGACCCTTGATTATCTGCCCTGACTATAATATTATAGTGTCAGCTGATATTTGGATAGTACTAATATTAATTATCTTGTGTATGGACATATGTCAAACTGGAAGAATTAAAGGATGATGACATGAACATTGTTACAAGTTGTAAAGTGTAATTACTAGTAGAATACATATATCAAAGATACAATTACTTGAGAAGTATTAATATTTATAATTCATGGATTCTGACCAGTTTTGTTTTGGGTGGTTCTGGTAACTAAATTAAAATGATAAATAACAAACTCATGTTTACTTTTCTTATTACATTTCTTTACACTGATTTTATTTTTTAATTCTTACTAGAATATAATATGACAAGTTGTAGTTGGAGTCCTTTAGTTATTTGCAATACTATTTAAATGTTTTGGACAGTAATGGGACAAGTACATAACTGGTCAGGACAAACAACTTTTCTTATTACATTTCTTTACACTGATTTTATTTTTTAATTCCATTTCTTACTAAAATATCATATAACAAGTTGTTGTTGGAGTCCTGTAGTTATTTGCAATACTATTTAAATGTGTTGGACAGTAATGGGACAAGTACATAACTGGTCAGGACAAGTAACTTTTCTTGTCACTTGAACTGGATCACTGGGTGATGAAATTATTTGTACAGTTTTGATTGTGTATTAGAATAACCATTTTTTGAGCTGTCATATTTTTGGGTACCAAGAAACATTTATGTGTTTTACTTTACCATTTCTGGAAGATCAGGAAATTAATGAATATTTGACTGTAGCAAAATCATGCCAGTTATAATGTATATTGTAATTTGTGCTTGAAGTACAAGATTTACATTGAGCAAAATGATGTAACCTGGAGAATAGTATTGCTCATGTTTTATCTGTATAAGGAGTATTGGAGGAACTTGTTCCTGTCAGGTCTTATGAATTATTGATATAGTTTAATCAGGTGGCAATTAAAGAAATGTATAGGCAGGAAATTAGTTTTAGTGGATATACATATGCATTTCTGTGATATAACAATGCAGACTCATGTTTATTTCATTTAGCTTAATTCTCATGCTCTGCCATCTGACACTGGAGATAATTCAGACCATGTGTTCACTTATCAGAGGATCATTATTGATTGACAGAGGTTTCCAGGCCAGAGTAAAATTGGCTTTTACACGGGCATTACATGCAGGTCCCAGTGACTCCATATTTATAATCTTATTTCTATTTCATGTAATGTTAGTGATGTGACAATGCAGCAACATATAAGAAATATGCCTACAGCATTCCCTCACAAAAAGCCATGAGGTCTCTGTATATTTGGTCAATGATCATTCCTGTCTTATAAAGGATCCACCTTATACTTAGGTGCTTTATACTGAGGGCATACTGAATGTTAAAGAACTGTCACAATCTTAGTCACAATGAACTACTTTTCACATATGTTCCTCATATAGGCACACATTCTAAAAATGTTACCTCAGATGGGAGGGACTTGGCCAATATGGGAATGTGAGACAGCTGGCCTGTAGATTCCTGGGGTGGGTGGGGGTTGGTTCTTCTCAAGTTCTTCCACCATGAAATACACTGGTTGCCATATATAAGTCTCATATGCTGGCGAATGGCATTAAACCCATAGAAACAACATCAAAAGGGGGACAATTTATTTGAGGGGAAGATGTACATGTAATAGAAACAGGATTTCAAGCCAGTATATTTACAAATTTTGATCAGTAGATTGGCTTCTAAACCAGTAGATTTTTAATTGGCATAAATAGTATGTTCTTCAAGGGGACAGAAAACAAACAAGTTCCTTTTATGGCCATAATATGTATTTCTCTTCATTGCAAGTTTTGAACATAGGTTAGATTCTAATTCTGATGGCAATGTACAACAATAATTTAAAAAAAATTATTCAGCATATTTTCAATTAAGAAAAAGGAAGAGTTGATCTTCATGTAGTTCAATGTAAAGGTTATGCTAAATAATATCTTATAGCATTTTTGGTTTCCTATGCAAGCTCACTCTCTGGTGACCACTGATGTTATTCACTATGATTATTAAGTTTCACACTTAACAGGCAGTCTATAGTTCTCTGGTTTCCTCCATGAATTATGCTGCATTTACTACTGGCAACGGAAGTTATGGATCATGCTGTAGATGTTAGTAGTGACAGTGCTGGTGTTGGATATGTTGTTAATGTTTCACATAGCTAAGAAATCCATTAAAATTCTAGCCAAGTGTCCACTGCTCTGAATTAAAATGGTATTTGTTCATAGGAATTCACTACAGGTAACTTTTAGCTGATGTAAAGTAGTGATGTTGTGCACATGACCATGTAAATGTATTTTTAGAATATGAATCTCATCAAGATACAGTGTGCTATTGCATTGAATATGATTCTCTGCTAGTCATACTGTCTAGAATGTTTTAAGTGTGCATTAAACCTGGGCTTATCTTTCTGTATGAATTTGTTGCACACTATTAATAGCCTAATTGGTGAATCCAGAGAACTCAGATAGAGTGGATCCATTAAAGATTTTCTGAATATTGACATTGTTGAAATTTATGGCCATTTCTTTTGCTTGCAGAACTCTGGTCTGGTATTTTAAAAAATAATGCAATTTTTTACATCAGGAGTTGCAATGAGGCTTCTGTTATAGTGTTCGATTAAATTATTTCTGGTGGTTATTGTAGTTACATTAGGGATGTCAGACAGTTGAAACAAAGGAGCCATTATTGGCTTGGAAGATGTGTTCATGCAAGAAATCACCAGTAGCAAGTTTCCATTTACAGATAAATATTTAGATTTGTGACTGTTTACAACAGAATAGAGACTACAACACTTTACC
The DNA here is from genome assembly GCA_016746295.1 of Potamilus streckersoni. Classification (NCBI taxonomy): domain Eukaryota; kingdom Metazoa; phylum Mollusca; class Bivalvia; order Unionida; family Unionidae; genus Potamilus; species Potamilus streckersoni. The sequence goes on along the minus strand of JAEAOA010001685.1, from coordinate 2,142,901 downwards.
AAGAGCATTCAAGTACTTAGATAAGTAATATCTATGATGAATAAATCCTAGGTCAATGTTTCCCAACCTTTTTGAGTATGAGGACCCCTTAAGAAATTGTAGTGGACCCCAGATGCTAATAAAGCTGGCTGGAGGAACAAGACTTGCTGCTTAGCTATATAAATTCATTGACCCCTTCAAATAACTCCACTGTCCCCATTGTGGTCTGCAGCCCACAGGAACCACTACTCTTGATGAATAAATAATCATATGATACTATCTTAAAGACTATTTGCAATAGGAACAAAGATACTGTACTAAATAATAACTTCCAAAGAAGTGAGTCTTCGCTATAAAACAGCAATGTGTATAGATTTATTGCTCTCAAAAACTTCATATGAATGCTATATGATTTGTAACTAATAGCACTGATATTAATCAAGATTCATTATTGCACTGACAATTTCCTGTTTTTGGAGGGGAATAAACTTCTTTATCAGTACTTACCAAAAATAGTACATACTAGCACATACTAGCACATTCTACCTACAGGAAAATATTTGATACAGGACCTGTTTTAATGTTTTCCACTTTAATTACTTTGTTTGAAAAATGAATTCTAACATGTCTTTTGTTGTTGTTGTTGTTATAGGGTTAAAGCCATTTTTCAGCACAAGATAGGCTATACATAGTGGCCAGTATTAATGGTGGAGGAAGAACCCTGGAAAATCCTGGGAAAAGCCAATGACCCACGAGAAGCTACTGGCAGGCTTTCTCACTTACCCACATTAGCCAAGTCTGGACTTGAAGTCACACAGACAACCCTGCCTTTTGTCAACTCAGCCAATGAAATTCACAATTAAACTTTCACTTTGAAACTTGTGGTCTAAATTCCATCAAATTGTGTGTTGTCTTTGATACCTGCTGTGGGCAGTTTGTGGAATGTTTTTCATTGCTCTGCTTTTCATTGGATAAATCCAAGGTAGATAATAGATTACCAGTATTATGGCTGCCATAGTTGACATAATGTCATATTCACTGATATCATTACTTTGATATACATCCTTGTTATTTTCTATATTGCTATTCCTCCAGACCACACTGTCTTATTGACATGAACATTTTAAAAATGGATCTTGTTATTGCTACCATAATGGAGCCATAATGAATGTCTTGGAAACTTAATTTTACAGATCCCCTTAATGCATTGTCAGCAGCTTATCAATGAAGTATAACAGACATTGTATCAATACACAGGAGTTGAGAGAAAAAATGGTCTTGCTTTCCTTGAAATTTGTTTTTCTCCAATTTATTAATACTTAATCCCCTTTTTTGAGAGAATCTGGTCATATTGTATAATGCACAATGTAAAGTAAAATAATGACACCTTGAGTGGCATTCAGTGTTTAATGAAAATAAAAATCTCCTCAATAGGATATTTGTCTTAGTGTATGAAATGTATTTGATCTGTAAACAGTGTAAATTCTTAGATAAAGCTAGCTTCCATTAAATCAGCCAATTAACATAGGTGACTATTTCCTGACATTTTGTGGTGTTTATTGTCATTTGACATCTCAGAAATAGCATAATATTTAAACAACACATATAGACAGAAAAATTTTAGAATAACCACAAGTAAATGGATGGAGAAAAAGTGATTTAAATTTTGAAGAAAATTTGATCTTGCCATAAATAAATTGGAAATGCCAAAATGGTTGTAAGTGGGGAATCATCATATTTAAGGTGCATTTGTAAAGAAGCTACATTATCACCTGTGACATAAAATGCATGAGATTTCATTTGAAAATGCTGCAGATTGAATAGAATCCCTAAAAACCTTGATCTTCAGTATTGTGCTTGAAAGGAACCATCTGCATGCATGTATGAAGAAGCCAAAAATTGGAATATGGGAGTCATGAATGTAGATATTTTTTATCACAGATTTATTGTTTTTGTGTGCCAGAGAGTTGAAAATAAAATAATATGAAGTATTTGTGATGCTGTGTGAAAATAATTCTTTTATGACACAGTACAATGTACAAATTGGTGAAGACCTTGCCTCCTCCTCCCACTCATGAATGCAGGAGATTTGTATAAAGTAAGTTAAATGTGTGAGATTTGTATAAAGTAAGTTAAATGTGTGAGATTAGTAAAAATTAAGTTAAATAAGTGAGATTGGTAAAAAGTAAGTTAAATGTGTGAGATTTGTATAAAGTAAGTTAAATGTGTGAGATTGGTAAAAAGTAAGTTAAATGTGTGAGATTGGTAAAAAGTAAGTCAGATTCTGGAGATTAGCAGAAGTTTTAAGAGTCAGAAGCTGGTGACTCCAACAGATGCAACAGATTCAATGATGAATAAAAAAAATTTTTCTGTATTTACTCAGATTTAAATAAAACATTCAATACTAGGTCTTCCAATACTCTTGTGTACATTACAAGAAAAAGGTCATTTTTTCTTTTCTTTTTTGTTTTATGGCTGCCTTATGATAGATCATAATATGCTGCAATTAAATTCAATACCATCAACCCTTACAAAACTTTATAAATTGTTTGAATTTGGAGTAAGGAAGAAGCATATTGATTTTGAATGGTCAAAGAGGAAAGGTTACTGTGATGAAATGATGAGGAATGGTTTCCTCACAATATATTTAGTTCTAAATCAAAGACTTGATTGGACCAATCTGTGGATGCTTTGCACTATGATAAATAAGTCCATCTATATTTGGGTAAAATGGTCAAAAGGTCAAGGTCAAGATGAATTATATCTGTACAGTAGCATTAGTTCTACATCATGGACATAGACCAAGCTTGTAGATGGTTTGGAGTCAGGAAGAAGCCTATGACTGGTATAAGTCTTTGCTTTCCATTACAGGCTTAGACCTGAGTCTTTGTGCTAAGACCAGTCTTTGTGTTACGACCAGTCTTTGTGAAGAAACTACTGCAATATCTTATAGTACAGAGAAGGTCTATTTAGGGTTAATTTTCATGATTTGTAACATAGTTAATGTATTTATTCTCAACACTGATATAGGACTCCAAATAATTGAACATTATCTGAACCACTTGCCCCATTCAGTAATGCAAAATATTGAATTTGCCTTTAATACCATCATTATGAGGAGTTGATCTGCAGGAGGGCATTAAGGATTGAATTTTCAAGATAATGCAGTCATGTGTATTCATAAATGACATTCACTAATTTGTCTGTGTAAGGCTTTTCCAGTAACATGAGAATTAAATGCCATCCAGTCTGGCAATTCTAGTCAAACAGCCATCTTTAAGGATTAGGTCTTGAGACCTTAGGAAAATGTGACATTTTTTTCTGCATCATTTACTTGACCTTGATAAAGTTCTGTAGGCTTTATAAACTTTCATGTTAGGAAGATACCCTGCAGAAATATAAATTTTGATTGGTGTTTCTAGATACTGTAAGAATGAGAATGAGACATTAAACTTTATTTTTAAGTTTAACCATAGTAAAATACAAAATTTTAGTTGTTGCAGTTTTAGATGAACAGCATATTAGCTTATTTTACTCAAACTGACAAAAAAAATGTTTAAGAAAAATTTTTGATTACTTAAGAATCAATGATTAAAAAAATTTCAAGGATTTAGTTACAAGGGTATTACTCCAGCACAAACCGTATTTTATGATTATAAATTCAATCAATGCATATTACTCTCAGGACAGGTTTTGAATGTTTCATGTTTTTGAAATGTGAGTAATTGATCATTGAGAACATTCCTTCAAATGGCCATAGAATTAAATGTGATATGAATTAGTACTGACCACTAGGCCATTTGATGTACTCTTAAAGGCAAGATTAACATCTTGATGGTTAGTACTGAGTCAGATATTGACAAAAGTTTGTTTTGCTGTGTTCAGCTATCTGCCAACTTCCATGTTTCTGACTTGCACATATTTTGTGTCTATGCAATTTCATATTAAATTTTTTAGTGAAGACTAAAAAGGATTTGTTGAAGAGTACAAAATTTGTATATATAAACAGCTGAAAGTAATTTAAAAGTAAAGTTAATTTAATTACATTACATATTTTTCAATGAAAAAATTAAAGACAATAAAATCAAACATTTTGATTTAAGCAATTTTGAGATAGTGTCATGACCACTCTTAAGAACACATTATTTTGTGTAAGCTTTAGTATGAATCTGTATTTTTCTTTGTTTAACAGTCTATCTACAGACCATGAATTTAGTTGCAGATTTCCATGCTTTCTGGTTAGCATTCTAGGGTCATCACTCCCTGTCTGTATATAGGTCAGTTAATATTTGACACTTAAACAGTATGGACCCTTGTATTTGGACACTAATGTTTATGGTGTATGGTGTTATTATGCATGTACCTTTATGAGGAGTTCTGGAATATATATTTACTATATTCTGAAGAGAAAAAAGATTTTGTTCTTTAAGTATAAAGTCTAACTTCATTTACCTTATCATTATGGATGTCTTGTTAAAATCAGGGAATCTAAATCACTTTTTACGGTATTGTGTATACTTAAAACATCAAATAAGATGTTCACATTGTTTCCAAATTTAGTCTAGAACAATCTAGAGTAATAAGAAAATTTAAAAATTCCCACTAATTTCATTAATGAAAGTTAAATTAGTGTAATAAATAAACTTAAAACTATTAAGCTCTAAACTAATTTAATCAATGTCAAATAAATGTTATTTTAAAAAAGTGCATTATGTTGAACTATAAAGCTACTTATTCTCTTTATAGAATTGTATAATTTTGGATGATGAACTACAATATCAAGTGTGCCATTTATTATTCATAATGTACTTGTATGATTGGTAGAGGTCATTTGTTAATTTCAGAAGGTTTTGAAGATTTATGTCAATTCAATATTTCAAGTTTAAAGAATGCATTTGTTATAAAGACATAGAGTCACATAGCTGCATGTGGGTACATAAATACATATACAAATCCTTAGAACCTTGAAAATAGACTTGGATATTGGACAGTTATAAAACAGTCATGCATGTGGAATGCTTAATATTTCCCATAAATTGCTAAAAAATTAATAGATGTAACAAGCATCTGATGCAGATAATCAAAGGTGGGACACTTATGTACAATAGATTTAATCTGGGTAATATTTTGAAGAGGGTATTGAAGTGAAAAGAGAAAGACATGAAACAGGAAGCATTTACAATTTGCATGGAATTTTTCTGATTAATCGTTCAAGAGATATTTACTACTGCTATCAAGAAACACAACAGCGCTGATAATCATGGAACTACTGTAGCAATAGAAGTATGAAATAGTTATATACTATTTCAGACATAACCTAATCAGGATTATCTAATCTATTTAGCACTTTTCATGTTTTTGAGATTGGTGGAGAAGAACTCCAGAGGTGAGATTTTTGTTTCTAAGACTGAGCATCAAGCAAAAGCTGTGCATACAACATTTTCATGTTGTCTATACAACATTTTCCTGTTGTTTCATTTTGTGCATACAATATTTTCCTATTGTTTCATGTTGCCAAATTTGGGTCCATTTTTTGAGTGACAGATGAATGAAATAGAGGACTTGACAAGTGGTATTTTGCTGAAAGTCTTTAGAAATAGAGTCTGATAGCCAGATTTTGATGTCTTGGATCAATCACCATCTGAATGAATTATGATTTAACCTCTTAAGTGTTGATAACATCTAAAATATTGCAACAGAACTTGTGCCATTATGGACAGAGGTTATAGGCTTTAAGCTTTCTCAGAGGAGAAATAAAACTTAAAAGTAAATTTCAAATTCATAGGAAATTGTGTGGAGCTAATTTATGTAGGGTTCTGGTCATAATGATTGTTGCATTACTCATTTGAGAACACTCCTTGAAGATGCAGTTTCTTCATATGCAAGACATTAATTTAAATTGGATGAAATTACTGTTTTGCATGTTTTGTGATGGAGTTTCAAAACAGAAAGTGTATATTTTTTTCTGCCTGGATTCAGAACAAGCAGGATAATATTGCCTTTAAGTTTTTCATTTAAGTTTCTGTTTTCATCTTAATTATGTTGTTCTAGTTATATCTTGACTTTTTAGTGGACATTCTTCTATGAATAGAACCCAGTGTAATGTACTACACAACACAGAATTTTATTACCATGGGACATCTGATTTGCAATCTGATTAGATAAAAAAATTTGATTGCTCAGCTTTTGCTAAAGATTCAGGATTCTTTAAACTGGAATAATTTCTGGGAATATCTAAACACTATCAAGCCAAGTTTTTTGTTTAGGAAAGCTTAAACATAAATGATATGTATTCAAGGCAACATTCCATTAAACATAAAAATGTATTTAAGGCAACAACATGAGAAATGTACATTCATGAAACTTGAAAGCATGGCAAAATGGATCCATAGGTTTAAAAGATATCTGTTCATTTCAGTATGTCTAAACAACTTGGAAGCAGATGATGTTAAAGAAAAACTCTTATCTGTTCAATAAGGCCCCATAAATATTTCAGGCTGGCTCAAACCATCCCTGTTTTTCATTGTTGACTCTAGCACTTTTCACCCCCAGGTAAAATGAAAGAAAATTCAAAAACCCAAAAAATTCCCAAAATTGATATGTGCATTGAATATATATATATATATATATATATATATATATATATATATATATATATATATATATATATATATATATATATATATACATATATAAAACGAATACAAATCATATGGCGGAATACAAATCATATGGCGGATAACAACCGTTTCAATCGCACTGGATCAACCAATGTATCACATATCAGGGATTGATTAAGATAGATGCAATAAACTGATGATGAACAGTGCGAAACTAGTAACTAACTAGCCTGAGTGCTTTCGACTCTTAATGAGTCTTTTTAAAAGGCAAATATATATGTTTTGTATTTGTCTTTAATAAAGACTCATTAAGAGTTGAAAGTGCTCAGGCTACTTAGTTACTAGCTTCGCACTATTCATCGCACTATTCATCGTTAGTTTATTGTATCTATCTATCTATCTATATATATATATATATATATATATATATATATATATATATATATATATATATATATATATATATACTGTAGATGGGATATATATATATATATATATATATAAACAATCAACCTTAGTTTATGAACAGTGTAATAGAAAAAAAAGAGATGAGAGGAAGACAAGTTCATTGATTTTATTGATTTATTTATCACTGCACTGTGCTGTACAAGTTCACAATTCATGAGAACTATGTGAAGATGAAATATTCAGAGAGAATGCTATAAATTTTTTATTTATCATTCAGTACCCGTTTTCTATGGGGTACATACCAATACAAATGGATTTTGTTCCTGTAGCAAATATGAGTATAAAGACTAAATACAGAAAGTGACAGTTAGGCAGACTCATGAAACTAAATTAATTGTTGGTTGCCTGAACTTGAATTAGATCCAGATTTGATCTTAAAAATGCAATCAATTGAGTTGGTCAAAATAAAATTGAAGCCAACACTGCTTAATCAGAGAGGAAAACAAAAAGGAAACATTATGAACTGGATGCAGGTAAAGGTAAAAAGATTTACCTTAGAGGGTTTTGAGAAAATAAAATGTTCAAACTATTTGCAAAGGGATAAATTCTTTGCTCTAGATGTATTAAGAATCCATCCCATCTACAGTAACTGTCCAGCAAATTGTGCCAAATTGAATGTCATCGTAAAGCTACTAGGAAGCTTTCTCACATACCCACACTGGTTGACCATGTGACAATGACAAATGTGAGATGACAGTTTTCTGTAAAGGCAAGTTCTTTAGATTATTTTGCTGCCTGAAGCTCCTGAAATTAAATTTTGAAAAAAAGATTTTTAAAAAAAATTCTTTTAAGCATTTAATACACATTCGAGGAAAAAATTGTTGGTGGACTTGTTGACAAATATCAACATAAAAATGCAAGTTAAGATGCACATGTGCGCAATACAAATATGAGGAAAAACTATGCACAAGTTTCTGACTTTGAAATCCACTGGAGAGTGCAATACAGTCCTAAATGATCAACCATTTATATTTTTATAAGGGAAAGGTGTCTTTGCATTTTCTTTACATCCATCATAATATTTGTTCTTTTATTTCAAGAAATTTATATCAAGCATTCTGATTCATCATAGAATTTGTTCTTTTCCTGCTCAAGTCAGAGAAAAAGGTTTTTTCAAGTAATGCAAACAACTCAGTCCTATGACTCCAAATTTAATTGTTGGTCCCTTATCTAGATGCAGATCTCAGTTCAGGATTGGAAGGTGATGCAGGTTTCAATAATATTTATCTTTGCACTCATTAGAGACTGGATGATAATTTTGTTCTATTGATAATTTCAGTGGATGTCATACACTCCAAAATAACTTATTTCACTATTTGTTTGCAGCATGTGCAATGAACAAAATAATTCCCCTAGCTGCTGAAACTCAGAACCAAAGCTCTGTCAACCTGGAGTTTTGCAATTTACTGGGTTTTTACTTGCTGTGCAGATGGTCTATTTGTCCCAGAATTAAATCTACATTTTGATGGTTGTCCTCACAAATGACTGTCATATCCAGACTATTCCAATTACCAAAGTGAGCATGTTTTGCATTTTATATATGGAGTCAAATCTGACTTTAAAGAAATGTTGCTGCTAATCATGAAGCGGCTAGAGTAATCATTCCCAGTCAAGGTATTGAATGGTCATAAGTTTCATTTCTTTAACTTGCATATCTTTATTTTAACTCGAATTTGTATTAAATGCTTAAAAGAAATTTTTAAAAAAATCTTTTAAAAGTCATAACTAATGTCAAATTAATAGGATTGTTCAATTTTTTTTTTCTGGTGGAAATTAGCATGTTAACCCCTCCCACAGTAGTTATCAGAGAAATCCAAAATATTATCAGTAAATGAAGTAATCTCTGCTGTATCTCTGACCACTGTTATCAGTTAATATCTGCTATGAAAATGAAGAAACTGCCTTATAGTTTTCCATAAGTATTTAGCATGACTGTTTTTGACCTTACAGGTTATAAAAAATTGTGATGTCAAGAAAGGTCCCTAATGTATTTAAAATTTAATTGGTTTAAGTATAAATTCAGCTCATTTATGGGGTGTGGGATGCAAATGAGAGGTCAGGTATATTGCTATGAGCAAATTGCTCATAATTCCCATAGAACTACTTCTGATTCCTTACAAATATAATAAATTCTGATAAGTCATTGTTTACTGCAACTACAATTCTGGGATTATTCTGTTTTCAGCATCTAATCTCATTGCTTTATCTTGTAAATGGGATAAAATCTTGTCTCCATCTAAAATAGATAAAAATATTTTACAGAATCCTGTATCATGCCACATCTGGAATGTTGCTGTTCTATCTGGGATAATGGAGGAAATCAAGAGACATAAAAAAAATTAAAAACATGAGCAGCTAGGTTATTTTTGATGATGATTGAATTGTACTATCAATAAATCTTTTTGAAACCCTTGGAAAGGCTTCAATTTCAATAAAGATCTTGGTTTGAAAAGGGTTTAGTCTGCAAATCCATGCATTAGTTGACTCCTGAATATATATATATATATATATATATATATATATATATATATATATATATATATATATATATATATATATATATATATATATATATATATATATATATATATATATATATATATATATATATATACAAAGATCCATATAAAACAACAATTTAAATTAAATTAAATTAAATTAAATTAAATTCTGAGTTTTGTAAGAAGAATTTTGCTTTTGCTGGAGCCAAACTTTGGAGTTCCATCAAGGTCAGCTGACTCATCCATGGATTTTCTGAACCATCTTAGTCTACAGGAACAATCATGTGACTTTGAATCAGTTGTATGAAGACATTCATGTGCTTACTGTATGAAGACATTCATGTGCTTACTATATGAAGACATTCTTGTGCTTACTGCAATACCTAGTTGTATGAAGACATTCATGTGCTTACTGTATGAAGACATTCATGTGCTTACTGTATGAAGACATTCATGTGCTTACTGCAATACCTAGTTGTATGAAGACATTCATGTGCTTACTGTATGAAGACATTCATGTGCTTACTGTATGAAGACATTCATGTGCTTACTGTATGAAGACATTCATGTGCTTACTGTATGAAGACATTCATGTGCTTACTGCAATACCTAGTTCAGATTCACAGCTACTCTTTATGTGAATCCTCATGGACAATTTATCTGTTGACCAAAATGATCTCTCATTAAATAAAGTTATTATTATATTATTTTTTTATATTATATTATTATTATTATTTATAATGCTGCCAGTCTGACTTCAGATGTGACCACCATTATAGCCATCTTGAAAATCTTATCAGTTATGCTCCCTGAATGGAATATCAGCATGGGATTTTCATTGAAGGACTTTTTATGGTGTCCTAAATGATCTAGCATCTCATATGGGCATCTTATACATTTTTATCATTGCTATTCCTACTAACATGTGGGTTTCACTGGAAGTCTTGAGGTTTCCTTGTTGGTCTTAAATTCAAACTCTGCTGATCTGATATCCAATATGGCCACCACAATGGCATCTTGAAAATCAAGTAATTGCTACACATTCTACATGGAAAGTCCTTGTCAGACTAGGTTATCACCAGAATACTTATGATGTCTAGTTAGTCCTTTATGAAAATTGTCCCAGTCTGGCATCCATTGTAGCCACAATGGTTGCCATATTTTGGAAATCATGTTTTTACTGCTCATTCTAAAAAGAAAGTAATATCCTTGTACAGTTTTAACCATGCTAATTATATCTTGTTGTTTATAAATAAAAAGGTGCCTGGAATCTAACTGCAAATCTTGTCACTTTGGCAGCTATCTTGAAAAACTAATAATCCTTAAGCTGGAGAGTTATTTCCACATAGTTTTCTTAGTTCTTATAATATATATTTTTTGTGGTCAATAAAAGTGATTAGCTTTTCATTGGTTTTAATTGCACATTTAGCACAAGACATGGCTATATTATTCACAGAAAATGAGAACTGCATGCCTTTTCCAAGGACACAACGATGCAGCCAACCTGAGCTGGCCTGTGCAGTTCTCTGTGATCTTGGATTGTGAGTCAAGTGCCTTACCAGCTGAGCTACCATGGCTTTCCTTAATTGGTACCTCACAGGCATAAATATGGCTGACAGGATGGACATATTGTAAATGTTGTACTCACTTTGTCACTGGAATGTATGGACATATTGGTATGGTGCTTTCACCAAAGTATTCCAATGGCATCTAGTTTACCCTGAATGAAAATTTGGACAATTGTATAGCCACCACAGTGGATAACTTGAAAATCTTGTTGCTCAAGAATGTCAATTGGCATACCAAAGAAGAAATGGTCTTATCTTTATTTCCTGTACATTCATTTTGAATACTTGAGTATCAGTTCCTTCTATATTTTTTCTTAAGTGTTTATTACATCATTATTATCTTTGTCCTTGTATCATCTATACTTATGAAAATTGCAGTGTTCATTAATATCAAGGTGATTAATCGAAAAGTATATCAAAATTAAGTCATTGTGACCTTATTTGTTATTGCATGACTTTAAGTTTTCGGTTATTTATTTGGTACAACCTCAAAATCATGGACTCTTATTTTATCTTTATGGATGAAACCTGACATGTTGCTGTATCTTCATGAAAATGAAGTCACTGTGGCCTATTGTAACCCATGTGTAACATTTGTATTTTCAGTTGTGTTTTTAAACTTCAATGTCTTGGACATATTTCGCCTTGCACATATGAAAATAGGTATATCAAGTATAAATGCCATAAAGAAGTGCCTAGTTTTCAGTCCTTAGTGAATTTTTCTCTGTTGCAGTCTGTATATTCTTGGCAAAGGGATTCATGTTTATAGGTAAATATTTATTCAATCCATTTTAACATTTAATGACATATTCTGTGTTTACTGAACACTGAAAAGATGATTTATTTAAACTCTTTACGGTATATTAAATTTTGTTGAGGAGCCAGATGTTTGTAAGAGTTAAATAATCTCTTCAGTCCAGTGAGTCATATCAGTTTCTGTTTTTCCTCAATTAACTCAAAGTTTTAACTAGCATCAAACTTGTCTTGCCCAGTTTACTATCTGTTGTTAAGATGGTTTCTCTAAAAAAAATATATACATTTCTCATTTTTCGCATCAAACAGCATATGTTGGTTGCTACATGTATTTAGTGGTATCAGCTTAATTTGTTTTAGATTAAAAAGTTGAAAATTAAGGTATTAAGGAAATCTCTCAATGTTTTCTGCAGATATTACTTTGATATCCATTAAGGTCATGTTCAAGAAATGTAATACATTGATTAAAGTACTGGCAGTACACTTTTAATTTTCTTTTAAAAATATCAAAGATCTAAGTGATGTGGATTTAGATGTTTTTGTCAAATAATAACTCTAGTTAAATGAGGCTTTTGGCATCAAACGTTTAAGGTGTCTTTATGTAGGAGGAGGTATCTTTGATTCTTGGTTCATAGGTCAAGGTTTTTTTCAGTGCAAATTGTCTGTGATGTTTTTTGGCAGATAATCTACTCTGCTGACAACAAAACCATACCAGTGTGCAATTTAATAAATAAGCATGGTCCAGTAGATGAAAAGTTTCATAAAATTTGCTTTGCCCTATTATTTTTATGGCTAGAGTTTGAATGAAATAAGATTGAAACACTTTTCATCAGAAAATGTTTGGAATTAAAAGCAATAATATTCCTACATTACAAAACATACCATGTAATTTTCAAGACTATGTCATTTGGTTAAATTGCACTCTACATTTTTGTGTGAGATGGTAAATTACAATATGGATGACACTGGGCAGATCAAGGTCCTTTGAGTGCTTGGTAATTTGGATCCGTTGCTAGGAGCTGTGTGAATGTGTTTAATTGTCTTTTAATTTATGGTCACATTTGTATTAACATACCCCATAGATCAACATAGACCTCTTTTCTGTAGTAAACAGTAATGACATTTGTTCTCATTTATCTTTCTGATAGTTGAAGTAGATTTTTCAATAGTTTTTTGGTTATTTGCTATTGTCTTTGTTTGCCTCCAGGAGTTTATTTGTATAGAGATTTAGTGTTTATCATCAGAGGAAAACAAGCAGGTTATTTACTACCATGGCAATGCCATGCCCAGAGATGTATCATGGCAACTGATCCTTGCAGATCTGATGGTGGGATTGGAACCTGCATGACAATTTGGATTGTTAACCACTGTACATGCTGCCTCTATTAGGATGGAAGATTAGGTCTGTTGTAGATCTTGAGTCCACATTGTTATTATAACGCTAGGCTGTTACTTGTAATAGGACATGTTACAAATGAGGTGGATTTGATGCTACATGTAATGATATGGCTACATGATTAAAAATAGTCCATGTGGGCAGTGTTGACAGCCCTATAATGGAAAAGCTTTTTACATATAACATGGCATCTTAGGTTCAGTATAGAGTAAATTAAACTGATTATTTTCACAGGGTAAAATTATCTTGCAGCCTAATATAAATTCATACAATTGAAAGGGTTTGTTGCAACATCATTTCCATAGAAAAGTAAATCAAAGTAAATTTATAGTCTTTGAATTTCAGTAATTTAGTCTGTCATCCAATGATACATGCTAAATAGGTCACTGCTGTATATTGGAACACAGTGCATGTCTTTGTCTAGCTGATAAGTGGTTTGTAAACTGTGGACTTTGAGATGAAATCAAGCTATTGACTTTTTACAAACATATTTTTAAGAGTCACACACTGTCCATCTTAATATATTGGTAAATTAGAAAGTATAGCATTTGTCATGAATTGTAAATTCTTTCTGCAGACATGTAGCATGATTTCCCACCCAGTCACATTATCCTGTCACCAGACTGACCAGTCCTAACACTAACTTCTTAATGCTGATTGCCTAGCAGGGCAGCTGTTTGTACTATTTTTATTAGTGTTTCTTATGACTCAGCTGGGGTTCGAATCCACAATCCCCTGCATCTGCTGGGGAATCTCTAAGCACTAGGCCACCGGGGCAGTTTTGGAACAGAAGTTACAAAAACTCCCTGACTGAATGTCACCTTCATATAACTGCTTCAGAATTATGTTTATGGCTAGAACATTTAAATACATGTATAATGACATCCAGAGGACTGTGAAAAAGTATTCCAAAGCTTACATGTTTTGCAAAATTCCGCATGGATGAACTAACCATGGTTGGTGCATATAAGTTGGTAAGTAAAAGAACATAATAGAATGAATGAACAGTAAATGAATATAATCAAAGATAGATAAATAGGAAAAGTGCAAGATATATGAATTCACATTCAAATGAAAATAAATAAGGGGATAGTAAAGGACAATAAATTTCAAAACATGGACATAATGAAGGAATGGAAATACAGGATGCATATTATGACTATAAGAAGAGGTTGAAAAAGGGTTTTGTTTACAGATTTATTAGACCAATTAATAAAACAGCTATCTTCTTTGCTGAATCACTAACCAAATTACAGAACTTGAAGACATTGATAAAGCAGGTATTCATCTGTTTTATCTACAAAATCTTGTTAATATTGTATCTCAGAATCTTAGTTTTGTATGACTTGATATGAGCAGAGCATCATAGTTCAGTGTAAGCATGATATTGTGTATACTTCAGATTTGTTTTGTTTGTCCAAAAGTGATCTAGTGGTACATGCCATGTCTTATGGGTAAATGACATAAAATTTTATTTACAGCAACAAAGTGAATTGGTAACCTGATTTGGTGGTCAATGACTGTAACACAACCATTGAAGTTTTAGGAGTAGTAGGATTGGAAGTCATTTCAAACCATTTCATGGCTTTTTTTAAAATTCAGTTCTTTACTTGCAAGCATGGTTGAGGCTAGTTTAGAGGCCATATTGTACAACATGCATTGACAGATAATCTAAATCTGAATGTGTACAGTGCAGGCCAGATATGGCATAAATTTGCACAGGAAGAGAGAGACAACCAAAAAGTTGGTAGTATTGTTTAAGAGCTGTCCTGAAACTCTCCTCTTATTGAGCACACACACAACACTCTCAGATGATTCCAGTTCACAATTGTTTATATGAAGATGGAATTTCTAAATTGTTCTGTTCTACATTGCTCAACTACAAAACATCTAGTTTTTTGATATTTAAGTTATAATACAATCTTTATACTTTAAAAATTTGGGAAAGATTTGGCTTTAATCTGGCATTTTTGTCTTAATGGTTTTAAACATATATGGTGAGAGAGCCAGCACTGCTTTATAGAGAGATGTCAAACAAATCCTACTATGCCTGTCTTTGAGTGTTGGGAGACCCAGGTCAGTTAACATTTTGGAAATGCATCCTGCTTCTCTGGTTTTGTAGTCACCAGATATAAATCTTGCTGCCTGGCATTGAACCTTCTTGAGTCTATCAACATGTAGTATCTTTCACTGACAACATAACCATATTCTAACATGGATCTGGCTAGTGCTACTACACAAAACTAGTATCTAACTAGCCTAAGTATTTTCGACTCTTAATGAGTCTTTTTCAATGGCATATACAAAACATAGACAAGGTAAACAAATAGAAAAACTGTAGTGTCTGCAAAACTTTGCTTGGCTCTTTCTACAGGAATTTAACCTTCAACCAAAATTATGTTTCAAGTAGTTTATAGCAACCTTCATAGATCTGATGGGATGACAAAGAAGCTGTACAGAAACCTGGTTGCAGAAGACTTCTCCTCCCCTGGCCATACTTTCAGTGATATAACACTTATTGCAATTGCTCACAAACCCAACTGGAGTTCCGAAACCAGGAAAGAAAAAGAATCTTACTGGATATGTCGCCTTAGAACATTGATACCAAGCAGTTTAAACCAAGACTAGAAAAAGACAGCCATGCACAAATTATCTTTTGCAGCCAACACATTTTCTTTTCTTTTCCTGAGTGGATGATCATTATGTCGTGGGGTTTTGACTGAAAGACTTCTATTGATCTGTGCTTATTCCAAAATGAAAATAGTACCAGTCTGACCTGACTGATCTGTTAATATTTGGGACTCAAAGCATAGGGCTTCTTCAAGATGTGAAGCAGCTCAGATGAAACTGTCTTTGGATATTATTATAAAGACTGTAGGGTGGAATAAAAACAGCGAGTTTTAACCTGCATCTCATGGGTTTGACTTCAGCAGTGGTGCACATGATATGTCCCACTTTTGAAATTTTTAGATGCATATTAGCATTGTCATCTAATACTTGATAACTCATAAATTTACTTCTTTGTGATGTGTTTGCAAGGATGCATTAACTCAGAAATCTCATGGAACTTGAGTCATTTACAGGAGGAATAAAATTTCACAAATTATCAAGACTTGAGAAAATCACAGCTTTATTGGGATTTTATGAACCTTTAAGTGACACAGAAACAATATGCCCTTCATAATTAATTAACTTTCTGTATTTCCCTCCTTTCAGTCAAGTATTCAATCTCATCAAGTTCACAAGACTGACTCAATATATAGCCAGTTCTTTCTTGTGTGATGTTTCTGATGCTTAAAGGTTCATAAGATCCCAATCAAACCATTACTTCAACGGTAAGTTTTGTTTCATTGTGAAAGTTTTGTTCATCCCAAATTGTTGAGAAGGAAGACTTATCAGTGAATTTTGTGTAAGTGCTGGCAGTGGCATTAACAGTTTTAGGGTTTTGTTGAAAGTTTTTATTTGTTTATATTATGCAAGTTACTGTATGAATTTTCATCATATTTTCTTTAAAAAAAATTCATTTTGAAGCTAACAGAATTCAATAATCTACAAACATGCTTGGTTGCCAATTTCACCTTAAAGTGAAGGTCATGACCATTTTGCAATATGGTTTTGGTTAAAATTCTTCATATTCCTATAGTTCCCAAATCTTTACATGGATTCTCATTATACTTAGCACAAATCATAATTTTTCACTTGTTTTCAATAGCATTGTCATAGCATCTATGACTATTGAATCAACTTAACAGACAGAAAATTAAGGTCCACTAAAGTTATTTCCCTTGATGGAATATCTACACATTTGGATGAATCCTTATTTAGCCAAGACAATTCCTACCATATGTCCCTATGACTGTTGTGGAGATCACAATAATAAAATATCTGCATTATTGTTTAATATCTTTTTTTTTTAAAAAAAAGCAATTTGCTTATATTTCTGTAATCACTTGGTCTATCTGTGTTTCACCTTAGTTAATCTGATAAAAGGGGATTTTATGCACCTTTGTCCACTTGTAATGATCAAATATTAAAATTTGTGAAATTTAAGGGTACAATTTTTAGTTTAGGTGGTTAAATGTTCATTCTGATGTATTTTTTTCATACTTTTATTGAATCATTATGAAGCATTCTGCTGCATGATCTGTCAACCTTTAATTGGACTTAAGAGTCAGGGTCACATATAGTTCAGAGCAATGCTTTGATTGTGGGCACAACATGAAGTCCCAGCTAGGACTTCTTGTTCAGGAAGTTCTAAAAGTGTCATCAACCTGCAGGATTGTGTATTTCTTATGAGGATACATGCAGGATGAAAATATGATGAATTTAATTTGCAGAGGTCTTTTTGATTACTTGCTGTCTCCTCTGTAATCCATATATGGAAGCCAGATATACCAATTTGCAGTAAAGGAAGTTACCATGTGTATGTCTGCTTTATTTCTAGGCATTAAATTTTCATGACTTCTGGCAAGAGCTATTTTATGGTCCCCATAAGAATCATTTTGACTCCAATTATATATATATATATATATATATATATATATATATATATATATATATATATATATATATATATATATATATATATATATATATATATATATATATTGATTAACTCACTTCCATTTCTGTTTGCCTGTGATTAATAAGAATGAACTGGCAATCGGTTTGATGGCTTACTGCTGTCTCTGGCTGTAATTCGATTATTAAGACAGTATCTCTTACACTTTCATAATGGATCCACTTAACACTATAAAACTACTAAAAAAAGCAGACACATTGTAGCATGTCAGGAAGTGCAGTAATTTTTTCATTGTCAATGTTGCAAATTACATGATTCAAATAAAATGCTTTCTCTTACAATGATTAAAAGTATCTTGGGTGATAAAAAAAATAATTAAAGGTTTTCCTTCTATAATTTCCTCTACCTCAAAGATCTGTAAAAGGTTTGATATTAAAAAAAAAAAACTATAGGGAATTAATTTCCCATTGAACAATTTTTTTTCCTACCTTTGACAGAGTCGTCTGTTCAAAATCAACAGTTTTTTTGTTATATTCATTCCAGCATTCAGATTACACATTTTTTAAACTTTGGCTTATGAGTACAAAGTTTGGGCGTTTGAAACCTTTTTTAGGGAAGTAATCTTAGGGAAGAAGAAGAGGCAGACAGAAAAAGAGGTGGGAAGATAACATTAAGGAGTTGACATGCATGTTATCTGAAGATTCCAAAAGGGCAAAAGAGAACAGGGTAAGATCTAGAATTGGTTATAAAGTCAACTATGGTGCCCCAACAACCTCTTAGGTTAGGGGATTGATGGTGATGATGATGAATGTTAGGAATGTAAAATATTTTGTGATCACCCACATTTTGCTTTAAGATGTTTTGTTTTCATTTCCCCATTGCTAAGAGTCTAGGGGACAAGGATGCAAGGGGGTGAAGATGGGTTTGAAAGGTATAGAAAAAAGCATGCATTTTTCACAACATAATTTTTTATTGCTCTTGTCATTTTCTGTTAAACCACCCAAGAGATGAATCAAAAGCCTATGAATTTTGGGAATACTGAGTCCAAGGTTGAGGTCACAGGAGCTGAAATTCAATTTTCCTTTCTGCACAAGAAGTCAAGTTTTTTCCATGTCCTAATTGTTGTCAAACTTCATTGGTAAGAGGGCCTCAAGGAAGAATATTCCTTGACTAATGAGTCACCCTCTATAAATAAAGTAGTAGTAGTAGTAGTATATCACATGGGCTGTGACAGCTCCTAGTTGATTCTGATGCCAAAAAGTGAAAGATCAACATCACTGAAGCTGACATGGTTACATATTACTGTATTTATTTCCACTCAATTCATAAGTTTACTGTTTCCAGTTTTCATTAAACTAATCATAGGTTGTCTACACTTGGGTGGTGGTAACTCCATATAAAATCTTGAAATTGAGCTCAGAAACAGAGGTTGTAGTTGTTATATAAAATTCAACTTCACAATTCTCTTGTCTGCAATTTTCCCTTCCCATGCCCAGGTTTTATCCACTTCATGGTATCATTGCATTTGAGAAAGTGCAACTCCATATTGAGTTCATTATTGATTCATCAAAGGTAATGGTCACTGGATCTGAGATAGCAAAATGTTAATTACATGGTTGTAAAGCTTTGGTCAGTAGAGAATGTGAGGTAGGGTGGGAGTCATCAGCCATTCCTTTAATATTAGTTTGTTTTGTATGGAATGTAAAGTTTAAATAATTTTTTAAATAGTGTGCAGGGTGAGCCCTAGCTTGACACTTCAACTAAATAGTCTGGACAATTAAGTCCTTTGAAGCATGGTGCTTATTATTATTATTATTATTATTATTATTATTATTATTATTATTATTATTATTATTATTATTATTATTATTATTATTATTATTATTATTATTATTATTATGACTTTATTTAAAGAGGGTAACTCAATTAGCTAAGAACTAATCTACCTTGAGGCCCTCATTCAAAGGAATTTATTTATTTTTGCTGCATCTGTGAAGCCATTGTATATACTGTGTTTGGAAAGAGGAAATAGAGTGGGCATTTCTAATCTCAACTGGAATATTATTCCATAGCAAAGTTCCAGAGTATTGGAAACTTTTTTTTAAATAATTCCTTATTTGGCTTGGGAATTTTGTAATGTTTGGTAGACATTGATCGCAGGTGGGGAGTATTTCCAGGTAGCCTATACTTGAATAGTGATTGTAAATATTCAGGAGCATTATTATTGGCTATCCTGTACATTAATTTGGCTTTTCTTAAACAGATTCGGTCTTTAATAGGTAGTATTTTAACTTACCAGCTAAATTTTCCTTGCTTTCTTTCTGGATTGCCAAGTTTTTATCATTTGAATTACCCCATACTGTATTACAATAGTCTAAATAGGGTTGTATGTAACTGTTATAAAATAGTTTTCTGTGCTTTTCCGGGAGGAAGTGTCTTATCCTACTGAGAAGCCATACACTTGAATTGACTTTTTTATTGATATGTTTGATATGTTCAGTCCATGATAGGTTATTATCTACCAAAACACCAAGTAGACTATTGTGACAGACCATTTGCAACCTTTTTTCTTCAGACAGTTCATCGCTATCAAGTTTTGTTCTTTTCTTCTGTGTTGAGATAAGTAATTTTTTAGTTTTACCAGTATTAACCACCATGCCATTGCATGTGCACCAGTATTCTAGTTTGTTTAGGGCATTCTGTACAGAAATTTCAAGTTCTTGCTTTGTGTTTTGGATGTCTGACAATGTTGTGTCATCTGCATAGAGATCTGTAGATGATACTGCTTAAAAAATTGCATAGAAGCACTTATGAAATGGGCTCACATCTGTCTGGCCATTAACATAAATTTGTTATTGCTAATCCTCCTAAACTTCTTGGAGAATTGCCAGGAAATTTAATATACACTTTAACTCAGGCATTTAAGAAATAATAATGTTACCAAATTTGGTGTATTGGAGTTTCTGAACAGTACAAAATACTTTTCACAACATTTTTTTATTTTATTTCTGGAAATTCTAGTTTGGATAATAGTCCCTTCAGGGGTCTCTTGTTTATAGGGCATAGCAATAGATTCTTAGAAAACTTAGTAACACAGTCTGTTACAAACCTTTTTGTGTCAAGTGTAAAGTATTGGTAAGAAATTGTTATCAATTGTTACAACAGCATTTGTGTGTTGTTGGATGTTGTTGCTTTTATATTCTTAAACATCAGTGTTAAATTCTTGAATTTAGCTCCATTTTATCAAGTAATGATGCTTGTTTAGGAGGATTGAGAAAAATATTTCATTTTTTTGAAGATCAACCTTTTTTCTTGCCTATAGATTGAATCCAACTGCAAACAACAAGGACCCTGATACTCCATCACATAATGTTCCAACAGACTAGAATCTGTGTTGTTTGTTCTACTGATTACTCCTTACAAACAACATTGACCTAGATTTTCTATGTGACTTCAGATCTCAGCCTGAGCAATTTCAAGTTGGACTTTTCTTGGAAGCATATATATATATATATATATATATATATATATATATATATATATATATATATATATATATATATATATATATATATATATATATATATATACTCCCTCGAGAACTCGTGCACAACGGGGTCCAAAAACATTAAACGTATGATAAGTGAAGGCACAAGTTATCTAGAGACTTATAACAAACAACAAAACTAACCAAGGATCAACGTAGAGGCAAAAGGTTGGTGGTTTGGGCTGGTATGTTATTGTTGAATACTGAATAATTGTGCTAAGATTAACTGATAATAAATATCTCTTCATATCAGATTTAGTTTGTTTACTTTTTTCCTCATAGAGTAACATCAATTTCAGGCAGTGTCATTGCTAAGGTTGTTGTCACCCAGTGAGTTCATGATGTCAACTCTCCAGATTTTGACCACAGATTTATTCTTATTTATTCAGCAAATAACTCCAAATTTTGATCCGACCAGCTCTGAATCTCATTAAAATGAGCCCTAGATGCTATGCAGACTGCATGGTGACACCCTGACCCTGTCCTGCCTTTTAGTCATGTATTTATTTAACTATGATCGGTTATCCGCTTATGAAATACAACTGGACCGCGCAACGTGTCTGCTCTGTAAAATTTGCAATTTTTTATTTGGTGTCACCCCTCTGAGATGGTGTCACCCGGTGCAGTCCACACACCCCCACCCGCCTAGCTACGCTAAAAGATCGAAAATACCATATTCCCATTTTGTTTTAAAAATAATGATTAGTAATTATTTTTTCATGAATGAAAACTTACATAAAATCTGATTTGTATCAAGGTTCAATTTACCAATTTTTATTGCATTTTTTTTTTCACATTGAACACATTTTAAAATATATTTTCTTTGGAAAATTTCGGGAGTCATGCCGGATACCATGTTAAAAGCAGGTTTGCAACTTATCCGGGTGTGAGTTATCAAGGAAATGGTGTGGGTATATATATATATATATATATATATATATATATATATATATATATATATATATATATATATATATATATTGTAATACTAAACTCAGCAAACTAAAGTACAAGGCACTATTAATAACTACATTCATTTTTATAATAATGCTAATAATGATAAGGTAAAAACATGAAACAACGTCCTAAAAGCATGATGCAGTTCAGTATGTTGTAATACCGTAATGGTATTGTGAATGGAGTTTTGCATGTATAAACATTGTCCAATTAATGTGTGAAGATTATCTAACATTAATCTTTGAGGTGTGAGATAATATTTGATCTACGAGACTATGGCATATTTGATCATGTCATTTTTATGTCCCTGAAAACATCTACTATACGTGTCCTTCCTTAATGTATGCCACCCACCCACAATTGTTTAGATTGCCGTCTGCATCTCTTATAAACATGTACTCTGTGTTTTATACTAAATGTGAATATAAAACCTTGCTCTGGTCATCATAATGTCATGCTTTCGTCATGAGTATTAATGAATGCCTCAAGGAATTCATCTAAAAGACAAAAACAGTGCTAAAAGCCCTGGGACATCAACATTTAGTGGAAAGAAGTTCACATATTAGCAGTTATTGTATCTATTCATTTCCATGTTTGATCATGTGTCTGTCATGCTGGAATTTCACAATTAATGGTTTAAGAAATGAAATATCTTATCTTCCATGGTTTTGGAATATCAAAGCCAGAAATACGATGCTAGTCCATAAATTTGTGACTTCAACCACACGGTGAGTTTTGTTACTGAAACAATACAAATGCAGGATTGGGGTGGAATCAATGTGCTGGCCAAAGATTCACATTTCGCTTGTCAGACTTTCGTTCAACAATAAGTTAGAACTAATGTTACTGTTTATTATTGTAAGTTCTTGGTCATGTAGAACTTGTTATTTTACTTTAATGCGCAGAAAACCGTATTACTATTCATTGCATCACCAGTACAGTGTACTCTCACTCGATTCACATTGAAATTCACTTGTCTGTTTCATTCAATAAAAGTAATTGAATGTATGAATATATAAATAGGAGTAAAAGTAAAAACGCACACCAATGACATTGAGAGGACAATTTAATTCTATCAAAATTTTATTATTCAGAGGGATTTTTCCAGGCAATTTGAACAGTTGACTTGGTTATTGCCATGGCTAGCCCTGAGAAGGACAAACAATGATTGGCTAGCTAAGGTCATGTGATGTGAATAGGCATCTATAAATAAGAGTGCAAAAGAGTGCACTGGCAGATAGCTTTCAAAGCGGCAAAATATGAACATCTAAATAGAAAAGGATTTCGGCCACATATGCTAAATCCAATCAAAAACCATAATTTATATTTTTTACACAACCTATATTAACTTTGGCACTTTAAAAATCGCAGAACTGAATAGTATTGTTGTGAGAAATTTTAAGTAGATTTTTATTAAATGTAAATGCTTTTTAATTATTATATATAATTCTTTATGAAGCTCCCACCACACTGCTCAAATACACTTGTACAAAATAATTATTTTTTTACATTTAATTCATGCTACCATGTCAGAATGCATTACAGTCAATATTATAATAGAATTTATATCACCATGATATAGTGCATTATAACATTGTCTTTTGGCATTTAGATAAACAAGTCTGCTTTATATTATCTGAAATTCATAGTGTTGTGACTGACACTGTTTATATAAAGTAATTATGTGGTATTGAAAAGCATGTTGTATGTCACTTATATTTGTATTTATTAAAATTATTTTAAGTTCCAAACTCTAGTCTTTTTGATATTAAACACATGGGGTGTTACAATGTGTGTGCATGTGTGTGCATGTGTGTGTGTGTGTGTGTGTGTGTGTGTGTGTGTGTGTGTGTGTGTGTGTGTGGTCCCCCATGCAAATATGGAAATCTGGAAAGATGTACAGTTTTGAAAATTGCTTTTCCAGGTTTTATATGGATAAAATCATGTAGTTTAAATTATAAATTATACTTTTAAATCTATTAATATTTTACTTTCAGTGTTTGTATTTTATTATGCCAATAACCTTTTCACATTGTTAGGTTTGGAGTGTTTTATTTTTTTGGTCTGGAAAAGGTCTTGAATTATTTCTTAAATTTATGGTAGAAAGCCTGTATAATTATAATGTATTTCATGGAATAATACCTTTATAATTATATTGCGTTTCATGTAATAATATATGTATAATTATACTGCATTTCATGTAATAATACCTGTAAAAATACCTGCATTTCATCGAATTCTTGTCAGAGTCTTGCAGACAATGGCAGTAAAATGGATGGCATGTTAAAAGATTCACTGGCTAATAGAATAGCTGCAAGATAAGAAGAAACAAGTGTCCCTGAATGATAAGGCTTAACGGTAATGACGAACCAATAATTGTTTGAAATGAGTAAATTAGTCGGTGAATATATGCCAAGTCAGTTAAATAAGCTTAATGGTTGTGGGAAGGAACAAGATGTAGATTGTCTGGATTATCAACCAAATGCAGCATAAGTTAGATAATGAAGCAGAGGAGTGAATTTTGTGAAGTTTTAGCAGTGTTCATTACTAAATGGATTTGGTGTGGCTACCATAGCATCCATCTTGAAAATCTGTATCATTACTGATGACATCTGATAATACATTGTTAGGCCTATCTGTAAATGGTCTGATTATTTTATCCAGCATGCCCACCACATGGGCTAAATGGATGGTTTCAACATTCAGGAGTTTAAAGGATGAAATGGTCCTATCTTGAATTCCAGAAAACTATTTTTTAACTTGCAAATATTAGTCATTTTAATAGATTCTTGTTATTTTGTGCTTAAAAAAGTCTATCCCCATGCTTTAATGCCCAGATTGAACCTTTTTGTGCATTATTTGGTTGCTTTTTTTCTGTGAACCAATCACAAGAACATTACCTTAATTAAAAAGAAGGGATCTGTGTGAAAATACTGCCAACAGTTGAGTGGCAAATCAATTCAGTCTCTATTCTTTGCTACCCCTGTTTTCTGGTGAAGAATCAGTTCTCTTTGGTAGCCCCTGTATCAGATGAAATTCCTAGTCTCATTCTCATATACTTTAACTCATTCTGATAGAAGTAAATAGATTACATTATTGTACTGATAAATTGACATTCATTTGTAACTCACCTGGCCATAAGACAGAACACGTTTATGACTTGGCTCATTGACCATCTGTGAACATTTGCTTATTACCACTCTGAAATCCATGTTTTTCATCCAGTTTTAATCAAATCTGGATTACAGATTTATGGAACACATATCAGAGAAATTCAAATCCAAGCATAATCTAAATCTAGTAAAAAGGAAATCTTGTACCTGATTGGCTTAGGTTCTTACCATATTTCTGACTTGAGTTTGATCAAACTTGCAATATATGTTTGCATGATCCATATTTCAGTCACGTTCATTAATGACTGAATGAAATACATTTATATTAAGTTATATGGTGTCTAATTAAATTGTTATAATTCTTGAAATCATATTTCTGAATTAATTTTAATCAGTCTAATATAGAATATGAGCTTTCTATCAGTGAGATCTTGGATGAGTTTGATAATGAGCTAGATCTAAAAATGGCACTGAGGTGATCTTGCATTTGATTGGCTAGGCTTCTTACCACTCTAGAAGTCATATTTCTGATCTGATTTTGATCAAATTTGGAATGTATATCAAGATGTCATGCAGTCACTAATGAAATCCACACATATCACAACCTCATTTATCCCCAAAATATGGATAACTGCAAAAGTAACTCCTATTCACAAATCTGGTCCTAAGGATGATGCTGATAATTACTGGCCAATCTCAATACTACCAAACTTGTCAAAATTTATTGAAAAACATGTCCATAACTCATTTATGTCATATTTAACCAAACACTCACTATTACACCCCAATCAATCAGGCTTTAGATAGAAACATTCATGTCAGACTACCTGGATCTCCCTAACTGATAAATGGCTTCAAGCACTTGATCTTAAAAGGTAGAAAAAATGGATCTGTATTTGTAGATTTCAGGAAAGCTTTTGACATGGTGGATTATGAAATCCTTTTAAAGAAACTGAAAATCTACCAATGTGATGAAATCACAGTTAGATGGTTTACTTCATACTTAAGTAAGTGAACACAACATTTGAGTCTGTAAGCCTCTGTCTGAACCTGGAACAATTAGATGTGGAGTACCACAAGGCTCAATTCTAGGTCTGTTACTTTTTATTTTATTTATTAATGACCTGCTACTTGTACTAATGGACTCAGTATCATCTACAGATCTCTATGCAGATAACACAACATTGTCTGACATTCAAAACACAAACATGAACTCGAAATTTCTCTACAGAATGGCCTAAACAAACTAGACAACTGGTGCACATGCAATGGAATGGTGTTTAATATTGGTAAAACTAAAATATTACTTATCTCAATATGGAAAAAAAGAACAAAACTTGATAATGATATGGAAGGATAAAAATTTGCAAGTGGTGTGTCATAATAGTCTACTTGGTGTTTTTGGTAAACAATAACCTATTATGGACTGAGCATATCAAACATATCCGTAAAAAAGTCAATTTAAGTTTATGACTTCCAAGCAGGATAAGACACTTTCTCCCTGAAAGGCACAAAAATCTATTTTATAACAGTTACATACAAACCTATTTAGACTACTGTAATACAGTATGGGGTAATTCAAATGATAAAAATATAACAAAGCTAGCACATTTCCAAAAAATAGCATTTTAGTTAATATCAATCCAGAAAGAAAGCAAGAAAAATTTAGCTAAGTTAAAAATATTACTTTTTAAAGACCGAATCTGTTTGAGAAAAGCAAAATTAATGTACAGGATAGCCAATAATAGTGCTTCTGAATATTTACAATCACTATTCAAGTATAGGCTACCTGTAAATACTCCCCATATGTGATGCATGTCTGCCAATCATTATAAAATTCCCAAAACAAATAAGGAATTATTTTTAAAAAATTTCCAATACTCTGGAACAGTATTCCAGTTGAGATTAGAAATGCCCACTCTGTTTCCTTTTTCCAAACCCAGTATATCCAGTGGCTTCAGAGATGCAGCTAAAATAAATTCCTTTGTATGAGGGCCTCAAGGTATATTAGTTCTTAGCTAATTGTGTTGCCCTCTTTAAATAATAATAATAATAATAATAATAATAATAATAATAATAATAATAATAATAATAATAATAATAATAATAATAATAATAATAATAATAATTATGATAATAATAATAATAATAATAATAATAATAATAATAATAATAATAATAATAATAAAACAACATTAATAATAATAATAATAATAATAATAATAATAATAATAAAAAACAACAACATTAATAATAATAATAATAATAATAATAATAATAATAATATATCAATAGCATTATCTTGCATTTGATTTGCTGAATGTACTGCCACTTTATAGACTATTCTGAAATGAAATTTTGTTAAACACAGTAATTAGACTAAAGTCATTAGCTGTTCAAAGAGCTTATTCATGAACTAGCTCAGAGCATATTATTAGCATTCAGTAAAGTTAGAAATAGGTCTCAATTGCTATGCAATGGAATCAGATTCTTTTGCTATTCAAATATCTCTTGTCTTTCTGATGGAGAAAGAAAAATGACTTATGATACTAACCAATGAGAATGATCAGTTACTGAGCTCTCCTTCTGGCAAAAATGTGTGCAAACCAGAGGGAAATTTTTTTACAATACATCATAAGAAGCCCAAGTTTCAATATAACAATTTAGTTAAGTTAGCAAAACATGGACCTTGGGGATTACATTGAATTATTTGTTTTTTGTAACTGATGGAAAAGTTTAAAAAAGGAATTATTGAGAAAATTGGACAATTGCAAGCTGTTATAAACTATGTGCATGGCTATAATTAAGGTTCTGAAGTTATTTGCATATCTAATTGTATTTATTTGCAAATTAATTTTCATCACAATGTTGATTTTACACCAATAAGAATATGCTTCTTTTACAAATGTAGACATGATTTTGACCTCTTGTTGAATTGATTCTGTAAACAAATGATGTAAAGTTTTAATCTGTAGCACTTTTCTCCACTATACAGCAGTTTTCAGTATGAATTGAGGTGATGTATATTTCTGTTATACTGGCTTATAGATGTACTTGTTTCTGGTGCTATGTTCTACTGTACTTTTTCACTATACAGGTACAATGGTAGTTACCATCAGTAAGGAATATGTAGAAATTCCTGAGTAATCTTTTTCAGAATTTTATTACATCATACATGTTTTCATTTTTCAAAATAATTCAATAATTTTTTTTTGCATAATAGTTATTATTAATGTGATTTTTAAATATTACAAATATAATTATATTTATGATCTTTTAACCACAAGTTTGAAAATGTGCCCCATATGTCAATGTGGTGGCCAAATGGGATCTTGTGAAAGATATTCTAGCTCAGTTAACATTGAGAAAACATTTTAATTTAAAAAAATAGAAGTTATTTTGTATTTACTAGTGTATAATAATAATAATAATAATAATAATAATAATAATAATAATAATAATAATAATAATAATAATAATAATAATAATAATAATGACTATTTACTGAAGGTAACTCAGTTACAGAACTAATCTGCACTGAGGCCTTCTGTCTGTTATGTGCAATATATACAGTATATACAACATGTTGTGAAGAATCTGGCATGACATTATATAATTACTAGGTAAATGATTTTAAAAGTCAAAGTATCAAGCCTGAAACACATGCACAGGCATCTGTGAGCACATAAACATATACAAAATATAAAATATCATCCTGTATTGAAAAATTCAACTGTGAAAATGAACCAAAATTAGAACATGAGAAAAGAATCATGTACATGTTTTTCTATTAATTTGGAGAGACAAGGAAGGATAGAGATGGGTCTGTGGTTTTTTACATCATCTTTTGTTCCTGCTTTATTATTTATTTAGTGGTGTAACTTTGGCAGTTTTCAATGTTTGTGGAAATTTAGTAGACCTTATGCTTTCATTGCAAATGATAGCTATACTCTCTACAATTGCAGGTACAGCTACCTTTAGTCACCTTGGTCTAATCATATTAAATCCTGTAGCTTTACAATCATTCATTTTTAAATCTATATTTCAAAACAAATTCAGGACTATTTTCAGGAATATAAAACTTCATACTGTATTGTGTGAGAGATGTTTAAGCACAAAATGTTTTGAGTTCCAGAAGGTCATATAAAGTTCTGGGTTCTTTTTAAGTTTTTCAGCAATTTGAACAAAAAAGTCATGAAAAATATTTAAGATGTCTGATCTGTATAAATGCCCTGATGATTGAGGGATAAATATTTCAGTTTTACTCTTCTATTTCCTTCACCAAACTCTGTACACATGCTCCAGATAGCTTTGGGGTTTTTCTGTTTTCATCCAGCACTATTTTGTAGTGTGCTTGTTTTGCTTGACATATCATTTTATTAACTTTATTCCTCAAAATTCTATATTCAGCTTGATTTCTGACAGATATTAGTTGGTCTCTTTGATTATTGCTTCTAAAATTTTTGGGAAATCCAGTCTTTGTGTTGTTAAAGGTACAGGTTTGTTTACTGTTTTTCAGAACAGATCTGTCCAAGTTTCTAAAACATCATTAATATCTTCAAAATATGGATTGTATTCCATGGAATCTGTTTCAGATCTTCCAGAAATTTAATAGTATCAAAGTTTTGAAAAGATCTATAAGTAATGGATTTATGAATATTATTTTGTTTTTCATTTGCCATTGACTTTATATGTTAGAAAAATTGGAAGGTGTTCACTTATCTTTGGAACCATTACTTCCAAAACATTTCCTTTGTATTTGTATAAATATGGCCTATAAGAGTTTTAGAGGTAAATGTTGCTCCATACCTAATGAAGCAATAAAATCCATCCAGTTTACTTTTATTTGATCACTGAGACAGTCTTTGATGTTATCACCCAGAATATAAAATTCTCTTCATGATGTCTGGAGTTCTGTACACAAAATAAACTAAGTAGGGCTTTGCTTTATGTGGAGTGATCTGTAACCAAATGGATTCTATTTCTTTTATTTCTAAGTCTTCCCTTCTTTTAGTGATAGAACCAGTTCTAACATACACAAGGAGTCATGTGTTTAGTAAGTATGCCTTTGTAGGATTGCCAAACATCCTAAGATTTCCATGAGAGTGCTGGTTTTTTGTTTAAATTCTATGCAATTTCTGATGTCCATTCAATATTTTCTCATTTTTTGGGTGTCCTTTATTACTTGATGTGTTCTGGCTCTCTCTGAGAAACATTTTGCCCATGTGTTAGCATCTCACACAAATGTTTTATCAATAGTGTAGCTAGTGAATAGTTGGCTTTAGTTTCAGTACTTCCTATTTTTATCAACAAGTTCTCTTATATGAGCACAATGCCTTTTGCAGGGTGTCAGCTTTTGTGTAAGCTTAATTACCAAGTGTTAATATTACAACTTATACAGAAAAGCTCCAGTGGCCTAGTGGTTAGAGCATCTGCCTCAGATGCAGGAAGTAATGGGTTTGATCCCCAGTCGAGTCATACCAAAGACTGACAAAAATGGTACTAACACCTGCCTTGCTTGATGCTCAGCATCAAGAAGTTAGTGTTAGGACTGGTTGGCCTGGTGTCAGGATAATGTGGCTGGGTGTGACATCATGCTAGACATCACTATAAACTGTCACACTACAGACATCATAGCAATATGACTGAAAAATTGTTGAAGCTATGTTTAAAATCATAATGACATCACAAAACATATACAACTATTCACATACACTGAGAAAATTCACCTGCTATTATTTTATTTTCTTTTGTCTTAAGATAATATTTGTTGTCTTCAAAATAATATAATGATATACTATACTATACTATACTATACTATACTATACTATACTATACTATACTATACTATACTATACTATACTATACTATACTATACTATACTATACTATACTATACTATACTATACTATACTATACTATACTGCACTGCACTGCACTGCACTGCACTGCACTGCACTACACTACACTACACTACACTACACTACACTACACTACACTACACTACACTACACTACACCACACCACACTACAGTGCACTACACTACACTACACTACACTACACTACACTACACTACACTACACTACACTACACTACACTACACTACACTACACTACACTACACTACACTACACTGCACTGCAATGCAATGCAATGCAATGCAATGCAATGCAATGCAATGCAATACAATACAATACAATACAATACAATACAATACAATACAATACAATACAATACAATACAATACAATATAATATAATATAATATAATATAATATAATATAATATAATATAATATACTTTTGATTAGCTATAAATCAGCACAAGATATTTTGTTGCACCTAATAGACAGATTTTTAAAAGCCTTGTGAGAATTAAATTGTTGGTCCCTAATGTAATTGTGTTATATGATGGTATGTATCATGGTATGTTCAGAAACACCATGGTACATCACATGAAATTTGTCATGGTACCCAGCTCAACATTGTACAAATGCTCTCCTGTACAAGTAAAATGCTGTTTCCAAATGCTTTGAAATGTTTTGGACCTTGTAAATTATTATTGAGGTGTGGAAAATCCCAAACCAAAATCAAAAACTTATTTTTAATGTTGTGGCAAGCATGCTGCAAGCTTGTTATGTAAGCTTTCGGATTAGATTTGAAACCGCAGCTAGCTTGCACAAGCTTACCAGTTGCAAGCTTGCGCATACTAATAATAGGAAGTTTGTAAGGTTGCAATTGGCAAACTTGTTTGAGCTTGTGGCAAGCTTGCACAATCTCACTGATTAAAGGTTTGCACAAGCTTGCAAACAAAGCTGACATAAGTTGCATCAGAAGAACTGATATGGCATTAATTGAATTATTCTATGCCTCCAGTTTTCTAGCTCTTGATGTGCTTAAAGTAGGTAATATAAAATATTAAAATGTTAATATATGGTGAACATCAATTAGAAAGAGATCTTACTGTCACAATAAAAAAAGAATGAAGTCATCAAATCATTTAATAATATTTAATCAGATAAAAATATGAGCATATGAATGGGATCTGTGTGAGCAAACTCTTTATTCTTTTGTTATGACTTCTTTGGAAATGTTACACTAATTTACTCACATGTAGAAATCCATTTGGGAGAGGATGGTGTCAAATAGTTAGGTTCCTTCTCATCTGTCACAATGATAAACTATTAGGTGAAAACAGGAATGTCAATTAGAATTACTTTGAATCACTTCTGCTAAACAAAATCCTCAGAATAAAATTCTGCATCATCCTCTTCTGGTGTGATTCAGGTATCATTAAATTGTGATGGTTCAACCTTAAAAATTGCTCCTGATATTTAAGTGCAGTGCTACAATTGTTGTATTGTGTTCTTATGACTCAAATATGTTATGTGTACATTTACAGTTCATACACCCCAGTCTGCTAATTGTAAACAGGGGACATAACCACTTTTAATGACTCGATACTGAATTAAGTCCCTGTTGCAGAAAGCCACACTTCACCTTGCATACTTTTATTTGATTTCTATTTAAAATTTACAAAGCTGAATTATTTATAGAATGCTGGCAGAATGGGATGCATTTCTCTCCCAAAGATAAAACTTTATGTTTGTAAATTGTATTTAGTAATTAAATAACTGGCTATTTTGTTCTCCTGGCAGCAGATTGTCATTGAACAAATATGAGTGTTCTTTCATAAACTTAATGCCAGAAGTTAATATTACAAGATTTACCGAGACTGTATTTGATGGTGCATACATTATTGGTAAATATAGATTTACAAATACTTGCCATGAAATATCTTGCTATATTAAGTTAGTCGGTAATTAACTTTGCAAGAAGCAATTACTGTTTTACAGGATTTTACTAAATGGAATCTTTACCCATTCTTCTATTACCTGACAAAATGACTGCATAGCTAATTGAGTGTTCAATCACTTAAAAACTTCCCTTTATGCAAAAAGCTCAATTTTTTTCTCTAACATGTATAATATTTGTAAACATTTAAAAATGAGAAAGACATTTGTAGAAAAATAATACTTCATATTTTGCCTTGTCCAAGAAATAATTCAGTTTATTCTAACATGTATTAATAATGTTCATATTTAACTTAAACATAGAGAAATATTATAATAATATATTTTATTTATGTACAAGCTTATTACAAGTAATTCAAGTTCTTGGTATTTTGCAACACTGAAAATGTATTTTATTTAACTCAAGTGCATTATCAGATGCTATAAATAAAAACTAGATTACCAGTAACATCTTTTAAATTGATAGTGTATTTTCTTATATTGAGTATATGATCTAGTTACAACATATATTCAACATTTCAAGAAGTACTGATCTCATGCAGAACTACCAGTTCACATCTGATTATTGCAAGCTTACATCAAGTACTTTAGATTTTGCAAGCTTGCAGACTTTGAAAATTTTCTTTTGCAAGCACCCTTACTAGCATGCACAAGCTTGTCATAACCTTGTCATAAGCATGCATTTTGGTTTGGAATAAAACAATTAAATGGTAGTTATTAAATATTTTTGCTTTTTAGCTGTCAGAATCATATAATGTAAGTACTCATATTAGAATATATATATATATATATATATATATATATATATATATATATATATATATATATATATATATATATATATATATATATATATAAAGTTTTTGTTGTGCTTGTTTTAAGTTATATAGCCCACATATATTTATGTAGTGACCAGTAGGGTACATAAACCTTCAGTAAGATTTCACTGTACTTGAAGTGAAGTTCTATTATCTTTTTTTTTTGCTATTTTGGAATGAAATTGAGCATGTCTTTGAAAAAATGTATATGTCCTAAGACTTGGGAAGAGCTATATGCATTTAAGGAAATGGTAACGTTTCTAAGATCTTTCCATGCAAATAATCCATCAGTTATGGTCATTGGATGATGAGCTTCAACAGCCATCACTTTTATCAGTAAATGCCTGCAAGATTCACTATCCCAAAATCAATCATAATCAGTCCGCTTTTGGATAGTTCATTGGGTTAAGTTTTTCATTTCCTTTTTTGAGGCCTCTAAAAGTTCTATGTTTCAGCAGTTTCTACATGGCTGGACAACAGTAAAGAGATTCTGTCACTGTTAGGAAATTTAATATTTGTGTGAATATGGTATCGGTTTATGGTCTTGGTGGCCATAAATTTTTGTCAGCAATGTTATAGTCTTCATTCAGGATACAATATTACAGTTAGGACCATCCATAAAGAGATGCTTCTTTTGAAGAGTAATTAAATGAGTGTTGTACAAGGATGAAATTGCTGTCAATACATGTCAGAGATGTGAAAAAAGTTGTGGAAGGTGGAAATTTCCCTTAACAAACAATATAAGAGGGATGCTAAGCTATGAACCATTTCATAGGAAACAAAATTGGTTATGTGCAGACTGAAAACTGGAACTATCTCAAAAAAGGTACTTATGTTAATGTTGGAAGCTAACACAGAAAAGCTAATTATGTTGGAAGCTAACACAGAAAGCTAATTATGTTCATATTGGAATTTAACAATGAAAATAAACTAATCTCTGTTGGAAGATAACAGAAAAGCTAATTATGTTGGAAGTTAGCATAAGTTTGTTGAAAAGCTAAACTTTCCAGTTTTATATTTCTTCACTTGTTTTGGTGACAATATTTCTAATTTGAAATTTGATTGAACAGTGAAAAAATGTTCGGACAGTGGGCCAAAGTTTGAAATGGTCAGCTAAGTGTCCAACTTTTAGCTTTGCTGCTGATGAGATAAGAACTTGACTACATTTTCAAGTAAACATCAAGTGGAATAAACTTGTATAAAGTGTCCATTTCTATTGAAATACTTTATACTTGTATGGGAAGGCTTTATATCTGAAATATTTTGTGCAATTCTTTAATTTTATATTTATAGAATGTTTAGCTGGCATCAAATAGCCATTAATTACACTGATGTGCTGTTAAACACTAACACATACATACACTAATACCTAAATACATACAAAATATACATTGTTATGTATGTTTGTATTGTGTGTTTAATTTTTGTCTATGATTGTTGATTGAAAGGGTAATTTTGAAAACAGCATATTACAAAGACAACTTTTGTCCATGAGTAAAGACTAAGCCTTAAAATAAGATTTGGAACCTGTTTACTTAGATTTGAGTTCAGGACAGTGGTTTTCACCTTGAGAATGATATATTCTACCCAATTTCTGACAGATTTTCTACTAAAATTTAAGTAAAGAAACCTGAACTTCTTCATGAATTTGATGGAAATTTCTATTAAGATGAGAGGTTATTTTAGAAGATGATTATTGCAACATAGGACAAGAGTGCATCTATATAAGGTTTTTACATCAGGATTGCTGGTATTTATTCCTGTTTGAAGATCTGTCTGGTCAACAAGTCTTTTAGTTGTATTAAGTAATAATTCTTTGAGGAATTTGTTATAAAAATTATTAATTTGAATTACAAAGTACTGATTGACTTTAGAACTGTTGGCACATCAACACATTCAAGATTGGAATTTATTTAGATTGCCACTGGAAATCATTCAGAAAACTATTTTTTTTTTGGACTTGTGTTAGGATCATTTGTATTTAATTCAAAATGTAATTCTATTAAATTTTCACTTTGCATTTTTGAGAAATAAATCATTTGTTCAATTTACTAAACTTGTTGGTTTAGCTTTTTTCTTTTGCTTAGTTGAAGATCATAGCAATTTGTAACAACATACATACATGCATACACTAATATATATGTGTACCTATTGTTGATGATTTCTGAACAGTAGAACCCTATTTAAGGATTAAAACTGTCTTTGAAAAATATTACTAAACATATATAAATTTTCATGTACCATAATGGAAATATACACAAATTATCAATTGTGGAAATAGTTACTATTGGGAAAAATAATTCAATCAAATCTCACAAGAAAAAAAATATTATAACTGTGCCAAAAATAAAAATAAATTACACTGTTATGTCCAAGCACACTTTTGCACACTTCTGGCAATGAGTGTTTTATTTGTAGCTGGATATAAAAGTTTCAACAAGAAAGTTGTTTTCAGGGTGTCCACTTGCCTGATGGGGTGGGGGTGCAATGAATTGGTTAACTATGATGGGTGGGGAAAGTGCATTTTGAGTTTCATGCCACCTTTATCTGGTATATCTTAAATCTTGTATCATTAAAATTGAGTCCATAAATCATGTCCAACACTTGCATCACATGTCACTAACTGGACATCAAGTCCATAAACCATGTCCAACACTTACAACATGTGTCACTAACTGGACATCAAGTCCATAAACCATGTCCAACACTTACAACATGTGTCACTAACTGGACATCAAGTCCATAAACAATATCCAACACTTACAACATGTGTCACTAACTGGACATCAAGTCCATAAACCATGTCCAACACTTACAACATGTGTCACTAACTGGACATCAAGTCCATAAACCATGTCCAACACTTACAACATGTGTCACTAACTGGACATCAAGTCCATAAACCATGTCCAACACTTACAACATGTGTCACTAACTGGACATCAAGTCCATAAACCATGTCCAACACTTACAACATGTGTCACTAACTGGACATCAAGTCCATAAACCATGTCCAACACTTACAACATGTGTCACTAACTGGACATCAAGTCCATAAACCATGTCCAACACTTACAACAGGTGTCACTAACTGGACATCAAGTCCATAAACCATGTCCAACACTTACAACATGTGTCACTAACTGGACATCAAGTCCATAAACCATGTCCAACACTTACAACATGTGTCACTAACTGGACATCAAGTCCATAAACCATGTCCAACACTTACAACATGTGTCACTAACTGGACATCAAGTCCATAAACCATGTCCAACACTTACAACAGGTGTCACTAACTGGACATCAAGTCCATAAACCATGTCCAACACTTACAACATGTGTCACTAACTGGACATCAAGTCCATAAACCATGTCCAACACTTACAACATGTGTCACTAACTGGACATCAAGTCCATAAACCATGTCCAACACTTACAACATGTGTCACTAACTGGACATCAAGTCCATAAACCATGTCCAACACTTACAACATGTGTCACTAACTGGACATCAAGTCCATAAACCATGTCCAACATTTACAACATGTGTCACTAACTGGACATCAAGTCCATAAACCATGTCCAACACTTACAACATGTGTCACTAACTGGACATCAAGTCCATAAACCATGTCCAACACTTACAACATGTGTCACTAACTGGACATCAAGTCCATAAACCATGTCCAACACTTACAACATGTGTCACTTAACTGGACATCAAGTCCATAAACCATGTCCAACACTTACAACATGTGTCACTTAACTGGACATCAAGTCCATAAACCATGTCCAACACTTACAACATGTGTCACTAACTGGACATCAAGTCCATAAACCATGTCCAACACTTACAACATGTGTCACTTAACTGGACATCAAGTCCATAAACCATGTCCAACACTTACAACATGTGTCACTTAACTGGACATCAAGTCCATAAACCATGTCCAACACTTACAACATGTGTCACTTAACTGGACATCAAGTCCATAAACCATGTCCAACACTTACAACATGTGTCACTTAACTGGACATCAAGTCCATAAACCATGTCCAACACTTACAACATGTGTCACTTAACTGGACATCAAGTCCATAAACCATGTCCAACACTTACAACATGTGTCACTAACTGGACATCAAGTCCATAAACCATGTCCAACACTTACAACATGTGTCACTAACTGGACATCAAGTCCATAAACCATGTCCAACACTTACAACATGTGTCACTAACTGGACATCAAGTCCATAAACCATGTCCAACACTTACAACATGTGTCACTAACTGGACATCAAGTCCATAAACAATGTCCAACACCTATATGATGTGGAATAAATTAATGCAAAGCAAACTTTATTCATTACTCATAATAAAACTCAACATAAAAATTTAAGATAACAATTAATGTTTGTTGTGAGGCCATACTCCCTACAATATCACCTTTTGTGTTCATTGATGATTTTCTAGAGAGGAGTACTGTTCATGGTATAAATAATTGAGAAATATTACAAAGCACAAACATCTTTTCTTCTCATGGCAGCATGTACAAATTAAGTATGTTACTATGATGAAAAGGATTAAACTTTTATTGCTCCTATTTGAATTTCAAAATTTGCCCTTCATTTGATAATATTTTGTTTCCGATCAATTCAAGGACTTTATAGACTGAAAACAAGATTTATTATGAATCTTTATATTAAACAGAACTTGGTAAAGTTCAAATTTCACTATTTTCTGATAAAATGTTAGAGTTGTGGACCTTGTTTTGTCTTTGCCTTTTATTTGTGTCATATTGGCATGGGTACCAATGTCACATTAAAACATTTATCACTGTGCAGAACAGGGATGTACCTTTTAGCAAGCTCATCTAAAAGCCAAAATGTAGAGAAATTATATAAAAATTCTAATATATATCACAGAAATAATTTTCAAACCCAGTCTACCTTCAAAAATCAGTGTTGATAATGAATGTGTTTACAAGAAACCATTGATATCAAAATGTCTAACAGATTATATGGACTAATGGAGTGTTCCAGTTGACAGTTTGTATAAAGTTATGAACTGTTTTTACACCAATTAGCCAGACTATATCCTTGTGTTCTAGTGGATCATGATTACCAATTAGCCAGACTATATCCTTGTGTTCCAGTGGATCCTGATTACCAATTAGCCAGACTATATCCTTGTGTTCTAGTGGATCCTGATTACCAATTTGCCAGACTATATCCTTGTGTTCTAGTGGATCATAATTACCAATTTGCCAGACTATATCCTTGTGTTCTAGTGGATCCTGATTACTAATTTGCCAGACTATATCTTTGTGTTCTAGTGGATCCAGATTACTAATTTGCTAGACTATATCCTTGTGTTCTAGTGGATCCTGATTACTAATTTGCCAGACTATATCCTTGTGTTCCAGTGGATCCTGATTACTAATTTGCCAGACTATATCTTTGTGTTCTAGTGGATCCAGATTACTAATTTGCTAGACTATATCCTTGTGTTCTAGTGGATCCTGATTACTAATTTGCCAGACTATATCCTTGTGTTCTAGTGGATCCAGATTACTAATTTACCAGACTATATCCTTGTGTTCTAGTGGATCCTGATTACTAATTTGCCAGACTATATCCTTGTGTTCTAGTAGATCCAAATAAATAATGTCTTCCAGTATTGAGGAAAAGGGAGGGAGGAGAGATCAGTGTTCCCAGGAAAACAGAATAATCTATGACTGAATTTAATGAGGAATTCTATTGTTGGTTTGGGTCAAATTAGCTGTCAATCAGTGTCTATAAATATGATTACATTTTTTGGGATGTTACCTTTCAATTACCATCAGCTTGAAAGAGCTTTAAAAAGCTTTTGGTTTATGGATTTCTCTGGGGTCAGTTTTAGGGTCATAGTGACTGCCAGTCTCTGTCAAACATTTTATAGTATATCTGGACACATGCATATTTTACATGATATTATAGACAGGACTCTGTAAAACAAGTGATATATCATATGATATTATATACAGGACTCTATAAAAACCATTGATACATAATATTATATTATAGACAGGACTCTATAAAAACCATTGATACATAATATTATATTATAGACAGTACTCTATAAAAACCATTGATACATAATATTATATTATAGACAGTACTCTATAAAAACCATTGATACATAATATTATATTATAGACAGTACTCTATAAAAACCATTGATACATAATATTATATTATAGACAGTACTCTATAAAAACCATTGATACATAATATTATATTATAGACAGGACTCTATAAAAACCATTGATACATAATATTATATTATATACAGGACTCTATAAAAACCATTGATACATAATATTATATTATATACAGGACTCTATAAAAACCATTGATACATAATATTATATTATAGACAGGACTCTATAAAAACCATTGATACATAATATTATATTATATACAGGACTCTATAAAAACCATTGATACATAATATTATATTATATACAGGACTCTATAAAAACCATTGATACATAATATTATATTATATACAGGACTCTATAAAAACCATTGATACATAATATTATATTATATACAGGACTCTATAAAAACCATTGATACATAATAGGATATTTAAAGATTTGATAAAATTCATTTATACAAGTCTTGCATAGTTTTTGTCAAATGAGTTGTCAGTCAGTACTGGTGAAACTGGGCCCCCTATCTGAGTATACTTTAGATGTGATGGTTGTTGTCATTCTTGGAATAAATAACTGACTGAGCAAGTGCATTCTCCAGAGGTACTCTGTAAACCACTAAAATCACATGACATTGGAAATATTATGTGACACTGAAAGTATCACATGACAGAGGCAATTCCTTTGAGGAATAAAACAATAGTAAAATGTTTGATATAATTTTTCTCAATGTGGCCTTCCCAAATCTGTCCAATCTGGTCAAGTGTCAATTTTTATGTCTGGAATTTTCCAGCTTGTTATGCTTGAATTTGGTATCCAGCAATTCAAGTCAGAAGTGAAATTATGTTTATACATAACTTTAATAGCAAGACCTTTTGAGTATGGTAATGGAGTTCTTTCTCTTTTGCTAATTCTTCAGAATTTTTTTCTGATTAGGTATTATGGCCCTTACAAAATTATGAAGAAAATGAAAGAGTTAAATTATAGTACTAGTACTCCTGGGATCTAAATAAATTATCGGAGCACCAGAATATTGAGAGAGACAGCTATTAATTTGGTTTTACATGTCCCACTCACTGAAGATTTAAGTGAAGGAATTCAATCAGACTCAATTGATTTTGGAGTGACAGTCTTCAGAATTCAAAATTTATGAATAATCTAGGCAAGAAACTTTCACATTTGCAACAACA
Organism: Potamilus streckersoni; assembly: GCA_016746295.1. Lineage (NCBI taxonomy): Eukaryota > Metazoa > Mollusca > Bivalvia > Unionida > Unionidae > Potamilus > Potamilus streckersoni. The sequence goes on along the minus strand of JAEAOA010001685.1, from coordinate 2,101,458 downwards.
AGAAAGGAAGGATCTTAAACAGTTATTATTTGAATATGAGCAGTTATCTCCAGATGTTCCTACAAGAACAAATAAAAAACAAGAACAAATAAAAAGTTTCATGATGTTGAAATTGTAAATTCCAAAACTGAAATAACACTCATACAGGATGAACCCCCTCAGACAGGAATACTTGAAAAAAGAAATTCAGTATTTGTTGGAGAAAGATTTCATAGATTCCAGTAAAAGTGGAGATCACCATGTATACTTGTTCCAAAACCAGATAAAACTTTTCATATGTTCACTGAATATAGAAAGGTGAACTTGTGACTAAGATAAATTCATTTCCATTACCAAAAAATTGATGACTGCATTGATAAAATTGGAAATGCCAAGTATGTTACCAAATTGACCTTCTGAAAGGATTTTGGCAAATTCTATTAACCAAAAGGGCAAAGGAAATTTCAGCATTCATAACTCCAGATGGACTTTATCAATATAAAGTAATGCCATTTGGGGTGAAGGGTTCACCAATTACCTTTCAATATCTGATGAATATGATTACCAATGGTATAGATAATTGTGGTGCTTACATTGATGATGTCATCATCTACAATGACACCTTGAAAGAACATCTTGGGACAACTCTTAAATTCTTTGACAGACTCACTGATGCAAGTTTGACAATCAATTTATCCAAAGGTTAGTTCTGTCATACTTGTGTAACACTTCTAAGACATATTGTGGGACATGGACATGTTACACCTATAGTTGCTAAGGTCAAGGCTATCTCTGAATTCCCTATGCCTGTCAGTTAAAAGCAACTGATGCACTTTTTAGGTATGGCTGGATACTATCGGAAATTATGTTCCAATTTTCTAACATTGCTGAATCTCTGAAAATTTATTGAGCAAGAAAAAAACGTTTCTTTGGACTGAAAATGCCAGGAGGCCTTTGACAAGTTAAAGGCCATACTTAAAAGTGCACCAGTTCTTACAGCTCCAAATTTCAGTCAGTCATTTAACTTTCTGTTGATGCAAGTGATGTTTGGGTTGGAGCAGTATTGATTTAAGAAGATAAAAATGGTGTGCTATTTTCTAAGAAATTAAATAAGTACTAAAGAAAATATTCAGCAATCGAGAAGGAATGTTTGGCTTTGATATTGGCATTACAACATTTTGAAATTTACATTAGTTCAGCTCCTTATCCAATTATTGTGATTAGTGATCACAACCCACTTACTAAGGTGGAGTTTGTTATTATAAGACTATAATATTGACATCAGGCACATTGAGGAAAAGACAATTTAATAGCAGATGCACTTTCCCATATATAGAAATATTATATCATGTATACTTTGTACAATTCATAAGGGTTTTTCTTAATGTTAATTTTATAACTCATATAAATCTATAGTAAAGAGAAAGATTTATTATATAAATTATATATTATTATATTATTGTTTATTAGGGTAAGTGTTATGTACATGTAATATAATTACTTGTTTGTTAGTTTAAGTTTGTTTCTTTATTTTATTTCATTACATATTATTGTAATGATAATTTTGTGTGCTGGATTTGACTTTTTGTTTTAGAAATTCAACTCGGTTCTGTGTTTGACCTAATAAACAGCCAGTATTTGAAACATTATAGCTAATTGCTGACTTTGATTCAGAAATCAGAATAGAGTTTGGTGTAAGCATTTTAAGAGTAAGATTCACTTAGTGGAATCAAGGCCATTTTTGAAGTACATGACTTTCGACATGTGAAAAAATTTCCATGATGTTCTAGAAGGTGGTCACATGATCTCATATGGAAATCTATTTTGCATCTTAACTTAACTGTACAACTGTTTTTCTTCCTAAGAAATAGGCAGTTGTACTTTAAACCTTTGAAGTCAAAGGAGTTTTGTTGTGACCTGTTTGAGTTGAATTTTTCTATTTTTCAGAATTAGTAATTCATTGTTCTGGAACATACATATAATTGCTCCTTTTCTTAGACAAAGACATTTATTGAAAATTATTCAGAATTCTAAACTGGAATTATATTTCTTTTTGATTAAATAAAGAACTGTTGACACATCAGACCAATGCAAACCATCGAAGATGTCATCGCCTTCCATCTTGGAGTTTCAAGTTTCATCAGGATTCAAACTGTGATTTACTTAGAACTTTTTATTGATAGGACTTATGTTTTTGTATTCTTGGATTAATTTTTGGGATTTGATTCATAAACCATAAATCCTTTTTCTAATTTTGACCTTGTTTTTCTATGGAAATAAATTATTTGTTAAACTTTACAAAGCTTGTAGGCTTCACTCTTTTCTTGTTACTTTTGTATGAGTCTAGACAAATAACATACCAAATTGGCTCATGGTTAACATCATGCTAATCTGACATCTAATTTCATGGCCATCTTGAAACTCTTGTTGCTACTTTTATAAAATTGATGGTTGTATCAAAATGGAAATTTCACCAAAAGATTTTTTATGAATTGTAGGTTCTAAATGTAATGTTGTCCCATATATAGCCAATTTGGTTTCCATAATGAAAATTTTAAAACCTTGATATTATTTCTACTGAATAGGTGGCCATATTGGCACATGTTTTAGAAAGAGTCCCTTATTAATGACTAGGTTGACCTAAAGTAAAACAGTACCAATCTTGGAGCCAATAATTGGAAAATGTTGTTGTCCAAGAATTAAAATGAAGCACTGCACCTATCTGCAATAAATGGATATTCTTTTAAGACTGTAGACCAAGGAGATACTTAGAGGGAATCTAGGTTAAATCATCTGACTGTTAGACCAAGTGTGCTTGAGTATGACTACATCCATTCTATGTTATTTGTGGTCCATCTTTCAACAATGCTGCATCTTATTCTCTGGACTAATTTGTACCAAATTTGGCTTAGAGCATTCTGACATAAGAGGATTTCAAAATTATAGGAATGATGCAGATCAATCTTGAGATATGTCAATTGCTACTAAAATCAGAAAACTTTAATCATTGTTTTTAAAAATTATTAAATAGAATTTGAATCACATTCAGAGAAATCATCCAGGCAAAAGGGCCATTGAGGTTTTGACAGCTGATATAATCCATGGTCATCATACTGAAATTAGGACAAATATTTAAATGGCTTCCTTTGTCAAGCTGCTGAGCCAAATTTGATAGTAAACTGGCCTTAAGAGGTTAAAAGCTTAAACAATTCATGCTGATCAATCCAACATCAGTAATTATTTCCACCATTAGTGAAGAAAGAATACCTTTGAAAGATTTATTCTCAAAATATGTTCAGCAAAATCCTCCTGGCTTGAAGATGCAGATCTACCATTAAAGATGGTGACTATTACTAAAAATAGAAAAACCTTTTTTCTTTCTGAAATACTACTCAACAGATTTAACTAAATTAAACAGAAAGTAAAAAGAGACTTAGGTTTATGCAAATGATGTTTACCTGATATCATCTGTGTCTACTGTTACTTAAAATTGAAAAGCCTTTTAAAGACTTAAAAGTGCTTAAAAGAATTTTGTCAGAAGTTATCCTGGCTTAAAAGGGTTTAAATCTACATGCAAAGTATGTCAGTCCACCTATAAACATGCATGGTGGCCATTAAAAAAAATGGGCAAAGTTTTAATGAAAAACTCAAATTGTACAGGACAGAATTTGGTCAAATATTACAGCATGCAGTGTAAAAGTCTTTGAATATTAAAAAAATTAAAAATATTTTACAAATGATTCTGATCCACCATTATATACAATCACAGAAATAAGAAAATTAGAGAAATATTTAAAATGCATCACATTGTTTGACCAACATTGACGGAAAGCATCTTGTTATAATGACCTTCAATACATGTCTTACAAATCAGATGTTGATGTACCATAAAAAATGGGCCAAAATACAAAAATTAGAGAAACCTTGAAACCATTGCTTCCACAACTTATACAATCAATAAGATAAGAGGAAATCTCAACATAAAGCATCCAGCTGATTCAGATTTCTTGATCAGCTGCTCTTGCATTTGATTTTTAGGCAGACATAAGCTGGTTGAGTGATATAGTCTTCTCCGTATTTTCAAATTGTCATATGAATTTAAAGTGAACAGAACTTGAGAGCCCAAGATGTCATTTCTTGGTAATTGCATTTATGTGGATTGCAAGATAGGCATAAAAAGAATCTTGTTATTTGGATTCATCTACTTGCATCAGACGTTTGTGATATTTTGCAGAGGCAAAACATCAATAAACTAGTGTTATCTTGGTCTAGCCATGGTTTTAGAGTGGCTTCAGATACAGTAATTGTAAAAAGATTATTTTCTGTTGCTTGGATTTATGCATGCAACTTATTAATACAATACCATTTATATTTCATTGGGGGTGGGGATTCAGTGTTACTTAAAGTTGTCTGTCCCATTCATCTTTGTATCAAAAATTTTTAATGACTTCATGGAGTAAATTTCATATACACTGCATTAAAGAAATAAAAATGATTTGTCATTTAATGTTGCTATTTTCTTGGGGATTTTTTTAAAATTTAGTTGATTCAACTTTATTCAGTATAAGAGTAAATGAAAGGTTTTTCAGATAATTTTGTTAAAATATTGGATTTAATTTGCATACTTTAATGGTATATAATATGTCCTTCAGTGGCCAAAACTCTGACTATTCAAATCTGGAGGTGACAAATATAAATTACGAATTAAATACAGGTCCAGTTGACAATTACACTCTTCTACTTATTCTCTAAACCAACAGATCAATTTTGGGTTAGAGAATAATGGCATGAAAAGCCTTTTAATTTTGTAGTAAAAGATCTACTTATCACAGGCAGTCTCCAGTTACTAAAATAGCTATATGTTAAAACTTGAAACAAGTTTAATTCCAAAACCACTAAACATAATTGGGTTATATTAATGAGGTTTATTCTGGCTTCAGGTGTACATGATACTAATCTGCTTTCAATTATGGTCACCATTACATCATTACTAAAAATAGCAAAGTATAAATGTTGCTAAAAATGGACGAAATATTTTTTAAAAATTCCAAAACTCCTATGCAATTTAAGCAAAGTTTACAGACATCATCAGGGCATGAAGAAATGGTTCTGATCTGCCATAAAGCATGACTGATTTTACTTTTTTTAAAAAAACCCAGATATTAAATTGATTCTTTTCAGAAACTGGGCAGCAGAATCAGACTGAATTTGACAGGAAGTTGATTTGCTGGTATTACTAAAACTGGAAGATACTTTGAAAAACTTTGAGCAAATTTCACTCAAACATCCTATCATGAGGGTCTTTCAGGTTGTACAGATGATACCAATTTGCAATGAAATAAGTTTACTGGTAATGAAAACAAGAAAAACAGTGTCTTCAAAATAAATGCTGAACAGAATGTAACAAAATTTTACAGAATATGTTCTAGCTTGAATACCTTTCAGATTTATGCAAAATGATTCAGTTCCAATATCAAGTACATCTGCAGTTACTAATAGTTGAAAAAACAAATTCTCAACTTGATTTAAGAAAATGATTGACAAACTCTAACCAACCCTGATAGAAAATGACCTGTCCATATTGGACAAATGATGCTGATGTGTAATCAAGGCTCTGGTGGCCAGTGTCCTAATGGAATGACATCTCACCTCTGTCTGCAGGAGTTCATGTTTAAGACTTAGCTATGCATGTGAGAAAGCTTGCCAGTACCTTCATGGAAGACATTGGTTCTTCCTGGGTTTTCCCAGGCTCATACACAAGGAAGTGTATTGCCTATTATGTACTGAAAATTGGTGTTAAATCCATAACAACAACTGATGTGCAACAGGAAACAGATGAAGATGAAAGAATCAGAGAAACACAAGTAACTGTTTTTGTAACTCCACTGGAAGAAGATTCAAGAGAGAGCATCCTACTGGCTTAGATTTCTTGGCTAACAACTCTTGCATTTGGCTATAGGGCCGAGGTGAGCTAGGTAAAGGGGTCTCATTCCCACTTGTACCTCTTATTAGTTATTGTGTTTAGATACAATATTAATTTGCAATTACTCAGTTCATTGCAAAATCTGCACCAGTTGTATGCCTTGACAGTGACATCATTATCATCCCCACCCTTAGACAAGATTCCGTAGTTTTGTATGAAGGTGGTTTAAATATCAAGGATTCATATAAAACTTCATGTTCAGCTTTTTCCATCACAATTTTAGGTTTAGCCCCAGGTTGACAGTTTGCTAATGAATTGATTTTATGATAAAAATTTCAATAAAACTTTGGACAGATACAAGGGGTCTCTCAGTCATGATCATATTATTAGGGGAGCTGTGTTAGCTCTGTTGATAGTGTGGGTCTCATAATTTAAGGTTCATTGGGTTGCATTGCCCACCCAGGTCAGGCTGGGTCATCTTTCTTATGGTGTCCTTGGGAAAAGTTCATTGGAATAATATATGTGCAGAAAGTGCTATTCAAAATCAACCAATAAACAAATTTATCTTTATTTTTAGTCATTGTTTGATCCTAGTCTTACTGTACATCAAGAACATTATCTGTATATAGAGCATAATTTAACACAGTCAAACTGATAATCTAAAGTAATTTAATTTGTAACATGACATGTCATGCAAAAAAACTCAATTTTTTAATCCCAAACACTCAGACATGTTTTATGTCCCCTAACCCCAATGAATTGGGCACTCCAAGATGTGATGTACATTTATATTAATTTTTCTATAGTGACAAGCAAATCTCATGGTCAGACTGAATGAGATTGAGTTCCAACAAATTAATGTTAACTTCTTTTTGACCAGGATTTGCTCAGAGAATTGAGCAAGGAAGTTTGGACAATGGTACCATCCAATCTCTATTGAGTGCAAGATCAATGCCAGTGACACTTGTAATACCTTCAAACTATTGAAAGCAGCAAAGACTGTATCTAATTAAGCATATATATTGGAATTCAATGGATTTTAAGCACAGAAATTTGATGTATGTTTTTTCTAAATACCAGTATGGTTGTTATTATGTGTGTGTTTTTCACTTTTGTGTATGGTGATGATATTTGACAATGCTAGGTCTGGCAAATAGTTCTTTCTTTGTAAGTGTTTTGAAGGATATGAACAAGTTATTTTCATTTATTCAGATTTGATTTTCCAATCAGTAGGGTTGAAAAAAAGATATTTTAAGTCCAAGCTGTCCAACATTTTTGACACCATGAGCCACTGAGCTCTGGTGGGACATTTAATATCAGTCAATGGGACACATCTTGGACAGCACTGGCTTAAGTTAAGGACTTCATTTTTGTAACTTCTCATTTTTGAACTTGCACTGCCCCCATCCCACGCTATCAGATCTCAAAATACACTTTTTGAGTCTCAGAAACTTCCAAACACTGTCCGGAAAAATGGCAGATATGTGTTTGATGTACTGTTTTTTTAAAGGTTTGAAGACCACTTGTTTATAAGTAAATTGTTTATAAGTAAATACCTATCGATAAATAAATGTAAACACATTATTTTGATCGTGATAATCCTAGATGCCAATTTGTTCTAAAGTGGTGTTTATTACTGGGCCAGGCGTATTTACTACATTTACTTGGCAGAGTCAAAGATCCAGATCTGCTATTGCATAATGTACCAGCATATTTAGGGCCATGCAATTAGTACTAAATATTAGAACAAAGAGCAAAGACATGGATTTGCTGGTACATTTTGTTCTTTGCAGTATAAGCAAGTATCTATGTGTGGTATATGCAAACTTAATCAAAATCCAGGAGGAAAATAGGGTGAGGATTTTTGATCATGGAAAAATACAGTACATATTCTCTTTAGGATGTTATTGAAACAAAAACATAATCCCTAGACAATGGATGAAAGAGCCATTTCAATTACTTTGGTCTGTTTCAAAAATTATTTCCTTAGAGACTAATGATAATATCCCATTTCAGAGTCATCATGTATGCAGTTTGACAAATTCACCATGTTATATTTGCCAATCCCTTTTTGACTGCAATTCATTGATCAAAAAGTGGTTTGTGTACAATATTGGCATCATTAAATTTCTTTTCCAGTTAATGTAACTTCTATTTTTGGAATACAGGTAGAGGTATCTTTCTAGATGTCCTTATATAAATTTCATTATTAGTTAGCAAACTGTGTTATGGATCATGATGGAACAAATGAAAATTCCAATGTTTAGATTGGGTAGCTGTCAAAATTTGTTAAAGACTATAGCAACTATATATATATATATATATATATATATATATATATATATATATATATATATATATATATATATATATATATATATATATATATATATATATATATATATATATATATATATATATATATATATATATATATATATATATATATATATATATTAAACATACAAAAATGATCCCAGATACTAGAATTGAATGTTGAGTTGGCCTTAATGAAAAAGTCTAGCCTTCCTTATGCAGTCCTAATAAAACTACATCCAGGCATCAAAGTTAAAAATGGCTGACTTGCCATTTAGACCAAGATGTTAATCTCTACTAACTGTAGAGTATATAATTGGTATATCCAATTAAGTTATCTATCTAAAAATACTGCTGTTAGAGAGTTCTGGATAAGAATAAATAATTTCTTTTATCTGATATTAAACACAATCTTTGTTGTGGTCACATAAATTAAAATGCTTAGACACAGGGAATCTATATGATTACAGATATCCCTCAAGAACTTTTGTATTCTAAGTTGGAATTCCCTTTTAGTCTCACATATATTTCATGCAGATGAGTAAATATATATGCATTTTGTACAGTGTCCTCTTAATTTTGAGGCTTCATGGAGGATGGTGTTCCAAGCAATAATGAAATAAGGAGACAGATCTGGCCCTAGGGCAAGATGAATAAGTTAATTGTCTTGAACCCTGCACTTTCAGACTGCTGATGGAAATAAACTGCAATGCAATTTTTTGGCTTGAAGCCCTGGTCATCACTTGCTGCCTTGGGTCCCGCACATTCTAGGGCTATTTCTTTTGGGAGAATGAATGAATCTTGGGCATAGATTAATTTCTAATCCTTGAGCAATTTTCCTTTTAAGGCCACACTCTTGAGGCTAGTCAAAAAACTTTTTAATAATAAAGTTTTGAAAAGACATAAAGTGGAACTGATTTGGATAGTAGTAGCAAATGCTTCACTTCAGGCAGTTTTGTAACTGGTTCTTCCAGTTTTCTCTTATTGTTTGAAGTCTCAGCATTATCTTCTATCAGTTCATCAGATGTATGCAGTTTTTGCAAAAATATATATCTATGTAAATATTCCACAACTCTTTATGTTTACTGTATCATTATTTTTATTTTAACTCTTGTACACTACATCATGCTTTTGACATATTTATGTTTATTGTATGTTTACTGTATCAATATTTTTTATTTTAAAACATCATTGATTTGACATATTTATGTTTAGTGTATGTTTACTGTATATTGTTTTTTAAATTTTAACACATGATTTTGACATATTTATGTTTATTGTATGTTTACTGTATCATTATTTTTATTTTAACTCTTGTACACTACATCATGCTTTTGACATATTTGTTTAGTGTATGTTTACAGTGTCAATATTTTTATTTTAACTCTTGTACACTACATCATGCTTTTGACATATTTATGTTTATTGTATGTTTACTGTATCAATATTTTTATTTTAAAACATCATTGATTTGACATATTTATGTTTAGTGTATGTTTACTGTATATTTTTTTTAAAATTTTAACACATGATTTTGACATATTTATGTTTATTGTATGTTTACTGTATCATTATTTTTATTTTAACTCTTGTACACTACATCATGCTTTTGGCATATTCCCTTAGTACTTCCATACCTAACTTTGCTGGGATATAATTGTATATTTTGTACAATGCATTGATTTATTTTTTGGTCATGATGAATGGTGTACATGCTTTATTGCCAACTTGGATTTAGGTCAGAACATTTTGGTAGGCATGATAATCCATCTCTTTATTTTGCTATAGTTAATGAATTATAAGACTGTTTATCATTTTTTTCATGCTACTTTTTATCAGAGGTATCAATGAGCTTTAATCAAAGTCAACAGTTGTCTAATATGGATTTTGTTGCATCTGTGCCAGTAGGTAATTAACTTTTATCCTCCATTAAGTCCCCATAAATCATTGATCAGTGGTTAATTAGACCACTGAGACTATAAACCCTTCCAAATTCTTCAGCAATAAATGACCTACTTGTGTGTTGTGCTGTGAATTAGCACCACAAACCAAACCTAAACCATGCCTTTGATTGGACTGTCTTGAATCTTTAATTTTACTTAATTAGTCATTTCTCTACATATTGTCATGGTAGTGCCCACATGGCCACTTTAATTGGTGTAAAATTTATAATAAATTTTCTTGCTTGGCATCTCAATTATATTTATTTCTGCTTTGAAAATAAAGTTTAGGTGTTCAAAATACCAATTTAATTATAACTGTACAAAATTATATTTGATTGTGTTTGTTTCTGATTTCTGATTTCTGCTATTCTTTCTGCCAATTATATGCAAATTAGTTTCATTAGATGCATGTACAATTTGCATTAAGTAAACTTTTAGGGTACATTAAAAGTTGTGGCTTATGGAAGTGGATAATTGGCACACACATAATGTTTGTTATTGTAAATACCCACTTATAAACTGTCAAACTGAAAATAACAAAAATCCCAATCTGCTGTAACATAGCATACTTGCCCATCAGTGCCTGTGTTGTGTGTTCTACTTATTACTCCAATCAGACTGCACAGACCCAGATCTGCTTGTGCATTATTTGATGGCAGCTCTAGATCTGTGTAGTTTGCAGTTGGACTTGCCTTATAAGTGAGTATATATGGTATTGTACAGTGGCTCATGCTCATCATTCTGTACTGATCAATCTGGATAAGGTGTAGAAATGCAGCCACATTTGCAGTCTGAAACATTATATCTACACGATTCCTGGACTTGTATTATTCGTAAATTAGTCATCCTTGTAATTGGTTCAAACATTCAGACTTGTTTGTTGCACTTTTGCAGAATAAATACTGTCAGATTTCAAATTAGTCATTTCCAGTTTCTTCCAAAATTAAATGTCAGTTGATCCTATGCAGTTGTGAAGTTAAATGACATTCAGTTTAATAATAAGGATGTATCTGTGAATTTAGAATGTGATTTTTCTAGAACATTAAATGTTTTGTATAACATTCAATGTTTTTTGATAAAATTTATCCACTTCAGACCCTAGACAGAAATTATATAATTGGAATAATAATGAAAATTATTATTGATTCCTGCAACAAATTTCACAACTAGCCAGAACGATATTACACCAAGTCCTTCATCATGGAATGATGCTATCATTTTCCAGTCTCCAGCTTTTTAGCCATTACAGTAATTATAGTGTTGACTCACTATAAAGTCACTCATTCACCACTGCACCTCCTACTCTTGTAAATGAATGTATTTTTTTTATCTAGTAAAACTGGTGAGATATTTTGTTTTTTTTTTACTGTTGCCAGCCTTTGTGAAGCAAATCTGGCAGGACATAGTTTCCATCCTAATAACTGTTCATTTGATGGTCCATCCAGTCATCTATTACTCCTTCCAGAATCCACTTTACATGAAACATGCAAACTCACAACCTTGGTTACATGTTAAATATCTGATTGCATATTAAAATGGGTTTTCACTAAAAGACATATTTCCAATGCATTGCCAAACTAGTTGTTATATTTCTTAAGCTAGCAGTGGTGTTTTAGTCTAAGCTGGAGAAAAAGCATGTTTTAGTATTTTAACATCAATTGACCAATGATAAGAGCTGCCCTTAACATATTTCTCTTAAAAAGAATAAAACTTTACTGTTTCTGCCAAAATAATTTTTTAGATTTATCTCACCCTCAGAAAGGGTCTGCCAGTTTTTATTCAAAGACTCAAAAGGCATCACATACCACCTTTGATCTCTTCATTACTTAAAACCTAAAACAACATTCTGCCTCTGTAATGTGTAGATAGAAAATGTAAAAATATTTTGTATTCTTGTTTTATTATTTTTGACAGTGGTAGACTTCAACTGTAAAATTAAGTGCAGTAGACAACCTTTAAAATTGCATTTTGTCCTATTGCCATTAGAGTCACATAAATGCTAATATAGCAATATGTAGCTCATTCTCAAATAGTTTTCTTCTGACTGCCAGTAAGGCATCTTGGCACCATAGTGGCATGTGATTATGATCCTTGTGCACATGTTATAAGCTTGAGACACTGTTTAATTTCCAGAATAAATCAATTATTTAGTGTCAAGCCTGTCACACTATGATGTATATGCTCTATATATTGTACATAACATAATACCCCAAAAGTAGAGCAATTACTATAACTAAAGGAGTTACGTTATCTGAGTAAATTTGGTATTGTTATTGTTATTATTATTATCTTAAAAATCCTATAGCAATTGCACCTCTTGCATGAATGGAGTCCTTGACATGGGTGGGGGATGTCACTAAATCCATTCTTGCAATAGTGTAAATGATTCTGAATGAACCACCAACATATCCTCTTATGTGAAGGAGTTGTAAAAATCAGAACGGTTATTGCTTTCATTTGTGTACTTTATTAAGCTTATCAAGATATGCATGTGAACTTTGACCTGTATTTAGAGTTGCATTACAGCCAATAAGACAGTCAGTGCTCTAACACCAAGTTCAAAGGTATTGGCTTAAAGTTGGTAGCTGTGCTGGGTTTGTCAGCAGCATAATGCAAACAAGACTGGTTGAATTTTAATCTGATGGTTTTATGCCCTTAAATAACAGTGGCTGTTTTTTTAATTATAAATATAGATTTAACCAAATTTAGCTCATGGGTTTGGCATTGTCTGAGACAAGTTCTATCCATGATACCAAATAGGTCATTGACCATGACAGAAAAAGATTGTCTTCCATTTTCAGGCATCATGTGAACATATTTACTTGGCTTCCAAAATAATAGTTTGGTCACCCAATTCGGTATGTTAGAGTTTCTTAAGAAGATCAGAGATGCTTATGATATTAAATAGTTAAAAAGAAGAAATTGTCTTTTTTTGCAATCCAGGAAATTCAGTTCAGTCAGTTGAGACAAAAATAATGAGTTGGAGTCAGAGATAAAAACTGTTAAACTTTTATAATACAAAAAACACAACAAAAACTTCAAAGCAAAACTAAGATTCTTTTTGGCACATTTAAAAATTATGTGCAGTGCATGACTCTTGTCTTCTTTATTACAAATTTGAAACCTTGGCTAAATGTGTTGATGCAGAATGCCAACTATATGACAATAATGGCAATGTTCAGGACATAAATGTGCATCAAGAGCCATCTGAATTTTGGAATCCCAGATTCACTTGTATTCTTTATACAGATTATGTATAATGCAGTTGTATATAATGTTTTGTACATGTTTTTTTGGCAAGTAGATTACTGTATCTAGTTTGATAGCATGCCTTCTTTAAAACTTACCTGTTGAGCAACTGCTTTACATGAAGTTATTATTATTATTATTATTATTATTATTGTTGTTGTTATTGTTGTTGTTGTTATTATTTGATACTAATTGTAGATGATGGATATTAATAAAATAATTACTAAGATGATGGAGACAAAAATCATTACTGAGGTTGATAGGGATCAGAAAAAGCATTACTGAGGTTGATAAGGATCAGAAAAAATTATTACTGAATCAGAAAAATCATTTATGAGGTTGATAGAGGTAATGAAAATAATTAATGATGCTGATACAGGTAAAGAAAAGTATTTATGAGGCTGATGGAGATAATAAAATTCATTAATGAGGTTAATAGAGATAAGGAAAATCATTAATTAGTATGATGGAGATAAGGAAAATCATTAATTAGTTTGATAGAGATAAGGAAAATCATTAATTAGTATGATGAAGATAAGGAAAATCATTAATTAGTTTGATAGAGATAAGGAAAATCATTAATTAGTATGATGAAGATAAGGAAAATCATTAATTAGTTTGATAGAGATAAGGAAAATCATTAATTAGTATGATGAAGATAAGGAAAATCATTAATTAGTTTGATAGAGATAAGGAAAATCATTAATTAGTATGATGAAGATAAGGAAAATCATTAATTAGTTTGATAGAGATAAGGAAAATCATTAATTAGTTTGATAGAGATAAGGAAAATCATTAATTAGTATGATGAAGATAAGGAAAATCATTAATTAGTTTGATAGAGATAAGGAAAATCATTAATTAGTATGATGAAAATAAGGAAAATCATTAATTAGTATCATGAAGATAAGGAAAATCATTAATTAGTTTGATAGAGATAAGGAAAGTCATTACTGTGGCTGATGGAGATAAAGAATATTGTTACTGAGGTTGATAGGGATAAGGAAAATCATTACTGGGATTGATCCAAAAAAGGAAAGTTTATACAGATGCTGATGGAGATAAGGAAAATCATTCATTAAATTGATGGAGATAAGTAAAACCTTTTCTCAGGTTAATAAGGAACATAATTTACTGAGGTTGATGGAGATAAGGAAGAGCATTAATGAGGCTGATAGAGGAGAGGAAAATCATTGTTGAGGTTGATGAAGATATGTAAAATCAAATCATTACTGAGGATTACAGAGGAAATGAAAATCATTGCTGAGGTTGATGAAAATAGGAAAAATCATTACTGAGGCTAATAATAGAATTATTCTTGAGGTTGATTGAAATAAGGAAAATCCTTACTTGTGTTGACAGAGATAAGGAAAGTCATTAATGAGGTTGAGGGAGATAATAGTGGTTGACTGCTGTTAAAAAAAGATCATGGTCATTGATACCCATGAATCAGTTATGGAACAACTGAATGTTATTTTTGTGAAATAAGTTTTTGACAAGCTTCTTACTTGAATTTTGCAGATGGTCTCTTTTATTAAAAATTCAATTTTTAAAATTTAATCTTGAAACATTTAACTTTAATCCATTTCCTTTAACTTCATGATAAAACTTGTATGGTAATCCTACCATGACCATTTCATGCATGGCTTCCTTTATTTTATGGCCTGTATTTTTTATATTCCTGCAGAGCTCTGCAAAAAAGGACACAACAAATTGCATACACTCCTACATTTTAGATAGATTCAGATCCCTGAAGCTGCAGCAATTAGTTGTAATTTTATCAGGCCAAATTTCCCTGGTTGAAGCTATTGATTTCATCTTCAATTCCTTGGTCATAATGCATTCAAAAAGTGCATGACATGTATGGAGGAGGTGGACCATTTGGTGTTTTGTTTGGAGAAAAATAATCCCCTTTAGTGTGGCTGATGAAATAGAAATTAGGATTGTCTTCCAACATTTGGTAAATTATTTAGTATTGTTTGTACAAAATATGGTTTTGATGTTGCAAAAACAACATGAAGAATTAGGTTGTAACTAGTATTCAGTGACACTTTTAGCTGCAAGGTTGTTCATATTTTGTGTGAATCTGCAATTTGTGATGTTGTACAAGTGAATAAATTTTGAAAGTAGCTTGTTTCCTTTTCAGACTGAAGATTTTAAGTAATTTCAAACAGGTTATTTTAGAATCCTCCACATTATCAGTGGCATTAATTTCTATGACTAGACATAATATTCAAATAGCAGACACTGATATCCATGAATATTCATAATATTCAAGTAGCAGACACTGATATCCATGAATATTCATAATATTCAAGTAGCAGACACTGATAGCCATGAATATTCATAATATTCAAGTAGCAGACACTGATAGCCATGAATATTCATAATATTCAAGTAGCAGACACTGATAGCCATGAATATTCATAATATTCAAGTAGCAGACACTGATATCCATGAATATACATTAATGCATGTATCAAGCAATTATATTTAGTATTATTTGTCTGTCTTAAAAGCTTCCATGCAAGGAAGGAGCTTTTGGTTGAATATTGTCATTTTTCAGAAGAAGGTCCTTGGCCAATGTACACGCTTTCATATTAACTTTAAGATAATGACTATTTTTAGTGAAACAATAGTGTACACACACAGACACACACACAGACACACACACATCAGTTTGCATATAGAAGAATATACATGGTATCCATTTTTATTCCTTTCTTTGGCACACATAGACACCCACTCAGTCTTTTCAACTCACATACCGTCAATACTCACAGTATGCAGCTAGTATATTAATGATAATGAGCAACTTTGATGAAGACC
Organism: Potamilus streckersoni; assembly: GCA_016746295.1. NCBI lineage: Eukaryota > Metazoa > Mollusca > Bivalvia > Unionida > Unionidae > Potamilus > Potamilus streckersoni. The sequence continues at coordinate 2,085,219 of JAEAOA010001685.1, read as the reverse complement.
TATACAGTGTTTGTTCCCAATCAAATGCACATGCTTCATTAGTTATCTACAGAACTTGAAGCTTTAGGAAATATGATTGTTTATTTTTATATTTGTACAGTGGATTAGATGTAACCCATTAGCAGGGTGTTTGAAAGCTGTCCTACACATGTCATGCAGTTTTATCCAGTATCTTAACACCCACTGGTGTTGTACAGCACTGATATCAGCAAATGTATGGGGAAAATGCTCTCATCCCAAAATTCTTAGTCAGCAAAAATGTTTCAAAAGTTTTATTTTATGGATACAAATTCATTTAAGAATTTTGCAAAAATTTTAAATATGAAATGACTATTTAATTTTAGTGGGTTTTTTTGTTGCATTTCATTAAACAGACCAGGCTTACATAATGTAGGTCCATATCACAGCATGCCTTACATGTGATGGATGGAGGAGAGAATAATTAGGGTAATCCAGAAAATTAGAGAATGCACAAGTCCTCCTTGAAAATGTCCATGATACATATTTACAATTTTTTATATTGTAAAAGGAGAAGAACATTGTAAGCCATTGGCACATCTGCCTTCTTTACATTTTTGTAATCTCTAGCTTTCTACCAATACTTAGGAGATGATGTATTATTACTGTATTCAGGTTTCTAATTCTGTAGTTGGCATGAATTTTCCTCAAAGTAGTAAATGGTACTAGTCCACCAAGAAGTTTAAATTGTTTCCTGCCTGCAGATAGATTCAGGATGCTGACTGCCTGACAGAACTGTCTACCAGAAATGCCTGCCAGAACTGTTCAAGATTTGTGCTGTATGGATCAAACATGGGAAATCATTTCTTAAATCAACTTTACAAAAATGGCAAATATACAATAAAGTCCCTTTGAATTTGATTCCAACCTCTGAAATTTTAATTTCCATTTATTCTTGACTGTCTGATATCATTTTGTTTAGAACTTGGTATTTTAGTGTTGAAAGATCCTTAGAAATCTAAACAAAAACTTTTATTCCAAAGACAGACTCCTTTTATACACTTAAGCTCCTTAGGAATAACTAATCCAACCATTATTCATCTAATCCTTTCTAAATTACTTCAGCCAGGCTGACCAAGCCAAACGAATCCAGGTTAGGTTACTTGTTTTATGCCCTTGAGTATGTTAGTAATCCAATCATAATCCATTCATGTCTTTCATTTTTGCTGAATTACAGGCTGTCACACATAGTTTAATCCAATGTTTAGGTTTAATCCAATGATTATGTTTAGGTTTAATCAAATGATTATGTTTAGGTTTAGTCCAATGAATATATTTAGGTTTAGTCCAATGAATATATTTAGGTTTAATCCAATGATTATATTTAGGTTTAATCCAATAATTATGTTTAGGTTTAATTTAATGATTATGTTTAGGTTTAATACAATGATTATGTTTAGGTTTAATCCAATGATTATGTTTAGGTGTACTGTTGAATTTGCAGTGTCCTGCTTGTTACTTGGCAGTCATATGATCACAGGAGATCTTCACTTTAAATATATTATTAGGAAGCAAAGTCTGAAGTAATAAAAGAAATGGAAAAAATTCTGTTCTGGAATTTTTTAATATTTTAAGTTTATGGGAGATAACAGTGAGTGTGGGTGAATGTAGGGAAGGATTGGTGACACCCTTCATTTTGGGAGGAAAACCCTCACAGCTGGTAGGTTCATATGTATGTAAATAAGATTCCTTGCAAATGATTCAATGTTCCTGTTATCTCAGCTCATGGTATTTGGGCTTATTATCAGTATCCTTAATGAATTTAATTATGAGCAAGAGAACATGCATATTCAGCCATTGTTGTAAAGAACTTGTTTTTTTTTCAGGGCATTGTGGTCAAATCAAAAGGATGTAAGGTTTAGCATAGTGATGCATATAATACATTATACTACATAACCAGCATAATGGAAATGGTTGATTGTCAAGTTATTTAAGTTGAGTGACTAGGTGAGCCTCTTCATATTAGGGACACCTCTTTAGTATGAATAGTAGTATCTGATTCCAATGTGGTTGTAATTATTTATTTTTTTCAGGGTAGAAAATTGGGCAAACAAACTTAGTGATCATTTTGTATATCTTACAAATGAACTTACTGCTGTGGTCAATATAACAAAGGTAAGTACCATATTTACCTGCATATAATGTGCAACCAGCTGCAGATAGTGTAGACATAGATTACATCTTATTCTTGTAGATGAGAATTTAGACAGTAAAACACTTCAAACCATAAGTACATAGAAAGGCTTATATCCTCAGTTGCTGGGGCACTTATTTAAAAAAAAAAACTTAGCAAAAAACTAAAATTAAAACCTGAATACCCACAAATAAAATCCAATACCAGGGGCACAATTGATGAAAATTTGACAATCATGTTGAAGAACCCAAGTTAAGAAAAATCTCTAGGTTTTGTGTTTCCAGACTTTGAGCTTGAATTTTAATTTTGTGTTCACAGGGACAGGGTTTCTCCTGTTTGCAGTTGGATCTACATTATAAGTGTTTGTGTGTGAGTGAAAATAATGTTCTTTTTTTTCTTTTTACAATGAAATTATTGATATTAGAAATAGTGTAGTTTTCTTGAGATGGCTTGTAAGGAAAAATATTTTTAATAATAGAGTTACCCTTATAAATAAATAAGTTATTATTACTATTATTATTATTATTATTATTATTATTATTATTATTATTATTATTATTATTATTATTATTATTATTATTATTTTTTACAGGTGAAGACAGTAATTTTATTTTTTACAGAATCCCTATACAGTTGAATTTTGTTTTATAAAGATTTAATTTTTCCAAGTACATTAAATGCTGCATAATTTAGTATTATAAACATATATTATGAAGGACATTATAAGATCAGTTTTTGTGTTTTATATATTTATTGGAAGTTATTATCAATTTTTTTTGTACAACAATGTAATTTTATGGTTTTATGTGCTTCATTATATTTTTTCAGCCAGTGTCATGACTCATGAAATCCAACTTTGACATAATCATGCAACAATTTTAGTAATTCAGTATCCTGGTTTAGAAATTATCGAACAAAAAGCCACCTGAGGATGAAACATTCTAAAGCCGAAAGCCCCTATTTTTATAAGATACATGGGTTAAACAAGGTCATTGAAATTAGAAGTCAAAAGAGACACTTAAAAAATTATGTCAATTCTATGATTTTACATTTGATCTGTTTAAAGTTAAAGACTGTCAAAGTTTCAGCCAATCACAAAATGATGCTACCCACTGCTTCTAAAAGGTATTCTTTTATTGGCTGAAGGGAAAACACAATTGCAGGTTTGGGTTCAAGCTCAAAACCCAAAATTCTGACAGACATTGACTTTGATTAAAATGAAGCTATAATCACAAAATATTTTCTAGTTGAATGAATGCCAAATGATGTGACATCAGCACATCCTGTATGTGATATCAGCACATCCTGTATGTGATATCAGCACATCCTGTATGTGACATCAGCACATCCTGTATGTGACATCAGCACATCCTGTATGTGATATCAGCACATCCTGTATGTCATATCAGCACATCCTGTATGTGACATCAGCACATCCTGTATGTGATATCAGCACATCCTGTATGTCATATCAGCACATCCTGTATGTGATATCAGCACATCATGTATGTGATATCAGCACATCCTGTATGTGACATCATCACATCCTGCATTTGTTTTCTAAGTTTAGAGTTTTGAGCTGGTGCTAGAATTTGTTGCTCAAAATGTTTGAGAATACCGGACCTGCCAGATTAACAGAAGCATTACTAAATCATTTGATGCATTTGAATTATATATGTTTTACAGTAATGCAGTCTGTTTTATTCATGTACACAGCACAATCCCATAATTAGGATAATTTATTATTGATTACATAATGTGTTTTCTTTGTAGCATTAAGTCATGTTTATGACAGATTGAAAATTACACTGTATTGGTATTAGTCACAAAAGGAAAATTAAATTGTTAGAACTTCCAATGCTCCAGCATACACCCCCACAAATTGCAATATTATTTTTGTAAGTGGCCTGGGTGTCCTCACACTTCACTCTGTATAGGCATTACTCCTAATATATTTCTACCAAATAAAAAAAGAATTTATGCTTCTGGTCACCTTATCAACCCTATTCTTCCTGTTGACCATTCATTTGTTGTGTTTGTGAAAGAAAAATTAAATAAGAAGAAACAAAATTTCAGGAGAAAAAATATTAACAATGAAATTAAAGTTAAATTCAGGATGTGAATGACTTATTTTCCAGTTTGGGCTTGATTTAAATTCATGAAGGAAAAAAACGTTTGATACCTTCTTATCATTTTATTATTTCAGCATAGATAGGAGCACAGATATTTTTTAAAATTTGACCTTATCAAACTATTAAGGTACTTAACTGCATTTGTAAGGCCACAACTTAAATCACTATTCTAAAAAGAATGCAATAAGAATTACATAGATAGCTCCAGTGTACACAAAATGGTCAGTAAGAAGTACCTAGATAGCCCCAGTGTATGCAAAATGGTCAGAACAATGTACACAAATAGTCCCAGTGGAGAAGCAAAGGTCAATAAGTACATAGATAGCCCCAGTGAATGGCAAAAAAGGTCAGCAAGAAGTATATAGATATCACTATATAGATAGTGATGCAAAAAGGTAGTGAGATGTACATAGATAGTCCCAGTGGATACAACAAGGTAGTAAGATGTACATAGTCCCAGTGGATACAACAAGGTAGTAAGATGTACATAGATAGTCCCAGTGGATACAAAAAGGTAGTAAGATGTACATAGTCCCAGTGGATACAACAAGGTAGTAAGATGTACATAGATAGTCCCAGTGGATACAACAAGGTAGTAAGATGTACATCCATCTCTTAAAATACTGCATACACTGATAAACAGTTTCAAAGTGTGCATGCATACACATAGAGTTAGGCAAGAGTTATTGTTCTTGAATTGCGAGTAAAAACTGTTCTGTGAAGCTTTAACTGTACGAAGTCAAGTCATTAATTTGATTAGGCAAATAAAAAAATATAATAAAAATTATCTTTCTCCAGTTGGAGGAATGTCTCTGTTTCTCACTGCCAACCCTCGACTTTTTTCCAAATAGTATTAAAAAGAGTTTGGCCAAAATTGATTTGTGTTTATCTAATTGAACCTGTTTTATGCAGTACTTTGAAGTGCTGGAAATATTTGATTTATATAGATTGTTTATAATATTTTTTAAAAAAACCCTCCTAACCTAATTTTAAAACCAGTGAAATAGGAAACACACATCTGAAGGAAGTAAACATTTATCATAAGTTATAACTTTTATGACATCACCTTGAACAGTTTTATGTGCATATATATATATATAGCACATAAAACTGTTCAAGGTGATGACATAAAAGTTATAACTTATGATAAATGTTTATTTCCTTCAGATGTTTGTTTCCTATTTTGTCACTAGATTTTAATTACCTTTCATCTGTTGTTGTTGTCATGCATTATTTGCATTCCCTGTTGATCGGGAAACTTTATTAATTTTTAATTTATCACCATTACCATTTTACCTTTAACTATTTGGTTTTGTATCGATGGTAGGTACAAAAACTTTTACCACTTTAAAATAATGAAAGATATAACCTTTTGTATGTGCTAAATAGCCTCATTGTGCTGGTGCGCCATAAAAATTCAACCACCCAACCAACCAATCTTTTTTATATTTAAAACTTGATGTTACAAGGACAGATGACTGCCTATTTGTATTGTAAAATATAAACAATGCCTAAAAATAAATAATTTCCTTTCTGCAACATTTTGAATTACATATTTCTTGTACATATATCACATATAAACTAGCATAAAACTGCTTTGTACATAATTTAATTTCAATGACATGCATTTGCACTTCATTAATACACAAACACCATTTGTGATAATGAGACACAAAAAGGTCATTGACCATTCAAAAAGAGGCTTGGGAGGGGGTCAAAATGGTGTGGCATGGAAACAAAACAGTACGGCACAACACCGTCCTAAAGTGGCATGTGTGAAACAATGCCAAAGCCTTTTTTGTTTTAGTCTAAACAATATTTTATTTCAGAAGGCATATATTTTTTTTACTAATTTATGTCTAAATAGCTTTTCCTACTAGTATTTAAAAATGAAATATAAAATACTTTCATATATCATGAAAGTTGTTTGTTTTTATTTAGAACTACTGCAAGATCACAAGTTAACAACTTCTTGTTTACAAGCATTTTATACAGAGCTTGGGAAGGTTACTTGTACATCCAGGCTCTACTAAGCAAAATGTCACTGACGAAACTGTTTATCAAAACTGTTTATCAGTGTAGTGTAACAACAAAGACCAAAATACTTAGCAACCTCAGGGACAGCTTTGCTGCCATATGAATTGGAAGCAGCTCTTGATTATTTTCAAGTGTTGGCCATCTGGAAGCCATATTTGCATCTCTCTACCAATAGCAGGATACTATTGCAAATAAATCTGCATCATAAAGCTGTTGATCTTGTCCAACTGGAATTTTTTTGTTCATTTATTTTGCTTTCTCTGAGGACTTTTACAAGTTATAATAACTACAGTCAAGAATGTTGTTAATTTGAATATGGTCATTCACACAATCTGGCTCTCAGTCCCTGCCATCCATGTGAATGGAATACTAATATAGTGAAACCCATAGCAATATCAGTCTATATACTATGGATCTCCAGACTGTGATCCCATTACATATCAAACATAATGCCTATTTAATGAAACTGAAGGAACTTGGTGGTGTTCATTGTAATGGTTACATACTGGGATTGTTAGATGCTGTCATGTATATGCTGATCAAGTCATGGGAAGTTGGTCACTCATGGATCCAGACTGACCATGGCTGGTAGGGTAAAGGTTGTATAGAAGGCTAGTAACACCTGTATACTTGAGCTGAATAGGAATATAAAAAAGAAAGTAGGATACTTTAATTCGAAGATTCTGAAGAATTTGGAAATATTTCAGGTTTAGGGGGTAAAATAATGACAAAGCCATTGCACATACAGCAGGTAATAACCATAAGCAGAATTCACAGAATGAGTGATCAAGGTATACTATTACCATCGCTGTACACTTAATCGCCAACAGATTTAAAGGCATTACCACTACAAACAAAGACAAACATATAAGGCAAGAGTCTTCAGGACAATAGATACTGTATCATAATATACCTCAGTATGTAACATGATACATACTGTATCATAGTATACCTTGGTATGTAACATGTTACATACTGTATCATAGTATACCTCAGTATGTAACATGATACATACTGTATCATAGTATACCTCAGTATGTAACATGATACATACTGTATCATAGTATACCTCAGTATGTAACATGATACATACTGTATCATAGTATACCTCAGTATGTAACATGAGACATACTGTATCATAGTATACCTCAGTATGCAACATGATACATACTGTATCATAGTATACCTCAGTATGTAACATGATACATATTGTATCATTGTATAACACAGCAATGAATTACTTTTTAACTTATGATTCTTAATCTTTATCTACTTTGAGATCTGTTACCTCTGCCTCTAATTACCAGCTACATTCCCTGATGTGACCAGTTGATGCTGCTCTCAAGTGGTTGTTACAACTGGAGCCAGGGCATACCTTCTCATTAAAACAAAGCTTTTGAGCAGAAAGACCAACTTTTCATTACCATATCTTCCCATGCTGACATCTTATCTGCTACTTATGTGCTGAACCATGCCAATATGAATGTGGTGGCAATAAAACATGTGCCACAAGCTGTGACCAAGACATTCGATTGTTCACATTTTGTTGCAGTGACTTTGTGGAACTTCAGCACATCCACTGTGATGTTGCACTAGACCCATTGAAGGTCTTAACCATAATAAAGGCCTTTTAAAGGCTGATCCACTGGAAGTTGAGACCTTCTTGGAAGGAATCATCTACAATGTGACTGCACAAGACTTGATGTATTATTCATCAGTAAAGAACCTTCTCATTCAATTCTGACCCACTGCAGTTGTACATAGCAGTGTTCATCACCCTAGGGAACCACCTGCTAAATCCTTCACAGATGCAACCCCAGTTCAATGCACAACCTCAAATAAAACCTCCTCATTAGAGGGACATAAAACATTGCTAGTTCAACTTAAAATTATCAGACTTTTGCACAGATAAATGTATTGATTATTCTGCTATTTTAGACTCCCTATGGAATTGGAGATGTACAATAAACCTGATGTAATCTCTTGCACATTGTAAGAGGGAACCAAATGAAGTAGGGTCCATGATGATTCAGTAGCTGGTATGCCAGACTCCTGGCTGACTGGGTGTCATTATGATCCTGCAATCAGGTTAGCCTGAATTGGCTACTGTGGTTTGTTCCAGTCTACATTTGCTGCTGTGCTGTAAAATACCAAATATTACACCAAGCCAAACCAAACCTGTTATTTTGAAACAAAATACCAAATATAACACCAAACCAAACCAAACCAAATTTGATCATTAGTAAATTCCCATTATAGCTCAGACTATAAATAGCTTAAGAATTTGACATTTTGGCAATATATGAATAATAATATTCTTAATTGTTGATTGCTTTTATTGATCTACTGTGTTTGTGTATGACTACTTTTAAACAGTGTAGACCTAGATGTGATTTGGCATAATGTGTTGTGTATCTCTACCAAGTTTTGTGTATGACCAGTTTTCAAAAGTGTAGACCTAGATGTGATTTAGCATAATGTGTCGCATATCTCTACCATGTTTTGTGTATGACCAGTTTTCAACAGTGTAGACCTAGATGTGATTTGGCATAATGTGTCGTGTATCTCTACCATGTTTTGTGTATGACCAGTTTTCAACAGTGTAGACCTAGATGTGATTTGGCATAATGTGTCGTGTATCTCTACCATGTTTTGTGTATGACCAGTTTTCAACAGTGTAGACCTAGATGTGATTTGGCATAATGTGTCGCATATCTCTACCATGTTTTATGTATGACCAGTTTTTAGCAGTGAAGACCTAGATTTGACATGGCATAATGTTCATTTTCTACCATGTTTGTGTATGACCAATTTTGAACAGTGTTGACCTTGATATTACATGGCAAAGTAGACTCAGTATGCCAAGCAATCAATGCACAACTTGCTGTATATATAAATCAGTGCTGTTCACTTGGAGTCCTAATCAGAAGAACATAGACTCCGATTTGCCAACACATAATTCCATGGTATATCTTGGTTTATGTTATTGGCATGTCACTGGCATATATTACAGTATTTTCTAACACATCACAGATTTATATATTGCAGTATATTGCAGCTGTATCAAGGGATTGGTTAATCTGTTTTACGTAATTATTGGACTGTATTATGAATTCTCAGTGTGAGTTTAAAATGCTTTTAACAAATAAAATGGCATGACTGCAGTAAATTTTTTTATCATCCATCCACATGATTGTAACTTTTCATATGAATTCATAATGACCTCTGAGTTGGAGTGCCGAATGCATGGTGATGCTCAGCAGAGAGTTCATTTTTCATACATTTCATTGATGCCAGTAGTCAATTAAATTTAAAGATTAATTATTTCATCAACATCAAAGAATAATTAATTTTAATCAAATATATTTTCAGTATTTTTAATGGATATCAGTTTTACATACTTATTATAAGTTAAAATTGTGCTGGAAAGAACAGCTTTTTATTATCAGTGTCTTCTATGAATTATGTGCTTGAGTTAAACAAAAAAAGGCTCAGTTAATTTGAAGTTTGTTTATAGTCATATATTTTTTTCCAGGAAACTTTCATCAGAAATAGTTCAATAGTTTAACAAAGGATGAAATAATTTATTCATGTATATTGGAAAATCTTAATTGAACACATGTTTATGTTACTCTTATGATCAGTGTTCTATAAATTTGATTTTTCAGCTCACCTCAAATACTTGCACAATTTTTGGTTTCCAAAATATCAGTTGGAATATGAGTAAGGCAAGAAAAAAATTAGAAAGCAGATTTTAGCTCCTCTGGCTATAAAATTGTGTGAAATTTTGGGTATGGCTCTGTATCCATCCAGGCTTTCTGCATAAATGTTCCATTAGTTTGTTATTTTATTTTCAAAAACCACTATATCAGTTTGGACAAAATTTGGCAAAGAGCATCAAGGCATGAAGGGCCTTAAATTCATATTGTACAAATGGTACAGATCCTCATTCAAATTGTACCAATAGTACAGATCCCCATTCAAATAGAAATGGTACAGAACCCCATTAAAATTGTACAAATGGAATCAGATCTCCATTAAAATTGTACAAATGGAATCAGATCTCCATTCAAATTGTACAAATTGTACAGATCTCCATTCAAATAGAAATGGCACAGATCACCATTCAAATTGTACAAATGGTACAGATCCCCATTAAAGTAAATATGGTACAGATCCCCATTCAAATTGTAACAATGATACAGATCCCCATTCAAATAGAAATGGTACAGATCCCAATTCAAATTGTACAAATGGAATCAGATCTCCAGTCAAATTGTACAAATGGTACAGATCCCCATTCAAATAGAAATGGTACAGATCGCCATTCAAATAGAAATGGCACAGATCCCCATTCAAATGGTGAAAATGGGACAGATCACTATAATAATTCAAATTGTATAAATGGTACAGATCATCATTCAGATATGGCTGCCACTGCTTTAAACAGAAAAAAATCTGTTAATGATATATTATCAAAAAACTGGAACATTATTTTACCAAATTTAACAGAAAGCATTTTGGCATTGAGGATTTTCAGATTTGTACAAATACTGGTAGCGTTGATTCTAATTAAATTATGGCCACCATTACTAAAAATATAAATAAATTTAAATGACTTTTCAAAATCTAATAAGAAATTCTGACAGAATTTATCAAAAAAAGTATCTTGTCATAAATGGTTGTCAGAAATGTACAAATAATGAAATCAACCACATCACCACTATTACTTAAAACAGAAAACCTTTAAAAAAACTCCTTGAAAACCATTCAGCAGAATTCTAACAAATTTAACAGAAAGCATTTGGTGTAAAATCCTTCATCGTTTTCAGATTCAGCGACTGTTGTTAAAACAATAAACAAAAATTTTAAGTGGCTTCTCAGAAACTGCTGAGAAGAATGTGAAGATTTGAGAGAAAACATTATGGCATGAAATTAATGATTTCACCTTTGCAAATCCAACACCATGACTACAACAACCCATTTTCAAAAACCACTCAAGACAGCATCTTGGCACAGGGCCTTCCAATATTGGACAAATAATGCAACTGTGACATCATATATAGATGAATGAAGAACAACTAGGGAAACCGTAAAACTATTATTTTTGTAACTTGTTCAATCAATGTAATGTTTTTAAGCAAATTCCGCAGTAAGTGACATAAGTGAGACAGTGAGTGCATAAAATCCAAAAATGCAGTTTTCCAACTCAGCCTCTGCCTCAGCCATAATTGATAAAGCACCATACAGACTAATTACATCAGTACAGATTAAACACAATACTTTGACTTTTAACAGCAGAGATAACATCCTCCTTATTGGTGTTTCCATTTTACATGAAATTAACAGCAGTGGGCTGAGACACTGTGTTAAAAAAAACATGTCATTTCAGGTGCCAAAATACAGACAGTACTGCAAGATTTAAAAATATATGATCTCTCCAAGTTTACTAAAAGAGTCCTCTATATTGGAGGGAACAATGCCAGTCAAGGGACAGATCTAGAACTTTTTGAAGAACTGTATGACCAATTACTTATACACATCCATAAGCAAAATCAAAGCTGTCATGTTGCTTTATTTGAAATTGTCCCCAGGAGAAATTGTGATTTATTGGATATCAGTGAGGACATCTGATGACCGGCAAGTGGGGTGCAAGAGTGATATTGTTTATAATTAGTAGTTTCCTGGATGAAGATGGACAAGTGATGCAACATTTTTTTGGAAAAAGAGATAATATCCACCTGTCTTCCAAATCATCAGAAAAGCTGCAATAAATATAAATGCAGTCATTTATGTTGACTGGTCTTACAGCCACATTACAAACTTAATCCACCCCAGGATAAACCAAGTGTAGATCAAAATAGTATCAGACAATATGGTTAGCCATACCAATACAGTCATTACACTTTGGGATGTGATTACTGTGGTGAGACCAAACATTTAGCACAGGAATGCAGGCACAGACAGCCAATACATTGCCATCCGTGTGGTAGCTTTGGACACAAAACCAATGCATTAGATTTATGAAATAGGAAAAGGGTTAAGAGTCCATCTCAACTCCACAAGAAAACTATTCAGCAGGAGGACCAATCTGTCTAACAAGGACTGTCATATACACCATGCCTCCCTTGTCAAAACAGATTGGATCCCCTTGCTGATGGATTTTCTGAATGTTGTAACTTACAAGCTACTTCACAGTACATCTTCAAATATGACTGATAGATTTATACAATGATTATAAAAGTAGAAAATGCAGCTGTAGAAAAACTAATATTTTTACAGTAATGACAGTTAATGTAACAATGATCATTATCAACATTATAAGTTAAATACTTTTAGTGTCTCCTTTTATTATTATGACTTTATTTAAAGAGGGTAACTCAATTAGCTAAGAACTAATCTACCTTGATGCCCTCATTCAAAGGAATTTATTTTTGCTGCATATCTGAAGCCATTGTATATACTAGGTTTGGAAAAAGGAAATAGAGTGAGCATTTCTAATTTCAACTGGAATACTATTCTTGAATGTCTCTAATAGCATTGATGGTAATCTCATGAATTTGTTTTAAGTAAAGTTTTACACATAGGTCATTTAAATATTCAGGGTTTTTGTGGAAAGGTCAGTCAAGTGAAGTTACTGCTAACCTCTCCAAATAATAATATCCATTATATATATTATATCCAGAACAATGTTGACAGAAAATCAGGGTGAAAATTTCTTGTGTGTTAGTGGCTATGACAAACCTTATCAAAGGGATTATGGAAATTCAGTGGTGGTGGGATTCTTCTATATGTTAGAACTGGTACTATTTTTAAAAGATGGGAAGACCTAGAAATACAGGAAATATAATCCATTTGGCTACAGATTACTCCAGAAAAATCTAAGCCCTACTTAGTAGATTGTTGTGTACAGACCCCATTATCACATGATGATTGGTGTGGATATTTTGAAGTAGATAAAATTTCAAATGAAAAGAATGAATTTTACATTCTAGGCAATATAAATAGAGACCTTCTCATTGAAAAAATGAAAGTAAATTGAATGAATTTTATTGCTTTGTTAGGTATGGAGAAACTAGTAAACGAACCCAACAGAGAAACATCTACCTCTAAAAGACTTATAGATAAATAATAATAATAATAATAATAATAATAATAATAATAATAATAATAATAATAATAATAATAATAATAATAATAATAAAGACTTATTTAGAGAAGGTAACTCAATTAGTTACAGAACTATTCTTCCATGAGGCCTTCTATCTGTTATGTACAATATATGTATTATATACAACATGATATGAAGAATCTGAATTGACACTAAATAATTAAGTGATTTTAAAAGTCAAAGTATCAAGCCTGAAGCACATGCACAGGCATCTGTGAATACATTAACATAAAAAATAAAATATCATCCTGCATTGAACAATTTAATTGTGAAAATGATGCAAAATTACAAGATAGCAGGCAGTATTTTTTGAACTAGAACTGTTCAATTTTCTAAAGATTTCATCCATCCGAGACATTGATTATGAAAAGAAGAAATGCTAGGAGCCTGACTTATGTCTCTGGGAATGTTGTTCCATACCAGTTGTCTAGTACATTGAAAACTTTTTTTAAACAATTCCTTCTGTGTCCTTGGTATAATGTAATTTTTACTTCTTATGGACCTTAAATTTGGAGTACAATCAGCATCACTTTGGTAAAAGAAATTGCTTAGATAGACAGGAATGGTTTTTCTGGATACTTTATACATCAATTTGGCCTTTCCAAGAAATGTTGTTTCATGTATTGTTAAAATCTTTATTATTATTCATTGGATCCTGGAAATTGTCTATCCTTTGATCTAGAATTATATGGCAAGCCCTCTTTTGGAGTTGAATTAGAGGTATTACCCAAATTACATTACAATAGTCCAGATATGGCTGAATATAACTTTTATAAAAGATGACCCTATACTGAAGAGAAATGTATGTTTTGATTTTTCTCAGTAGCCAAGGATAAGAATTACCCTTTTTTCAAACATGTTTAAATGTGAATAGACCAAGTAAGATTGTTTTCTATGAATACACCAAGAATTTCATCCTGAGAGGTCATAATAAGGCTCACATTGTCAAATAAAACCTGAAATTTGTTGCTATCTAGGCTTGCTAATTTTTGTTGCATTGTATGTAGTAAAGCTTTCATTTTTTTCTGTATCATACTGTTTTTCTTGCACCATACTTGAAGTCTGTTGAGAGCATCTTGCAAGTTATTTTCAATTACTGTTTTGGTTTTACCCATCTCAGACAGTGTAGCATCATCTGCATAGAGGTCAGTGGAAGAAATTGAATTTCCAATCTTAAGAGGTAAGTCATTGATAAAAAAAATGAAAAACAAAGGTCCTAGGAAAGAGCCCTGTGGTACTCGACAGTTAATATTTTTACTCTCACAAAGTTGATCATTTTAAGATACTTTTTGGACTCTGTTGATTAAGTAAGAAGTAAACCAGTTTAGGGAGTTTTCACTGCATTGATATATTCTTAGTTTTTCAAGCAAAATTTCATGTTCTTCAAGATCAAAAACTTTATGAAAATCAACCATAATGGTGCCATTAGTGTCTGCGTATTTAATTGATTTTTGAATGTTTTAAAAATGACATCCACCAAATGGATAATAAGTCTCAAAAAAGTCTTAATGATCTTTACAGAATAAGAAAATGGAACATGTAGGTTCTTGTGAATAAATGCAGAAAGGGACATAATTTTGTTTAAAGGACATCATGTGTTAATTTGAGTGTGTGCTTTGGTTAGAGACATAATTGATGTTGTCATCTTAAACAGATAATACATTTTCTATGATTACTTGAACAGCAGCAAGCCATTAAGCTGCATAGGTTTTAAAAACTGAAGTTTATCCAACTGTGCTAGAGGAAAATAAGGTCTACATGTACTTTACAACATTTTTCAGTTGAACATAATATTTTTCAGTTGACCATAATGTGTACTATACCATTGCTACATCTATTTTGAATATCAAACTTTGTAAATAATGTTTTCCAACTTAACAATAGCAGTACATGATATTTTGTTACATCTTAGTGAAAACTTGTCAAACTTACTGAAAAAAATTGTACTGCCTCACTGACACAATTTTGTTGGGGTTGGCAGCTCTGCCATACCATCAATTCACTGATAACCAGGTAAGGTAACAACCAAGTAAATCTAGTGCCTTTACAAATGTGCTTTGTGCTAATACTATACTGAAGCTTAAGCAATAAACTGTTTTCTGTTGTAAGTGTTCTTTAAACTAGCAATAATAAGGGTAATTCAGCATGCTTGATTTGCTATAAGAGCATTATTTTGTCATTTTGCATAATAGAAGCTGACAATATTGTTGCAGTGCCTAAGGGAGAGATCTAATCTTTTCTTTTCCTAGATGGTGACATACATCAGTGTTTATGAATACTCAATGTCAATTTGTTGCCTTTATTTATAGCTGAAGACTTGAATCACTTTAAGCAGGGCTAACCATGAAGAAGAAGTAAATGGGATTTATTAGCTGGAAATGATTAGGAATCTATTAATTTCAATTGCCTTCTGTACCATAGGCAGTTTTTGTTGGACAAAAAAAAATTTAATTGAAACTTTCTGCATTAAATGAAATTCAACCCATAAAGAAAATAAATTGCTGTATGTATGTATGTATGTATGTATGTATGTATGTATGTATGTATGTATGTATGTATGTATGTATGTATGTATGTATGTATGTATGTATGTATGTATGTATGTATGTATGTATGTATGTATGTATGTATGTATGTATGTATGTATGTATGTATGTATGTATGTATGTATATATATATATATATATATATATATATATATATATATATATATATATATATATATATATATATATAGTCTTTTTAATAGTTTCAGCTTTACTTTTAGCCTATCAAGTATGCATTGTGTGATTGTCCTTTGTCTATCATCATTTGATCACTGGATCAGTTTCAATAAAATTTAGCAGAGAGCATTCTGGCACCGAGGGCTTTCAGTTTTGAGATATCTGCAATTAATTATGGCCACTGTTACTACAAACAGACAAAACTGTTCTCAAAGTCATTTGACATAATTAAATCAAATTGATAGTAAACATTCTTTGACCTTACTATGAGTGATAATATAACACATGACTGCCATTTCTAAATAATTCAGACATACATAATGGCCACCACAGTGGCCATTTTGAAGATCACCAAAATAGATAGTCATATCAACATGGGGTTTTTGAAAAGAAGACTTTTCATCATGACTAGTTGTTCCTAAATTAAAATGGTGCCAATCAGACATCCAATATGCCATGATACAGCAACCATCTTGAAAATATTATCTTATATGGAATGTTATATTGACACTGGGTTTTGACTAGATGACTTTTTGTGTTTGTTTGGTACTAAGTGAAATGGGTACCATTCTGACACTGTGTGACCAGAATGGAAGCCATCATGAAAATCTTTTTGTAGCTATACTTGCTATGGAAGTAATATGATATATAGTTATTTTTGAGAGGGAAACTAATTTTAATTATGGAATACTTTCCCATTGTTATTGTACAGCTTTTGTTTTATTGTGCAGAAAATTTATGTCTTTTTGAGGTGAATATATCTTCTTATGCTGAGGAGAATTGTCGGTCAGTAGGACACAATTCACTAATGTGCTGAGTCGACACAATTCACTAATGTGCTGAGTCATGCATAGTACTGTTCATTTTTCACAGAAATTAGAGCAGGGGTGGGAGAAGTATTGCATAATTAAAATTAAAAAGCTACATTTTAATAGTAGCAATAGATACATAGATTTGTATCTCTCTTTTCTCCATTTTGTGCTACAACAATAGGTCCCAGAGAAAAAATGCATGCTGCTGTTTGTTGAGCTAATGAGTGGAAGTGAGAGGAGGAAAAGGAAATATGGGAATGCTAAAAATACTGTCTTCACAATGTCCTCCAAGGATGAGTATGTAATGAACCTCATGATGTAACAGAGGTTTGAACCTATTGGACTTTCATTTTTGTAAAGGTGAGGTCATGATTGGGTATACTCTCTCAGTCATGGTGGCAATCCAGACAGTAGCAACAGAAATGCCGACAGAGCCCTTAATAGGAATGGAATGAAAAGATGTTTCATACCTTCCTTTATTCCGTTAGATGTCTGCATAGAGTTCATCTTGATCACCCGTAGCACAGATCTGACTTGAGACTGGGGATCTCTGTAGGTAGTGGAGCTACCTAGGATAAATGATTTTCTATTTAAGATCCCAGTTCAAAATCAAGAGAAACAGAATCAGAATTTCCATTAAACCAGAGAGAGATAGTCTGTGTCTTAGACAAGGAATCAATCTTGCTTGAGACTTCTCACAGATGATAGAGTGTGCAAAGTCCAAAATGGAATCCTCACTCAAAAGTTTATAAAGAGTTTTGGTAAAAGGTCATAAAACAATGTCAGGGTGTATGAGAGTGCAAGACAGGTCAAAATATGTAACATGATCAGCAAGGTGTGACTTAGGTATAGTGAACGTCTTTTGTTCTTAAACAGGAACAAAAGGAAATTATAGCACCAGAAAGAAGAGCTTGCATCACTGTGTTTTTTATTGCACTCATTAGATGTTTCACATGGCATTATAGACCTTAGTTGTAGAAGCTCTCCTGGCCTCAATAATTCCTGATAACTTGTTCTGGCAAAAATTGAGAACTTCTTAATGGACAGGTCTACCACAGGTTTTCCCACAGTGTGTAAAGAGGCTCTGTTACAAACTAGTGGGGTTACTGTGACAGGCTCTGATATTTCAGGAAAGGTCAAATGAAATTTGGCAGACTTAAAGGGTGATTTTTTTTAAGGATGAAGAAACCATGGTACATAGATCTCTTACTTTATTGATGCTGCTGTGCAACACTAGAGTTATTGCTTTTATTTCTAGGTAGTTGATGTGTGCAAAAGGTTTCTGTCAGAGTCAAAAGACCCTGGAGAATTTTGCCCTCTGGATCTAACTGGACTCTCAAACTGGAACCTGACTTATCAACATGTCATAGGGATAAGGCTTGAATGCATGCATGGGAACCCCAGTTTGAAATCTATCTTGATTCATCAACCAGTGCAAATGAAAATGATAAATTCATCCTAAAGTTATTGGAATTGATATAGAATCTTGGTATGGTTTCCAACTTGTGAAAAGAAGGTCCCATATGTAAACATCCTCAGGGATGTCAGAGCTGGTGCAGCAGGGATGGAAGTTGCCACCACAATTATTTGGCAAGATAAAACATCTAAGATTCAAATTCACTATTGATCTTGTGAAAGTAAATGGTATATGTGCATAAATATAACATTATTTATTTCTTTGGTGACAGCAGTCATTACTGTAAAATGGCCATTTTATGTTGGATCCAGCACCCCTGTTCCCAGTATGGATAAGTTAGGGCACTGCTTTAACTCACCATGCCTTTATGAGTGACAGGATTCGTTCTATCCAATCCAGTTGAACCTGGACCATGTTCTGATTCATTAGAAAATTCATCCCTACATATTGTACTGGGGCTGTGCCTTTTTCAAAATCCTGGCAGATGGGCTCTGATGGCAATAGGCTTTTCCAAACTCCCTGGTCACTTGCTATGGGCTAGTATTGATGATCTAGCATGGCCTGAGAAACCACTGTAGGGATGAATCCCCTGAAGATGAAATTAGCTTCAAATGTTGCAGTGCTTATAAAGCTTTTAATATGGTTAAATAAGACCTTTGAAGAGTTCAAAGCAATGTCATGGTGGATATGGATAAATTCCACCAATAAATGCCATTGTGAGAGAAAGCACATGTCAGAATGTTTTTACCATGACTTGAAGAATAAATTGTACTGCAGCTGGATTTAAGGAGGACTCTCCGAATACTAACTAAATGATGTAGTTGAGAAGAAGTTGGCATTTGAAGCAATGGTCATGAGCAACTTTTCTTTCTTTTCCATGACTTAATCTGTGTCGGTGGGAAGACATGCCAAGGATTCTTTTTAGATAAACCAGGATCCAATTAAGGAGCTTTAGTAGGCCATATCAGGGAATGTACCCAGTAACTGCAAGTGGAGACCAGGGGTCTGAATATCAAAGAAGGTACAGAACATCCTCAACATTGCAAAGTGACATTTTGGCCTACTCTGAGCCTCCAAGAAATTCCCTCCATCATGGAGGAATGAGAAAGAAGAAATAGGCCTGGCTGAGTTGCATATCTAATACCTTTTCCTAAATGGAAAGTGCCTTCTTGGACTGCATGCCAGTTTCAAGAACATGTCCAGTGGTAAGAGGTGGTAACTTAATATACTACCTTATCAAAGGAACAGACCACGTCCTTGTCATCCAGTCAAGAGGAAGGCATCAACCTGTTTGGAGTTGACAGTGGCACTGCTGTGTTCCTTGAATTTGTTGGAGTCAACTAGGATAGTGAGGACATCATTATCTACTAACTAGGAATTGGTTGGGCATCATAGAGAGCATTGGCACACTCTGTGTCACTTCCCATAATTCTGATTGGAGAGGAATGGGGAGACAGGATTGACTGACTGCCCTGGATGATGTAACATCTTTAGTCTTACAATCTGATATGAAATGGTGAGGAACGGATGGCAGGACACATGCTGCATCATCACCTGAACTTTGAGGGCAAAGTCAAGTAGCCAATGGAGGTATACAGGACAAATAACCTTGAGATGTTGGGTTGCACATTTTATGTGGATTAGTTGGGATACATGTAATAGGAAATCAAGGTGATACCAATCTGTTTCCCAATCCTGCACTAAATAGGATGGTAGAAAGGGATATCCATTCCTTACACTGAGGACACAGAATGATAATCATATATATCCTCAGCAGATTTATCTCTCAGAAGGTTACATCACTATGATTTTTCCCATCTGAGGGCATGACCCTACTATGCCTGAAATGTTGGGAACTGTGCACCACTTCGTGTGTGGGAAGAACAACATGCTTCTCTGGACATGAAATGTGCAGTGCACTTTCTCCCTAATGGGAGGGGAGCAACATGTTTGTGTGCAGGTGCTTAACCTCCCTAAGGCGAGAGAGTAGCCTGTTTATGCATTGCTTAACTTTGTTAACAAGATGAGCAACATGCCTCAATGGTGTTCCACATCCTTAATGGATGGATGCAATTTGCATGAAATAATCATTGAGATTAGCTGTGCATCACCTATCTATCAGGAGGGAGCGACATGCTTCCCTAAACAGGAATTCAATTGAATAGTTATTCAACATCTCCCTTTCAGAGAGGTCATTGACTCCTTGAATGTTCTGTTCTCACACATGTTCAGGTGGGCTCTCAAAGCCTGTTAGAGAGCCTTGATGGGTATTTGAGAGAAAAATTAGAAAACTGACATTAAAGAAACATTTTGCTTCCTCCACCAGCTATAGGTATGGCTGGAGTCATATTTCTGTGCTTTGGTCCTGTGAATTTTATTGGAAGTAGCAGCAAGATACTGCATCCAATCAAAATTAAGTTGTTCAAATTTAACACTATTCCTACAAAGGGAGCACACAACTTAAATAGACTCATGAATAAGCAAATTCCACTGCCAGTCCTTGCTTGTACAAGTACCTTTCATTCAAATACACCTGACCTGTAATGTCTTCTCTTTGGCACATAATCATACTTTTGATGTTTAACTTACTAAGTATCCTTTTGAAGTCAATTGCCTCCACCATTTTTGGCCGGTATCAATGGACTGATGTTACATGCTATTGGTTAGTTGGCATTACATTCTAAGGAAGGCAACTCTACATTTGACCCAAGCCAGGTGTTTAATTAGATTGTGTCTTACTGACAAATTCTCAATTCTATGGGATGATTTTTCACATAAAGCTGATGGTGGATTTTGGCACAAAAAGGCATAAGCTATACAATAGTGATGAGTAATATAATGGGGTTTTCAGCTGCAGACTAATTATGATATTTAGTTTGTAAATGAAACTAGCGACAATATGACTCCATACCTGACTACCATAGCAGTCATCTTCCAAATATTCTTATTGCTCACTTCAAAATGGAACCTGGAAATTGTACAGAAAGACTTTTATGGTGTCTAGTTGGTCCTAAATGAAAATGTCACTCCACAGACATTCAGCATGGTTCCCAGAATGGACCTGTTGGCAATCTTGTCTCTAGAATCTCTAGCATGGATTGTTAGATTTACACCAGTCTTCTAATGGTGTTTTGTTTGTCCTAAAATGAAATTGGTGCTGATGGCTACATGTATGGATTGATTTGAAAATCTTGTCACTCAAGATCATCAAAGATAGATTCAGACAAGAAATCAATCTTGCATTCTTGGATATTCTTTTTGGACTTTAAAGCATCAGTCACTACTAGCAACTTTTTTTATAAGTGCTGTTGTAAGTCCACCATAAAATATTACTTATGTTACTACAAAATTAAAAAAGAAAACTTTCATTAATTTGTATCTTGGCTTAAAGAATCTTTCATTTTGTACAAAAGATGGTGATCTGCCATCCAATTTGGCTCCACTGTCACTGAACAGAATTTGATAAAATTTGACAAAACAAATCTCTTGGCATAAGGACCTTTTAGATTTTTGGAAGTGACATTAATCTACTGGTAAACATTGCCACCATTGCCAAAAATATAACGACCTTTTAAGAATAGCTTCTCAAAAACAAAGAACAGAAGCTCAAGCATGCTGACTTGAAGTTCAATCAGATTTATACAAATGATGATGATTCACTTTCCAATATGGCTGCTATTACAGAATTTTAAAAATTATGGCAAAATGTATCCTGGCAAAAGGCATTTCATTATTGTACGAATAATACAGATGGTTGAAAATACAAATAAAAAGTTTTGTAGCAGTAGTCTTAATGTAATCAACAGCACTAGAAAATATTTCTTTTGAAAACCTCTTACAGACTCAGATTTTATAATGTCATCCAGGTGATGGGTCTTAGGCCCACTTAGGTCTCATGTTTCATTATTTTTAAAGTATGCACTAACAAATAATACAGATTCAAAAGGGGTACTGATAGATGATCTTGTACAAAGTGGCACCCAATGATTACTGTGATTTGTTACTACTCAGGCAATTTGTCAGTTAACAAGTTGCCATGTCAAGTAGTGTGATTCCTTACAAGCAGATATTGGGTCAGATAACAAGTTACCAAAAATAGTACCAGTAGTGTGATTTGCTACTACACAGGCAATGAGTCAGTTAACAAGTTGTCAAATCTAGTAGTGTGATTTAATACTATGCAGGCAATGGGTCAATTAACAAATTGCTAAATGAAGGATAAAAAGACTATCTCATCAGTTTAGCATTTTCTTTAAAATCAAATTATTTTTGTTGAAAATTATATCACTTGTTTTATTAGTGGGTTTTATAGGCCCATGAAATGATGTAGATTATATACAGTTGTCCATCTGGTCTAGAGCTGTGTCAGTATGTCTGTCTGTCCATCTGTTTATTATCAATTTGGTTTCCACACAATAATTTTGGTTGTCCACTTATAATCTTCCATGTCCACAATTACCAGAATGTTGATTGCTAACATTTGTGTTAAGTAAGAAACATATCGATTTGGAGCTCACAGGTCAAAGTTACTGTGGCTGGTAGAAGAAATATGATTTCTGCTCAAAAGAGAAGTTCCTCATCATCATTGGGTGCTAAGTTTGCTTGTTTTTGAGATAAGGAAAACCCCCTTTGATTTTGGAGTAAAATGGTTTAAGGTCAAGGTCACCGACTGAAAGAATAAAAACTGGTATTTGCACATTGATGTTCTACATGATATGATGTCTTGCACTTTAAGGGGATGGTGATTTTTAAGGTGAAAAGAGCAAAGGTCTTGGTCAAAAACTGAAAAGGAACAATGTTTTCTATATAATAACATAAGTTCTGCATAAATAATAAGTTCTAAATTGTAGACCTGGCACAGACTTTGTGGATTGTTCACACTTGATACAAAGAAGAAATCTATTGATTTGGTGGTCATACATGCAGAGGTTAAGGCCATTCAAAACAGTTTTGTTGTATGTACTCACCAGTAATGTCTCACACAGGTACACTAAAAATCTTGGTATAAATCATTTATATACTCATCTGTGAATATATAATAGTAGTAGTAGATCTGTCATCCACTTTGTTGTCTAAGGACACAACAATTTATATAAACTGTACATTATATCCTCCTCTTGAAATTATTATTATTATTATTATTATTATTATTATTATTATTATTATTATTATTATTATTATTATTATTATTATTATTATTATTATTATTATTATTATTACTGTAGTTTGGTTATTGACCAAAGGAGTTTATGGGATGGTCTGTTGACACAAGTCTGCTAAATGCTATTCCTCATAAACTACTTGTAGACATGCCATTTATATCTTTACATGTCATACAGGCTTCCCATGGTAAGATGGTGCTGCTTGGACAACCAATATACACTGCTGTAGTGTCAACACCATGAATACTCCTTATGAATGGCTGATATGATACAAACATTGGATTTTCACTAAAATACTTCTTATGTTGTACAGTTGGTCATTAATGAAAATTATGAAGTTTGATTATAAAAATGAAATGTGGGTATGTAAGAAAGCTTTCCAGTAACTTCTCGTTGGTCGGTAGTTCTTTCTGGGGTTTTCCCAGGTTCTTCCTCTACCATTTATACTGGCTGCCATGCATAGCCAATCTTGTGCTGAAAAATGGCATTAATCAACAACAACAACAACAATACACTTGCGACATTAATCCTCTACACCTCCTTAAGACTCTGTGTGTGTGTGTGTGTGTGTGTGTGTGTGTGTGTGTGTGTGTGTGTGTGTGTGTGTGTGTGTGTGTGTGACTTCTCTTAAACAATGCCTTTTTTGATTTGAGAATTTTATGCTGTTTGGTAGACTTGGATAATGATAGAGAGTTTTAGCAGAATGCCTACACATTGTACTAGATTTAATGACTGTAAATGGATAGGAGCATTGTTATTTGATATCTTGTGCATTATCTTGGCTTTTCTCAGATTGCTTTAGTCTGTAATAGGTAATATATATTTGTAACTTGTCAAGCAAGCTTTTCCTGTCTTTTGTTTGGTTTTATATTAGTCAGACAGCTCATTTTATTCAGATGCTATAGCTTAGCCCTGTTTTTGTGACTTGAATTACCCATATTGCATTACAGTAGTCTAAATAGGGTTGTACAGAATTATTATAGAATAATTTTCTGTGTCTTTCTGGGAGATGATGGTGTATCTTACTGAGAAGACATAAACTAGAATTAACCTTTTACTGATATGTGTAATATGTTCAGTCCATGATAGATTATTATCTTTTAAGACACCAAGTACTATGTCATAATGGATATTTGCTAATTTATATCCTTCTGTATTAGATATAGTTCCTCACTGTCAAATTTTTTTTTTCTGTGTTGAAATAAGAAATATTTTAGTTTTGCCAGTATCAGCCATTTATCCAGTTTGGTTAGGGCAGCCTGTAAAGAAATATCCCATTTGTTGCTTGTGTTTGGATGTCTGATAATATCCTGTCATGACATGGTTATTGCCTATAGTGTTTCATTTGTCTGTCTGTTCTTACATTCATCTGTATGTCCTTTCATCTGTGTGTCTCTCCTTACATCCATTGGTTTGTCCTTACATCCATCTGTCAGCTGTGACACTTTGCTTAGATTTTGGATGTCTGAGGGCATTTTTCATCATAGTGATTAGGTAGCTTTGTTATATGATTGTATTTCTTGTCTTCACACTAAAGCAGCAATGTTTATAGGTTTAAACAGAGTGGTGTATTTTTACTTCCTTTAAATTTGTAATCATGGAAAGGAACCTGTCAAAAAAAATGTCTCATTATCAACACATCTGTTTTATCAAAGATACCTACATTGAAACTTTGATACATAACAGCTGACTAATGTCCTGTCATTATCTTGTGATAAATAGATTAGATGTGCAGAGAATTTGTCTACAAAATGCATCAGAGATTTAAAATTATGAAGTGCTGTTGAGGGTACATTTTTCAAAGGTTTCTGCTATGAATTAAATCTTTTATGAAGTATGAAGTCATCTTACTCTTCTCTGTACAAATGAGAAAGAGATTTTCTAATACAAGACATTCAGAACTGCTTTGGTACCCTAGTGGTTAGAGCATCAACCTTGTATGTGGGATGTCATGGGTTCAAATCTTGGCTGAGTCCTACCAAAGACTTATAAAAATGGTATTAACAGCTGCCTCACTTGGCACTCAGTATTAAGAAATTAGTTTTAGGACTGGTCAGCCTCCAGGTGTCAGGATAATGTGACTGGGTGGGACATCATGCAATATGTCTATGGCATGATTCCCCTGTGCTAGACATCACTATAAACTTGCACACTGCAGACATTGTAGTGATATGACTGTGAAATTTCTAAAGCTATGTTAAAAGTCCAAATCACAAGGACATTCAGGATTAATGTGATATAGCATTTACAGCTGGTAGATGAAAATGTTATGCCAATAATGGTTTCCCAGCACTGTGCGCTGCTGTGTAGATAAATTCCGGAATTTACACAATTCTATGTTTGCTATCTGGGAGATGTACAGTACTATAGTCACACATGGGTATTGATATCACATCTGATACTATGTATCTCTAGACCAGAACCCAGAAATATCCCCATCAGTTAAATGTTTTGGTCATCTGTTTCAGTTGTCCATCCATTGTTCATTTAATGTTCGTCCTGCTGTGGATTGTACCATGCATACAAATGAATAGACAGGTCAACTTAGCCCAGATATAGACATTTGCAATTGTGACTCAAAATGAAGAAAATTCTCATGAGACAGACTTTTAGCATGCAAATGGACAAAATGACAACTACTGAAGAAATTTCCTTTTTCTATATCAAAATATGTAAATCATCTCATTACTTTAGCCCTTTTACAGTAAGTAATGTTGACTTTCACATCTTACGTCTGTCTATAGTAGATTAATGCCTGAATTATATTTGTGGTATCCTTCATCATTTGTGATCTCATCATTTAGATTTTGATTTATCATTAATGGATCAAAGTTTCCTCTGCAGTAAAACAGCCAGAATATTCCACAGAAAATCAAATATCCTTTCAGTGTCAGCTTTGGAATGTGGTAATGTTACTACGGCTCTCTTGTGTCCACCAAGAAGTAGAAATTTTTTTGTGGTGGTGGGGTCATGGGGGAGATATCAGCTTCTTGGGGCAACAGCATTGCTAACTGCCTGCCTGCTCATTAAAATTAAATGATGCTTTCTAAATTTGATTATAATTTCATTGAACTTATAGAACATAAGATGATGTATAGGTCATGTAATAGGTCAGGTTTTAGTGAGGTCACAAGTTAGGAGATGAGAGTTAGAGAGGGTGGGGTGGTGGGTGATTCCAAAGTGTACTACAGTTTCATTGAAATTATCATCTAATTTCAACTTAGTCAATATCATTTAATTTTCCAGTTTCATTGAACTTTTCATATCCTAAGGGATTCCATGAGATGTCTAGAATTAATCCTGTAAAAAGGTGAATAACTGTGCATCATAGATGTATATATTATACTACCAGTAATTTAACTAAATATTTTTAAATGCATGGACTGAATTTCATAGTAATGGATTGGAGCTGATTCAAACAGATTTTCACAGTATATCAAGTCAGATGTGTGATGTGATTATGATTTTTAATGTAGCTTTAATGTTTCAGTCATATAGCTACAATGTCTGCAGTGTGGCAGTTTATAGTGATGTCTAGCACTGGGGCATCATACCGCAGACATGTAGCATGATGTCCCACCCAGTCACATTATCTTGATATAAGGCTGACCAGTCCTAACACTAATCTCTTGATGCTGAGTGCCAAGCGATGCAGTTGTTACTACCATTTTTGTAAGTCTTTGGTATGACTCAACCAGGGATGGAACCCATGACCTCCTGCATCAAAGGCAGATGCTCTAACCACTAGGTCACTGAAGTGGTGATAAGTAAAATAACATCTTAAGAACATTGAGTCTTTGCTCCAGCCAGCCATTTTAAAAGCTGTATCATCTAGCCTTCCATTTTTAAAGTTGTATCATCTAGCCAGCCATTTTTAAAGCTATATCATCTAGCCAGCCATTTTTAAAGTTGTATCCTCCAGCCAGCCATTTTTAAAGCTGTATCCTCCAGCCAGCCATTTTTAAAGTTGTATCCTCCAACCAGCCATTTTAAAAGTTGTATCATCTAGCCAGCCATTTTTAAAGTTGTATCCTCCAACCAGCTATTTTTAAAGCTGTATCCTCCAACCAGCCATTTTTTAAGTTGTATCCTCCAGCCAGCCATTTGTAAAGCTGTATCATCTAGCCAGCCATTTGTAAAGCTGTATCCTCCAGCCAGCCATTTTTAAAGCTGATTCCTCCAACCAGCCATTTTTAAAGTTGTATCATCCAGCCAGCCATTTTTAAAAAGTTGTATCATCTAACCAGCCATTTTTAAAATTGTATTAACAGATACATAGTCTAAAAAGTAACACTTAAAAAGAATACCACTATATAGTGCTAGATTTAATTTTTTCAGGTGGTGCCAGTATTGTAGTTATCTATTTCTTAGCTAAAAAGATACAGTTGTAGAAAATTCTCTTGATAAAATTAATTATTCTTTGGTTATGATAGATGGTACATGTGTATGTTAAATTTTGCAGCTGCAGTACCTGTTAAATATGGTGTTAACTAGCATTATAAGTGGGAGATGTTACATCCAGCAGTTCAGGCTAGTAGGCAACCTAAACAATGAAACTTATTCTTGACAGGAAATGCCTCTTTCTTGACTATTAATAAATCACTAAAAGTAAATCTCTCTTTATAGCCAAACATTAGATTTTTGACCATATGTTGCAAAATTTGTATCATCTTAAGCAGGTATAAAGTGCTTAAAAAAGAGATAAGTACAGTACTTAAAGTAATTACTGTTACCTTGGAATTACTCAGTTCATAAGGAAATATTTTACAAGTAATTTCTCACTTAATGTGTTATTTTGGGAAATTCAAACACATATCAAATCTTACTAAGGATTGTGCATGGTAGAAAGTGGATATATGGTTTTAATATGATTATAGAATTTAGGTTTTGTGCACTCTGGTGCATAGTGGAAAGTGGATATATGGTTTTAATATGATTAAAGAATTTAGGTTGTGTGCACTTTGGTCCATAGTGGAGAGTGGATACATGATTTTAATATGATTATAGAATTTAGGTTTTGTGCACTTTGGTGCATAGTGGAAAGTGGATATATGGTTTTAATATGATTATAGAATTTAAGATTTGTGCTCTTTGGTGTATGGTGGAGAGTGGATATTTGATTTTTATGTGATCAGAGAATTTAGGTATTGTGCACTTAGGTCAATGGTGGAGAGTGGATACATGATTTTAATATGATTATAAAATTTAGGGTTATGTGCACTTTGGTGTATGGTGGAGAGTGGATATATGATTTTAATATGATCATAGAATTTAGGTTGTGTGCACTTTGGTGCATAGTGGAAAGTGGATATATGGTTTTAATATGATCATAGAATTTAGGTTGTGTACACTTTAATAAATAGTGGAAAGTGGATATATGGTTTTAATATGGTCATAGAATTTAGGTCTTGTGCAATTTTGTTTGCATAAAAGAGTTATTTAAATATCTGCATGGCTTTCAATCAGACCATTGGCTAGAAAGGTCTTCAGAAAATGCTTTCTCTGAGTTCCCTTAAGATTATTGATAACCTATGGTAAAATATTCTTTAGGAATTGGACCAAAAAGTAACCTGGTAACGGCTACAATCACAAAAGTGAATGGAACGGACAAACAATTAGCAATGGACTGTCCACGCCATGCGGACAACTGTTTGAAAATAAGTCTACAACCTATGTCTTCACTTTGGCCTGGAAGACCCAACATTTAAACAAGATCCTTTGGAAAGGCGGTCAAAATTAAAAACCAAACATTGTCAAAGCGGTGATAAAAGTCAAAATTAGGTGACATACACCTAAAGATTGATTTATTTTTTTAGAACCATACAAGTACGCTAAGTACGCAAAATTCAACCTCATCAAAATATTTTCAAAATTCACCACTCAGGAACATTTGGATAATTGAATAGGTGGCTAACACATCATTGGTATAGGGACACTCATAGGAAAAACTGGTTAAATTTGACACAATAATCCACATAACTGAGATAAAGATAGGTGGACTTAGACATTAGGGACTTTGGTAGGCATGAGTTGAGGCGGAAAGCCGGTACGCTCTGTTACAATAAGCTTCATAAGGTCTTTTCTTGGGTCTCTGACCTCTAGGGGTCAGGTAAAAGGTCTAGCACCGAGGCCAAGTGCCCTTGTAAAGGGACTGCAAATCCACGCCCAGGACTGTAAGCAGTTGTATCAGCCTCATAGCAGCAAGTGACTTAAAATGTCTATCATCATCAGGAGTTGGAGAGTCTGTTGAGCTTTTTCAACAGGTGAATTGTGTTTGGGTCCTGTGGAATAAACTCAAATTTTGGGTGCTTCGAGTAGTATGTATAAACAATCTGACACAAATGAGGGTAGCTTGGAGAACCATGGTTGAGTACTAAATATTGGTGCCACCATCACCATTTCACTTCTACTATCTTCCAGTTACTGTAGAATTCTAAGAATTACTCTGAAAAAGTCGAGAGCCTGTGAAATTATATCAACATACATAAAAGTCATCAATAAGTGAAACTGAGGATCTGGTTTGTATGTAATATATCTTGGCAACATAGAATTCGGTCATGAGGCAAAAGGGCCAGTATCTTATTTATCAGGTTATGTTAAACTTTCTGAAAAATTACAGGCCTCAACACAAATTCAAAACCATGGTTTAAGTTGGGTAATAGAACATCAACCTTCATGTTCGAAGTGCCTTAGATAATGACCTCAGAGCCAAATATGTATTGATATACACCATTCTCATATTTCAAAAAGTCATATTGTCAAATCCCTCAACACAATCGCCCATTTTATTAATGAATGAAATGGCAACAAATTTATCCATCAGCAGTTACATTTGCTAACCCTAAATTCCTGAGTAAGAAACATTTTAAAATGAAGACATGCTTGTAGTTTAAAGAAATGAACATGCCAAAGTCTCTATTATGCTGACTAATGACCTAATAAGCTATATCTGAGTAAATCTACCTCACCATATGTTAATATCACTACTAAGGACCATGTGAGGCTGGGGTACAGGGAAAGGGCTAATGATGTAAGATCAGGGCACAGAGACAGGGCTAATGATGTGAGGACAGTGTACAGCGACAGGGCTAATGGTAAAATGCACATTTTGAACCCACTGGTGAACAAGTTTGCAACCTTTGTCACTCAGAATCATGGGACTGTCAAATTCACTGTTATGCAGTTTAAATTTGCAGTCATTCTTTGTGTTAAGGGCTTTGTTGCATAGGGCATTTACTGGGTAAGGCAATCCAGGTCCATTTGCAGCTGTATTTCCAGCAACTGAGTGAAATCTGGGATGGAAAAAGAAAGTTACCTCAGTGGCTACTGTAAGTCAGATACCAAGCCATGAGCTTTTTCCATCTGTAAGGTGCACAGTCATACAAACAGAATTAAACATTAATTTGCCCTGTTAATCTGGAAATCCATGTTTTAGATCCAAAATTCAAAGTTGAGTGTATAATTACTATGAAACTTGTTTTGATAATCCATAAATAATCTGTCCAAAAATTAGAACATTCGAAGAATCATATACATAAATATAGTTGGAAAACAAAAATTAACCAACAGAGATTTAAAGGTACTTCAACATATCAGTCTTTGATTGGTAAAATTCTAGTGGCATGCATGTCAAAGTTATAAATAGATCACATGATCAAGTAGCCTGACCATATTGTAACCAGCAGTTGTATAAATAACATTTGTGTTTGTTACTGATTTATGGGGGTATTAATTAGTAACAAAGCACACTGGGATCAAATCTTCTGCATTTTTGACATAACATATGTTTAATAAATTAATTGTGCCATTAAGTCTCTGTGTTGTTCACCAGTTGTTTGTAACAATCACACTTTGTTGACCACTGTACAAATAAAGCTGATTGATTTAAGCTTTGAAATGAATATGTTAATTAATTCATTAGCAGCTATAACAGTTGTCAAAAACAACTTATAAAATTGACTGCATTTTATTAGTTTACCATATCACATGTAACTGCAAGATATCAATTTTTATCCATTGTGATATTTGCATTACAATGGCAACATTATGAAGCTAAGGAGAGATGAGTAGAGATACTATTGGGCACAATAAAGATTTTCCGTACAAAAAAAATCTCCCAAAAAGCTACCATTCAAACTGTCCACAGGTATCATTAAACATTGGTAAGTTGACAGTTGCAGATATTATAAAAACAAGGACAAATGGTGGTCTGTACTTGCCAGCTCAGCAGTCCTAACCCTCACTTGTCATGCCAATTTTCAACATCAGTGATGCCGTATTCATGTTCTACTCAACAAGTCAGTGATGCCATATTCATGTTCTTCTCAACAAGTCAGTGATTGGTGGGAGCCTCCACTGTTGAGATGAGACCTGACCCAATTTGGTCAGCTTCCTCTTGGACTATGGGACCTTTATTTTGTTGTTTTAGATTGTGGGGGTTGTTTTGGTTGAGGTTCTCCCAATATTTTTTTAAACTATTACAGAAGTCCCACCCAGGTTCAATTTTGGTTGGAAGTTAAATTAGTTAAAGATAGATGCAAAGCCCTCAGAGCCCCCAGTTAGCAATACCTATGGTTAAATGGTTAAGTATACAAAAGGTTTAAATTCAATGAAAAACAATTTAATAACAATTCAGTAACCAAATGTTTCAATGTCCCCAATTACACTCCTTCCACTTTAATAGTCTATTGCATCACTTTATTAGCAGTGTGAGATTGATTTCCACCTGTCCTTATATTCTACTCATCTATGGATAGTCATATCTCTCCTATTTCTCCCAAATCCTTCACCTCTTCATCCCTAACTTACTTCAAATTCTTTCTCCTCCTCCTCCTTGACTTCTCTATACTCCTCCTCCTCCCCTTTCTCCTCCAGACTCCTTTTCCTCTTCCTCCACCTTTTCTCCACCAACTAAACTTCTGTTGACTTCAACTGTTCGGTTAGTCTCACTTCTGTCTCCACCTCTTGGAGACTCGGGATTCAGTTAAAACAAAAGTTCTCAGTCCCCTATAAAGCTTCTTGTGAAAACACAAGGATGGTACAATATTTTTCCTTAGCCCTCTCATCTCACACTACACACAGTCTATCATCATATAATGGCTATTACATTTCTTTGGTCACGCATTCATTTACATCAAAATACCCAAACATTCTTGTATAGTAAACAACATCATAATACAGCATGGTATCACTTACTTCTTATATACACATCAATAAATTGCATCACATCAATACATATTCCTAATCCCATTATGCTAAACAGTATCCCAATAATCTGACACAATACATTACTATACATTCATAAAAGTACACAAATATTCAAATATCTATGCTCTGATATATTCATATGCCCATAGTAACTAATCTTACATTCCTCAAAACATACCAAATTCACAATCCAGGCATGTGTAAATTCTAAAATAACACATTAATAAATGCAGTATTTACCACTAAGTAACCTAACAGCAAATTACAAAATTAATTATGATCTCAAGCTAATAATCTATATAATTCTGTATATGATACTCAAGCCTATTTCTCAAATACACATGTAAATGAAACACTACAAAGGTAATTCTACATATTAAACAATGCTAGTAATTAAGCATACATACTACAAATAATTACAATGATGATGCCATAATATTCTGCATAAATCAAGCAAATAACTTATTAACTTGTTTGAAGCTTTGTCTTTCCTTAGAATCTACTGCCAAATTACTAGTAGCTTCTTTGGAGAAACCCTATAGTTCAGCAATCTTTTCTAGGTGAGACTAACTTTTCACTTACAAGTTCTGAAAGTTAACATTTGCATTGAACTGTAATCATGCATTCCATTTCAATTCTGACTGGATGTTGCTGTGAACCAATCCAGTCAAACTTAGCAAGATGTCCCTCTGCTGTCTGTCAGTGTGGAGACAGATGAGAACATGCCCTGTTCATCCCTCTGATCTTAGGTCTAAGCTGTAACAAATAGTTGGAAAGTGGTGCAATCAGTCACCTGTGCCAATTCAAGATTCTGTTTGTCTGGCTGGTCATGTAACATTACATAAGAGTTCAACACTAGCCCATGGCAGTCTTTTTACATCAAACACATGGCTGTGGTAATATTCTCAAGAAGTAGATGATGAAGTACATGACTTTATAGCTAGGGCTAATAGCAAACATGACATAGATTTGATTGTTGGAAGATGATTTGCACTGAGTGCATCCTAATAAAATAATAAAGTCTGTATAATCTTTTGGAGAGTAGACAGAATATTTCACAACAAAATATCACATTAGGATGTAACCTCTACAAGTCTGTTACCCTCTTTATTTTGTGAAAAATGTCCATTATGGGTAATATAAGGTGAAATATCATATTGATCAGACTCCCCAATCAGAATATAATCAACCTAAAAGAAACCTTGGATGTAATTCATTGCCATTGAGAACTATGTTGTGAACTAATTTCATTCTCACAGAACAGTATGGCAGCAGAAACAGACAAAGTCAAATTTGGAACATTATCTGCCTATTGTAATGCATGTGGTGGAATCTGCAACAGGTAACTCACCAAACACATAAAATTATTGTGTATTCCTTCAGATACTTCTCAGGTTATTTTATGACCAGAAGGAAGTGGCCAGGTGTTGTTCCAATTGCTTTAGTTCCTGTATTTTAAGCACTTTGATGTCATGAAACCTACTTTCATCTGCAATTTTTAACCAAATTTCCTGATTTTTCTTTAGCACTGTTAAATTCTTACATTGGCAGCATTAACTGTGCAAGGCAATATACACAATAGTAGTCAATATGACAGCCGGCAGAACTTATAAAAATGTGACAGCTCTGCCACCAAGTGCAGAACCTTCAGGAAGTTTATTTGCAATGTTTCCACAGAGAGGCCATCTAATTTGTCCTTGGGTGTCACATGAATGAGCAAATCATCATCATTCTTCGGGGTGGAGGGGTTGTTTGTTATCATCATCAGCTTGGGATGTTTGAAATGTTTACTTGTCACAGTGTTTACTTGTGTTTGTGGTTTTAAGAGAATGTTACAGCTAACCTTTGCTTCAAAGCCAATTCAGACACCAAATTACTAGAGAGCTTTTTTAAGAGATCAGATTGTTGCTGCCACAACTATTTATTTGCAGTGCACTGGTTATTTACCTGGCTGATAAGAAACCAGATTTGTGTCACTTGACTCTCATAATGTCAGTCTAGACAAAGAAGGTGAAACTAGCCCTGCTAATTCAAATGATTGCTCTATGAGCTCCAACAAAAGTTTCATCCACAGCCTCATGAGCCATATCAAGTTTTAGTTTCAGGGGGTTTCCTAGAAGAAATGAACCCTTTGTTGATCTTTTATGACATTACTTGAGATGAAGAGGGCAAAACTAGCACTGCTAATGGAAATGACCGTAGCCCTATGAACATCAATTGACATCATGGAGCTTATTCATGAAAGACATAGTTGTAGTGTTTCCTTCAAGAATGAAACCCTTTTGTTCATCTGCAACTGTGCAGTCTTGCAAAATTCCATGTGCAATGGAAGGCTGGATTTTTGTTTTGCATGTATGCAGGACATCATTAGCTATTAAGGTAATGGCACTGACCTGAGTGTACTGAAAAGTTGTTATACTAAGCAAACATTGTACACTTGGTGCAATAGTAATATAACAGTACTTAAAATTCAAGTCTGATTTTATTTTACATTAGTCTCAAAAAATGTGAGCCAATAAACTGAACTAATGGAAAAACTACAAAAACTTCAAGTTAAGCTCAAGCCATAAACTGACCATCACTTCGGACTTGCACACTGACCTGAGTCCATTACCTATTCATAATCTCATGGGGTCCCTTAGAATACAAAAGGTTCAATAAAATTGGTGTTATCTAGATCAAATGTTGACAATAATAATAATAATAATAATAATAATAATAATAATAATAATAATAATAATAATAATAATAATAATAATAATAATAATAATAATAATAATAATGATAATAATAATGATAATAATGATGATGATAATAATAATAATAATAATAATAATAATAATAATAATAATAATAATAATAATAATAATAATAATAATAATAATAATAATAACAATAATAATAATAATAATAATGCTTTATGTATAGTGGGTGGTTCATTTGGCAGGAATCGAAGAATGTTTATTCACACTACTCAATTTCAAGTTTCCATCCATTATTGAATACGATATGCAGTGCCATTTTAAAGCATGGGCACACTGAGCTGAGTTGCCCAGGGTCTCACGTTTCTAGGGGCATCATGTTGCCCATATTGTTAATGAATAGTAGGGCCACTAGGTGGCCCCAGTGCACTGCTTTGCCCAGAGCTTAGAATGTTGTTAAGACAGATGGCACTGATGTTATGACAGTTCATTTTTCTAGATTTTGGTGTTATTGTGCACTATGTTTAGGCATTTTGGTAAATGTTTCCACCTTATAACACTGATCACTTCACAATAATTTTGTGTATGCTGATCACCATGTTCTTCTGGAGTGAAATTAATCCATAGATTTAGTTACAGAATTCATTTATTCTGGATTCAATTTAGGTGCCATTCATTAGTTTTGTATGCTATTTGATTAGTTCCAAGTGACAAAGTAATAACAATGCTGATTTAATGTCTGATACTAGAAATCTTGCAAATTAAATAAGTGTCTATTATTCTTGAATGTAAAGTCAGCCTTATTTTTCTGAAAAAGATTAATATTAACTGCAATGATTTTATTGTGACTGTAGGGTTTTTACTGGGTCACTAGATGTACGTTAGCTTGGGCAATATTCTATAAGCCTTTATTGCATGAATGGTCAGTTCCAGGCATTTATTTAAGGAATTTACACTATTGCAATTGAACAAATAATATGTAAAGGATAACCAATGTGAAAGTGAAGGAAAATCATTCTTTTGTTTTGTTTCTTTAATCAATAGTTAAGTCTCCAAGAGAATTTATGTGCCCTTCACTAATAAATATACAGTGAAAAAAAAATTCATACTGCAGTTCTTTTGTTATTTTAAAATTAAAAATGTAAGATGTTAGTGATCTATAAAAGTGGGCCCCTTAGACTGCTTGTCACCCAAGACCATGAATAAATGGGATACAATTAGGTGGATGAAAAAATACCAGATAGTATAGTTACCAAAGGAAGAAGTATTCTTTTATTTTAGTGTCACACACTTATATTGTATCTCATCCAACTATTTATGGAGTGATAAACAACAAAAAATCAAAATAATGGATGAAGTTAAATTTCCAAACAGAAACATACCCTGTACAACTTCTAGGTGGCCTTACAAATGTTCTTGAATAGATTATGATCTTCAGAGCTGTGTGAATCATGTTTCTGTGTAAATCATATTTTTTGTGTGAACCATGTTTCTGTGTAAATCATATTTTTTGTGTGAACCATGTTTCTGTGTAAATCATATTTTTTGTGTGAATCATGTTTCTGTGTAAATCATATTTTTGTGTGAATCATGTTTCTGTGTAAATCATATTTTTTGTGTGAATCATGTTTCTGTGTAAATCATATTTTTTGTGTGAATCATGTTTTTGTGTAAATCATATTTTTTGTGTGAATCATGTTTTTGTGTAAATCATATTTTTTGCGTGAACCATGTTTCTGTGTAAATCATACTTTTTGTGTGAATCATGTTTCTGTGTAAATCATATTTTTTGTGTGAACCATGTTTCTGTGTAAATCATATTTTTTGTGTGAATCATGTTTCTGGTGTGAAACATGCTTTTTTGTGAACCATGTTTCTTTTGTGAACCATGTTTTTTGTGTAAATCATATTTTTTGTGTGAAACATGTTTCTTGAATGAATTGTGTTTCTTGTGTGAACCATGTTTCTTGAATGAATTGTGTTTCTTGTGTGAACGATGTTTCTTGAATGAATTGTGTTTCTTGTGTGAACCATGTCTCTTGAATGAATCATGTTTCTTGTGTGAACCATGTTTCTTGTGTGCATCATGTTTCTTGTGTGAGCCATGTTTCTTGAATGAATATTGTTTCTTGTGTAAACCATGTTTCTTGAATGAATTGTGTTTCTTGTGTGAACCATGTTTCTTGAATGAATTCTGTTGTGAACCATGTTTCTTGAATGAATTGTGTTTCTTGTGTGAACCATGTTTCTTGTGTGCATCATGTTTCTTGTGTGAACGAAGTTTCTTGAATGAATTGTGTTTCTAGTGTAAACCATGTTTCTTGAATGAATTGTGTTTCTTGTGTGAACCATGTTTCTTGAATGAATTGTGTTGCGAACCATGATTCTTGAATGGATTGTGTTTCTTGTGTGAACCATGTTTCTTGAATGAATTGTGTTTCTCGTGTGAGCCATGTTTCTTGAATGATTTGTGTTTCTTGTGTGAACCATGTTTCTTGTGTGCATCATGTTTCTTGTTTGAACCAAGTTTCTTGAATGAATTGTGTTTCTTATGTCAACCATGTGTCTTGAATGAATCGTGTTTCTTGTGTGAATCATGTTTCTTGAATTAATTGTGTTTCTTTTGTGAACTATGTTTCTTGAATGAATTGTGTTTCTTATGTCAACCATGTTTCTTGAATGA
The DNA here is from genome assembly GCA_016746295.1 of Potamilus streckersoni. Classification (NCBI taxonomy): domain Eukaryota; kingdom Metazoa; phylum Mollusca; class Bivalvia; order Unionida; family Unionidae; genus Potamilus; species Potamilus streckersoni. Next base: position 2,047,021 of record JAEAOA010001685.1, on the reverse strand, counting down.
ATTGTGTTTCTTGTGTGAACCATGTTTCTTGAATGAATTGTGTTGTGAACCATGTTTCTTGAATGAATTGTTTCTTTGTGTGAACCATGTTTCTTGAATGAATTGTGTTTCTTCTGTGAACCATGTTTCTTGTGTGCATCATGTTTCTTGTTTGAACCAAGTTTCTTGAATGAATTGTGTTTCTTATGTCAACCATGTTTCTTGAATGAATCGTGTTTCTTGTGTGAACCATGTTTCTTGAATGAATTGTTTTTCTTCTGTGAACCATGTTTCCTGAATGAATTGTGTTTCTTGTGTCAACCATGTTTCTTGAATGAATCATGTTTCTTGTGAGAACCATGTTTCTTGAATGAATTGTGTTTCTTGTGTGAACCTTGTTTCTTGAATGAATTGTTGTGTACCATGTTTCTTTAATGAATCATGTTTCTTATGTGAACCATGTTTTTGAATGAATTGTGTTTCTTGTGTGAGCCATGTTTCTTGAATGAATTGTGTTTCTTGTGTGAACTGTTTCTTGAATGAATTGTTTTTCTTGTGTGAACCATGTTTCTTGAATGAATTGTGGTGTGAACCATGTTTCTTGAATGAATTGTGTTTCTTGTGTGAACCATGTTCTTTGAATGAATTGTGTTTCTTGTGTGAATCATGTTTCTTGAATGAATACTGTTTCTTGTGTGAACCATGTTTCTTGAATGAATTGTATTTCTTGTGTGAACAATGTTTCTTGAATGAATTGTTTTTCTTGTGTGAACTATGTTTCTTGAATGAATTGTGTTTCTTGTGTGAACCATGTTTCTTGAATGAATTGTGTTTCTTGTGTGAACCATGTTTCTTGAATGAATTGTGTTTCTTGTGTGAACCATATTTCTTGAATGAATTGTGTTTCTTGTGTGAACCATGTTTCTTGTGTGCATCATGTTTCTTGTTTGAACCATATTTCTTGAATGAATTGTGTTTCTTATGTCAACCATATTTCTTGAATGAATCGTGTTTCTTGTGTGAACCATGTCTCTTGAATGAATTGTGTTTCTTGTGTGAACTATGTTTCTTGAATGAATTGTGTTTCTTATGTCAACCATGTTTCTTGAATGAATCATGTTTCTTGTGTGAACCTTGTTTCTTGAATGAATTGTTTCATGTGTGAACCATGTTTCTTGAATGAATTGTGTTTCTTGTGTGAACCTTGTTTCTTGAATGAATTGTGTTGTGAACCATGTTTCTTGAATGAATTGTGTTTCTTTTTTGAACCATGTTACTTGAATGAATTGTGTTTCTTGTGTACCATGTTTCTTGAATGAATTGTGTTTCTTGTGTGAACCTTGTTTCTTGAATGAATTGTTGTGTACCATGTTTCTTGAATGAATCATGTTTCTTATGTGAACCATGTTTCTTGAATGAATTGTGTTTCTTTTGTGAACCATGTTTCTTGAATGAATTGTGTTTCTTGTGTGAACCATGTTTCTTGAATGAATTGTGTTTCTTGTGTGAACCATGTTTCCTGAATGAATATTGTTTCTTGTGTGAACCATGTTTCTTGAATGAATTGTTTTTCTTGTGTGAACTATGTTTCTTGAATGAATTGTGTTTCTTATGTCAACCATGTTTTTTGAATGAATTGTGTTTCTTGTGTGAGCCATGTTTCTTGAATGAATTCTGTTGTGAACCATGTTTCTTGAATGAATTGTGTTTCTTGTTTGAACCATGTTTCTTGAATGAATTGTGTTTCTTGTGTGAACCATGTTCCTTGAATGAATTGTGTTTCTTGTGTGAACCATGTTTCTTGAATGAATATTGTTTCTTGTGTGAACCATGTTTCTTGAATGAATTGTGTTTCTTGTGTGAACCATGTTTCTTGAATGAATTGTTTTTCTTGTGTGAACTATGTTTCTTGAATGAATTGTGTTTCTTATGTCAACCATGTTTTTTTGAATGAATTGTGTTTCTTGTGTGAGCCATGTTTCTTGAATGAATTCTGTTGTGAACCATGTTTCTTGAATGAATTGTGTTGTGTTAACCATGTTTCTTGAATGAATTGTGTTTCTTGTGTGAACCATGTTTCTTGAATGAATTGTGTTTCTTGTGTGAACCATGTTTCTTGTGTGCATCATGTTTCTTGTTTGAACCATGTTTCTTGAATGAATTGTGTTTCTTGTGTGAACCATGTTTCTTGAATTAATTGTTTTTCTTGTGTGAACTATGTTTCTTGAATGAATTGTGTTTATTATGTCAACCATGTTTCTTGAATGAATTGTGTTTCTTGTGTGAACCATGTTTCTTGAATGAATTGTGTTTCTTGTGTGAACCATGTTTCTTGAATGAATTGTGTTTCTTGTGTGAACCATGTTTCTTGTGTGCATCATGTTTCTTGTTTGAACCATGTTTCTTGAATGAATTGTGTTTCTTGTGTGAACCATGTTTCTTGAATGAATTGTGTTTCTTTTGTCAACCATGTTTCTTGAATGAATTGTGTTTCTTGTGTCAACCATGTTTCTTGAATGAATTGTGTTTCTTATGTCAACCATGTTTCTTGAATGAATCATGTTTCTTATGTGAACCATGTTTCTTGAATGAATTGTGTTTCTTTTGTGAACCATGTTTCTTGAATGAATTGTGTTTCTTGTGTGAACCATGTTTCTTGAATGAATTGTGTTTCTTGTGTGAACCATGTTTCCTGAATGAATATTGTTTCTTGTGTGAACCATGTTTCTTGAATGAATTGTTTTTCTTGTGTGAACTATGTTTCTTGAATGAATTGTGTTTCTTATGTCAACCATGTTTTTTTGAATGAATTGTGTTTCTTGTGTGAGCCATGTTTCTTGAATGAATTCTGTTGTGAACCATGTTTCTTGAATGAATTGTGTTTCTTGTTTGAACCATGTTTCTTGAATGAATTGTGTTTCTTGTGTGAACCATGTTCCTTGAATGAATTGTGTTTCTTGTGTGAACCATGTTTCTTGAATGAATATTGTTTCTTGTGTGAACCATGTTTCTTGAATGAATTGTGTTTCTTGTGTGAACCATGTTTCTTGAATGAATTGTTTTTCTTGTGTGAACTATGTTTCTTGAATGAATTGTGTTTCTTATGTCAACCATGTTTTTTTGAATGAATTGTGTTTCTTGTGTGAGCCATGTTTCTTGAATGAATTCTGTTGTGAACCATGTTTCTTGAATGAATTGTGTTGTGTGAACCATGTTTCTTGAATGAATTGTGTTTCTTGTGTGAACCATGTTTCTTGAATGAATTGTGTTTCTTGTGTGAACCATGTTTCTTGTGTGCATCATGTTTCTTGTTTGAACCATGTTTCTTGAATGAATTGTGTTTCTTGTGTGAACCATGTTTCTTGAATGAATTGTGTTTCTTTTGTCAACCATGTTTCTTGAATGAATTGTGTTTCTTGTGTCAACCATGTTTCTTGAATGAATTGTGTTTCTTATGTCAACCATGTTTCTTTAATGAATCGTGTTGTGTGAACCATGTTTCTTGAATGAATTGTTTCTTTTGTGAACCATGTTTCTTGAATGAATTGTGTGTCTTGTGTGAACCATGTTTCTGGAATGAATCGTGTTTCTTGTGTGAGTCATGTTTCTTGAATGAATCGTGTTTCTTGCTTGGGTCATGTTCTTGAGTTAATCATGTTCCTTTCATCACTTACTCTTATGCAAGCTTCCACTTCAACATTTTACAAAATAGTTGTATTATTTAGTGGGATGAATTTCTTGGTCATTTTAAGCACATGTAAGAAATATTTCATGTAAGCTTAATGAATTAAACATATAACCATATACTTTAATTGTTTTATGTTATATCTGCATCTGACAATTATGTTGCCTAAGTGGTTACAGCATCTGCCTCAGATGTGGAAAGTTATGTGTTTGATCCCTGGCCAGGTCATACCAGAGATTTACAAAAATGGTACTAGCAGTTGCCTTGCTTGGCATTCAACATTAAAAGGTTAGTGTAAGGACTGGCAGGTCTGGTGTCCGGATAATGTGACTGTGTATGACATCATGTTGCATGTCTGTGGCATGATACCTCAGTGCTGAACATCACTATAAACTGTCACAATGCGGACATCGTAGTGATATGACCAAAAAATTTAAAAGCTAAGTTAAAAATTACACACCCACAGTTGTACTATACCAATCCTTGTAGTTAGCTGAAAAACTGTTTTCAAGAAGTATAATCTTTTAGATGAAGGAGTTACTTTTCATAGCAAGCAGAATGAACTGACCACTGAGAAAAATTGTTTCAATTGTTGGGTATTCCATATAGAGATTTCCAAGATTTGTACATGCCTTGACTAGAAAGAAAATCTTTGGATGGTCAAAATACGGTTTAAATCTGAGAAACAGTTGTAATATATTTTGTTATTTGTAGAGTCTGTAACAGTTATTCACATTTATGATTCTAGGTAAACACAACACACAATCTGATTGGCTCATCTAGGTAAATACAACACACAATCTGATTTGATCATCTTGGTAAACACAACACACAATCTGATTGGATCATCTAGGTAAACACAACACACAATCTGATTGGATAATCTAGGTAAACAACACACAATCTGATTGAATCATCTTGTTAAACACAACACACAATCTGATTGGATCATCTAGTTAAACACAATGCACAATCTGATTGGATAATCTAGGTAAACAACACACAATCTGATTGGATCATCTAGGTAAACACAAACACAATCTGATTGGATAATCTAGGTAAACAACACACAATCTGATTGAATCATCTTGGTAAACACAACACACAATCTGATTGGATCATCTAGGTAAACACAAACACAATCTGATTGGATAATCTAGGTAAACAACACACAATCTGATTGAATCATCTTGGTAAACACAACACACAATCTGATTGGATCATCTAGATAAACACAACACACAATCTGATTGGCTCATCTAGTTAAATACAACATACAATCTAATTGGATTATCTTAGGGAAACACAACACACAATCTGATTGGATCATCTAGTAAAACACAACACACAATCTGATTGGCTCATCTAGGTAAATACAACACACAATATGATTGAATCATCTTGGTAAACACAACACACAATCTGATTGGATCATCTAGGTAAACACAACACACAATCTGATTGAATCATCTTGGTAAACACAACACACAATCTGATTGGATAATCTAGGTAAACAACACACAATCTGATTGAATCCTCTTGGTAAACACAACACACAATCTGATTGGATCACCTAGGTAAACACAACACACAATCTGATTAGATCATCTAGGTAAACAAAAAACACAATCTGATTGGATCAGTTTCTTAAAACTGCATTTAATTGCATCTCTCCCTCAATACAGTATCTTGCAAACAACATGCAGGTCACATAAAGATCAACTAGTCTGCAGAAGCAAATTAAATTAATTATCTTTGTCCTCACAAATATTAATATAATGAATTGTAATGTTAATAGATCTTACATGTTAAGAACTGAATAAAGGTAATATATTCAAGACTAAATCTAAATAGGAATAAAGCAGATACATCACAAATTTTTTCAGCAGTTACAGCTTTAGTTGATTTCCTCAGTATCAAACCATGTGTATCATAAAAATGAAACACATATAAATTCTTCCTCCATAGCTAGAATAGCACATAAACCAATAAAATTAAATACATTAATATGGTTTTACTAGTTAATTCCTCCAAATAGTGATTTTTAAATGTCACCAATACTAGACCTGGATGAAAGAAAGATATGGACTGTAAAAAAGAGAAAGTTACAATTGTATATTTTGTTAAAACATGCAAGTTATTTTCAAATGTATTTCAACAAAGATTGAAGAAGAATCACAGATTTGCCAAGGGCAGATACTTAGGATCCATTAATACCTTGTATTGTTGTCTTGAAGGACCATGATCAAATAAAAAGTTCTATGGCTATCAATATAAAGCTAGCTTATCTGCTGCATACAGTATAGCTCAGCTCTTGTCTGTTTTTTGTTGTGTTTCTTGTCTAAGGGTTTAATCCTCTCCACACTCTCTCATTGTTGGAGGGTTAAGTAGTTAGGAAATTGCCACCAAGACTTGACTGAGGTACATATTGTGCACCTTCACCACTGAAGAGGCTGAGAGAGAGAGAGAGAGAGAGAGAGAGAGAGAGAGAGAGAGAGAGAGAGAGAGAGAGAGAGAGAGAGAGAGAGAGAGAGAGAGAGAGAGAGAGGGGAAAATTCTTACGTGTCAGAATAATTACAATTGGATACTAAATGATTAATCTTAAACATCTTTTTATGTCAGTTATAGAATGGACCAAAATTGAATTCAAATAGTCATATATTTAGTATATGTGGATTTAGAAAGGTTTGTCTGCTTTTATCCATGACACATCTGGTTGCATTGCAGAAACAACAAAATTACACTCATTCTTTGGTTTAAATGATTTATTGTAACAATTAATTTTACATATGACCAGTGCAAAGTAGGCCTGACATTTCTTGGAAATATACATAAATTATTCTCAACTATCTTGTGCACTGAATGATGAGAAGCAGACACCTTTCTCTTTCTCTTAAACAACCATATACTTTCTCTTAAACACCCTATACTTTCTCTTAAACACCTTAATACTTTCTCTTAAACACCTTATACTTTCTGTATAATGGTACACAAATTTATCCCATTGTTACAAAAGAAAAGTAATCCAATGAGATATGGACAGTTCAATTCCAAATTACAACTGCTGCTATTTAAGGTAAAAAAAGAAATCACACCTGAACCATATGCTAATTCCTTAAGCAGTAACAGCACACAACATCAGTACATGTTGATAAAGTTATGCAATTCACAACTTTGAGCCACTTAGATTCAGATTGCATGGGCACAGTAACTGTGAACAATCCTTGTCAGCACTCATAAAATATTGATAAGAATTTGCATGAAAAGTGGATGCCAGTTTCAGATCCCAGCCTGGGGAAAGTGTCATTTCTGTTACCATCCACCTGACTTGGAGCATTGTATTAATTATAGGCAGCAATCAACAGCAGAAATCTGATGGCTGAAATGAATGTGGGAAAGCTCTCTCTCTCTCTCTCTCTCTCTCTCTCTCTCTCTCTCTCTCTCTCTCTCTCTCTCTCTCTCTCTCTCTCTCTCTCTCTCTCTCTCTCTCTCTCTCTCTCTCTCTCTCTTTCTTAATTAATTCTCATAATTAAATTGCATTCTAAGTAGAGATTTTACTTTCCAGAAAAGATGAAGATATGCCTCATATATTCAGCTAACGATTTCTCACTGCTTTATCTTTAGTCTAAAATTATGCAATGTGGGAGACTTCCACATTGACCTTGATCTCTCTTCAGCTTGACACAAATAATTGTCAAACTAAATTTGATTGACATAGTGGTTGGGCCCCAGAACAAATATTCTATCATAGTTTAAACCTTACACAAGTATATTTTACAAAAGTTTATTTTTTTAAGACAGGCTACCTAGAAAACCCAAAGTGACTGTTTTTGTTTTTCAAATACTGGCTGCATTTCAGATTATTATAGTTGGGAAAGTATTAATAGAGATACCAGGGAGTGATTTTGGACCCCACAATGGTGTCAAATACATGTATCAGTCCGATGTACATGTTTGATGGACAAAAACAGATGGCATCCTGGTTGCCCACCATTTATGCTGTATGGCAAAATTAAATGTACAAAAGTCAGAACAACAAACCAAATTAAAAATCAAGACCATTTCAAACTGTGCAATTTTTATATTTTCAAACAGTTTAGTCCAGCAGGATCACATGCTACAAAATCCATTTAGCCCTAGTATAATGGTTGAGATAAATTTGATAAAAAAGAATCAAAAAATTAATTTAAGAAGTAAAGATATTTATTTTATCTAAATAACTCTGTCTGAAAAATTGACTATGGCATTAATACAGCATTGTAGAACAGTAGATTTGCACAGCAGTCAGGTAAGCACTGATTCAAGAAAGCCAGATAATTGGGGAGAGCTGTATGTTAGTAAATAAAAATTCTTATTTTGGAGAAGTATCTAAAATACCTATAAACTGTAGAAAATTGTGTACAACAGACATAAGGAACAGTTGAAAAACTTATCACTAGCTATAATCTATATACAGGCACTAATAGAAAGCTTCAGACTATAAAAGAGGGTTCTCTGGCACAGAACATTTTTCATGCACAGACATGGGACACATTAAGCTCAGAAACAATAATTCAGCTTAAGGCCACATCTTTTAAAGAGTTTCTTTTTATTACAGTAGGATTAAAGAGAGATGGATAATTAAGTGTTTGATAAATATTGGACTCCCTCCTTTTTGTTCTATTATCTCATTATTTTTGTGATAGTACAAGGGAACTACCCCTGTTTAGCTAAAATCCTGGTAGCATTTCTTCACATTTGAAATACTGAGGCTGTAGAAAATGACTTTATGCTTTTTGAATTTAAAGCTATAGAACTGGTTTTGAAATACACACTTGAATTTAAGCTTATAGATAATGACTTTAAATATATCTTTGAATTCAAGAAATTAATATTTTGCTTGAAGCATTTATTGCACTTTCAAACAAGATTTAACAAAGTTATGTATCACCACCACACACAAAGACATACATACACATATGTACACATTTAAATCACAATCACACATATATTAAATGCAAACAAAAACCAAGCTTCTGTCTGCAAATTCCATTGGATGGGTATACTTGTCAGTTGTATTATTCTTTGAGTCTCATTAAAGATCTCAGACATGGAAACAAATTTGATTAGTTTGAATGTCAAATAAGGTTTTGCAGGAAATTAGGTGAAATTGTTTAGGTGGGATTTTGTATGATTGAAACAATTCAACATAAGCTCTAATGAACTTTTTAGTTACATTCCATAAAAAAACTAAGAAAATATTAAAATAATCATGATTTGTGAGACACAGAAACATAATAAATACAAATTGAGAAATCGTGAACCAAAATAAATTCAAGAAAGAAAAGTACACTAACAGTGGTAACATTTTAAAGTGAAATTATTGTTTAATCAACTAAAATCAAGAATATACTGGCACCTGCTGAATGCCAAAATGTTCAATATCCCCTTAAAACAAAAACAAGGGTAATAAAACAAAAACAAAATCTATTGAAAGTATAGGTATCTTAAATTTAAAAGAAAGCATGAATTAGGTTTCAAAGTATGTTAAATTGCAAATTACCCATAAACCTTACTTTAAATAAGCCTTACATAAAATTGTAGGGCTCTTGATGGTAAATAAAAATAATACACAGTGACATGGCCATCATTTGTCATCATCTTGGGTTAGGGTGCATTTGTATTATGTGCAGGTATTATATTTATGGTCTTCATAATTCCAGGATAAAATTAGGGATCTAAATGAATTAGAATTTGATTCCTTTAAAACATTAATTGGTAGATCATTCCAGAGAATGACCCCTGCATGTCTGAAAGACTTCTGGCTATATTTAGAGGTAATTCACTCTTGGGATATATAACCTTTTATTTGCTTAAAACATAGACCCCTGAACATTTAGAAACCATCTTGTTTATAATTTTGTCTCTAGTGCCAGTAATTTGAATCATCGTTTTGGGGTCACAATTTCAGAGAAGTGGGTTAGACTTCATGTACTGCTAACCAGTGATTGAAAACAACTTTAATGAACTGAAAAAGTTCTGCAGCAACAAAATCTCTAAGAAGGTATGTTTCTCTATCCCACCAGTATCAAAAAACTTTGTTAAGAAATGTCTCAGTGAACTTGATACTAAGAAAGCTCCAGAACTTGATCAGATTGGTCCACAACTCATTAAATCTTTTGCCCCTGCTATTGTAGATAGCATAACATAACATTCATAATCAATTTACATATTGCAACCTCATCTGTCCCCAAAATATGGAAAACTGCAAAAGTAATTTCTTATCACAAATCTGGTCCTAAGGATGATGCTGATAACTACTGGCCAATCTCAATACTACAACGCTTGTCAAAATTGATTGAAAAGCATGTCCATGACTCACTCCTTTCATATTTAACCAAACATTTGCTGTTATACCCTAATCAATCAGGCTTTAGAAAGAAACATTCATGTGAGACTTCCTTGATCTATCTAACTGATAAATGGCTTCAAGCATTGACCAAGGTAGAATAATAAGATCTGTAATTGTAGATTTCAGGAAAGCTTTTGATATGGTGGATCATGAAATCCTTTTGAAGAAACTGAAAATCTAACAAAAGCACAATTAGATTGTTCACTCCATACTTAAGTGAGAAAACACAGCATGTTTATGAAAATAATGATCTGTCTGAACCTGGAACAATAAGACGTGGAGTACCACAAGGCTCAATTCTTGGTCTATTATTGTTTATTTTATTTATTAATGACCTACCATTTGTACTAAGGGACTCAATACAATTTACAGATCCCTATGCAGATAACACAACATTGTTAGACATCCAAATCACAAAGCATGAACTCATAATTTCTCTACAGAATGTCCTAAGCAAACTGGACAACTGGTGCACATGCATTCATGCATGGTGGTTAATACTGGTAAAACTAAATTATTACTTCTCTCTACTTGGAAAAAAAGAACAAAACTTGGTAGTGATGAACAAAGTCTGAAATGGAAGGATAAAAGGTTGCAAATGGTCTGTCACAATAGTCTACTTGGTGTTTTGGTAGATAATAACCTATCATGGACTGAATACTGTATATCAAACATATCAGTAAAAAAAACAATTCAAGTTTACTGCTTCTCAGTAGGATAAGACACTTTCTCAATGAAGGCACAGAAAACTATTTTATTATAGTTACATAGAACCCTAGTTAGACAACTGTAATACAGTATGGGGCAATTCAAATGATAAATTCTTAGCAAAGCTGGCACATCTCCAAAAGTACTTTAGAGTTAATATCAATCCAGAAAGATTAAGCAAGGAAAATTTAGCTGGTAAGTTAAAAATATTACCTTTTAAAGACTGAATCTGTTTGAGAAAAGCCAAATTAATTTACAGAATATCCAATAATAGTACTCCTGAATATTTACAATCACTATTCCAGTATAGACTACCCGGAAATACTCCCCACCTGTGATCGATGTCTACCAAGCATTATGAAATTCCAAAACCAAAATAGGAATTATTTTAAAAAAGTTTCCAATACTCTGGAACTTTGCTCTGGAATAGTATTCCAGTTGAGATTAGAAATGCCCACTCTATTTCCTTTTTTCCAAACCCAATATATCAAGTGGCTTCAAAGATGCAGCTAAAGTAAATAAATTCCTTTGAATGAGGGCCTGAAGGTGGATTAATTCTTCGCTAATTGAGTTACCCTCTTTAAATAAAGTCATAATAAAAATATGCAAATTAGCCTAATGGCTTCCCAACAGCAGTGCTGAAAAGTCTTTCAAAAAACAAATCACATTAGCTATTGTGTAACAGAATGAATTTTTCAACACAAATCACATTATGGGGATGTATAATTAAGAGTTATGAAAGAGGCTTAACCAGGAGTGTAATTAAAGGGGATGGTTCACACTGCTTAAGGGAAAAGAGAGTGAACCTAAATGCAAAAGGAAGGAGCATCCATGACTAAATATAAGATAATAAACAACCAGTATAAGAGACTGTATGACCAAAATAGACCACTAAAGGTAATGTGGCACATAGGCAGGTCAGAGGGACCTGAGAATGGTAAAGCTCAAGATGCCCCAACTGTTGATTCTGGAGAGTGAACTACAACCAGTTATCAGGCTTTGGAAGGCATGTTGCACAATTAAAGTTTGAAAGACTTGATTTCATTATAAAATTCACCATATCAATAATTAAATAGAACAGCTAATTGCATTTTAGCATTTTAATTTGTTTTCTGATGGAAGTTTTTATAAACAAAGCTGACTTTGGGGCTTTGGGAGTACAAAATCATTTTACATGTGACATCATATTCTGGCAAGTATGCATAAAATGTGTCAAAATTTGAACAGTTAGCTTCTAAAAAGAAATTTTTAAAATTCCTGATTATTTTATGTATTTTTTATTTAAAATTTTAATTAAATGAAGTGCAGTTATTTAATCATATGTCTGGTATTGCAATTGATAGCTTCTGATATGCCTTTTTGATCCTAGGCCAGAAGAGCTAATGGAATGACCTGCTGTCCATAGTCAACAGTCCAGTTACCATCAACACAAGTTTTTTTGCCAAGCTTTCAAAACTACTTAGAGGTTTCCAATGTAATTTTATAAACACATTCTTCTCATGGTTTAGACTTCTTAGGGTGTCTATTGATTGTTAAATAAAAATGAAGCCAATCTGACATCCATTTTGGCATCCTGAAAGTCTTGTTATTGCTATTACTCCTAAATGTATGATCATATTCACATGAAATTTTTGCCAAATGACATCTAATGATGTATTATTGTTCCTAAAAATGAAATTGGTGCCAGTCTAACTTCCATTATGGCTGCCACATTGTGAAATTTGAAAATATTTTATTGCTTAAAAATATGACAGGTGGTTTCAACACTTGGCAGTTAAAAGAATAAATGGTTCTATGTTAAATTTGTTACAATTTCTTTTTTTTTATTAGATCACCAGTCCCTTTTAAGGACTCTTGTTTATATTTTTGAGATTAATTACCCATTTGTTTGGCTTTCTGACCTTAATCTTTCCATTTTGCTATTTGTTTCCTATTCCCAGTTGTGGCTAATTTAAAGTAATGAAATTCATATTTTGCTGCAGCAAATTATTCAGCAATCTCTCTCTCTCTCTCTCTCTCTCTCTCTCTCTCTCTCTCTCTCTCTCTCTCTCTCTCTCTCTCTCTCTCTCTCTCTCTCTCTCTCTCTCTCTCTGTGTTAATATCTGTGTAAATATATTAATTTACATGTAGCTAAGAACATCATTTCCTTGAATTGGACTTGAATGTTAATATTTCAGACAAACATGATGGCTAATGGATTTACCATTACAAGCTGATAACTACTCTTCATCGAGAGGATTTGATCATGTATTTTTAAAATAATGGCTGCATATGAAGTGTTCTACAGTATTATCTATAGTTTAAATTTGTTGATTCAAAATGTACATATATGATAAAAGTATGTCTTCATGTTTATGGGTCTTCAATGGTTGTGAGCAGTTTTGCATCACCCCCCTCTCTCTCTCTCAATCTCTTTGACACATTGTACTTTAACATTAAGATCATAATAAACTCAATATAAAGTTCATATTAGCTTTTTCCCTTTAAAATATACTACAATTTAATAATCTTACTTTTTTATGATTAAAAAAATCCCTATAATATTGATAATGTGGGATACTTTTTGTAAACATGAAATTTTAATATGTGCTATTTGGACTTTTAATGTAGCTTTAACAATATTTCAGGCATATTGCTATGATGTCTGTAGTATTGCAATTTATAGTGATGTCTAGCACTGGGGCATCATGCCACAGACATGTAGGATGGTGTTTCCCTCCTAGTCACATTATCCTGACATCAGGCCAACCAGTCCTAACACCAACCTCTTTTAATGCTTAGATCCAAGCAAGGCAGCTGTTAATGCCACTTTTGTAATTCTAGGTATGAAAGAATTTTAAACCAAACTTGTAATTAATTTCCAGGGTTAAAGATGACCATGCAAGTCAGAACAGTTTCAATCCCACCCTTAATGCTGACACCTAAAAGTAAAAATCTTGTGTCAGACATTACCTTGATGACAGCTACAAGTAAATGACAGCTATTAACAGATTACAACATGGAGCAAGTTACCTTGATGACAGCTACATTTAAATGACAGCCATTAACAGATTACAACATGGAGCAAGTTACCTTGATGACAGCTAGATTTGGACTGTACCCTAAACTCATTAACCCCTAGCAACGAGTTTACAGGGCAGGAGGTGGTAGCCTACTTCTGAGCTCTGTAATGTTAAGGCCATATGCAACACAAAAAAGTGGGTGGTATTATAGAAAGGTAGACAGATGTAGCTTTACTATGATACCAAATAATATGGATGTTCTAGTTGCACAACAAAATACAGAGGAAAACACATCACTTTTCAGAATCAAATTTTTTTCCACATCAAATTCACCAGAGGCCATAATCCGGTTATGTGTCCAGATTTTAAACTTTTTGGCCTCCGATCTAAGACAGACCAGTCTGAATTGCACACAGACATGTGAACCTTTGCAAAAAGTAGAATAAAATGGGCATTTAGAATAAAGAGTGGTCTAGACATGAAAATGATGGGTCCGTTAAGCCAAAATAAAAAGTCCAATTTTTACCCTTCTGCTCATGCTTAGGTGAAAGAGCCAATGAAAATCTTTTTTTTTGTTTTCCAAGTCGATGTATTATAATATATTCAGAAATATCTCCCAAAATCGATGTCCTACTCACATTTCAGGTGTAAAAGACAAAAACCTTCCGAGGTTGATGGGTTAAATAGTATGGTTTTGCTCCCTTTAAATGACCTGATCTTTGGTGGGGGGTTTATGTAAAGTTTCACAGTGTTTACTCTGGTTGGAAAATAATGTCAGTTAAACCAAGGTTCTTTGAAAAGATCCTTATCAAGCCATTATAACTGAATGTGGGAATTGAAGAGAAAAGGAAAAACTAAACTTACTGGATAACTTGGAACTGAGGTGGCTAGTACATACAGGCAGAAGAGGCTGGGCAATCCATTACAACTATTTGAAAATTGTTCTTCCCTGGGTTTTCTTCACTCAATCATAATGGTTCATTTCCATAAAGCAATAGTTTGTGCTCATCATCACTAATGTCCTGCTGATTCATTTGCTTCTCTTTTCATTATGCAGTCATTAGATCTTGCATTCTGGTCATGTGCATTGAAGCAGTTACTGCAAATATGCAGTAATAACATGGAAACATCATTTTCAAGCAAAATCCAATGGGAATGAATCTTCAAAGCCAGTTACAAGCTGCTTGTAAAAAAAATGGCAAGAATTCTGTTATCCACCAATTCATATGTAAAGAAGATCACTATTTCAGCATTTTCAAAATCATCAGCGTTACTTATAACTGCAATTACACAACACAAAAGCATGTCAAAATTAAACCACTTCATTTCACACTAATCTTTGAAAAGGCTGCAACAGTTACCAAAATTTAAATTAACATTAATTCATAGTTTACAATAACAAAAATCACGCTCTTCAATCAAAATAATTAAAAATTCAACTATTTAACTTTAAGCTGGTTAAAGCTTGCATAATAGTTAACTGCTATTATAATCTGCATGCCGAACCTCACTGAGCTTGTGATTCTTTTATGTCATATTATGATGGGATTTTATATGCAAGATGAGTCTTTGCTGAATATAGGACAATTTAGGTAAAGTATTCCAAGGATTGTCATTCTTTAATCTAATAATGGTATATGTATGATGGAACAAACAAACTGTATGTACAGACTTGGCATGTACATAGGAAACTGACAGTTGATCAATACTAAGAAACTGTACACTGAAAAAAAACTAAAGACAGCATTTTTGAAAAAAAAATATTACTAATCAAAGGATCTATTAACATAATTGTTTTAAAAAAGTAAATAATGCTGTTTAATTAAAAAATTCAATCAGCATAATAAGTAAATGAACTTGATGTCTAATGTAAATCTGCATTACAATGGATCTCATCAACGTACCACATGTAATATTAAAAGACTTTACAAAAAGAATTAACAGTAAATTCCTACTTTACAATCTTTTAAGCTGTCAAAATATTTCTCAATAAATAGCACAATATATGATGATGTTTTTGATCAATGACTTATATTGTTAGATGCCAATTGGTGACAAATCTATGAAATTAATACCAATTAAAGAAGTCTGTCTTGTTAAACATGTGCTTTAAATTTATTTTTCAACTGGGTTTTAATGTTCACCCAACTGATATACCCTTTTCAAAGGCAAAAAGAAAGAACTGTCACAGATATGGATGTGAGAACTTGCATGCAAACCGAAGTCAATGCTTACAGTACAACTCACATGGTTTGAGCATTTCTCCACACAACATTGTTGTGGTGCATGGTGGGAAGAGGGGGAGAACATGAAAGGGAATTAAAAGAAATTCCACCATGTATTTTGATGAAGCTGACATGGCTTTGTCTAGAGAAAAGCTTTATAAACTGTTTCTCAAATAGTCATATCCAGTTATAACCCTGCAACTGAGCTAGTATAAATAAAATGGATGTGGTTTACTACTTAAGACCCCAGCAAACTTATGTGAATGAAACCATAATCAGAGAGAGAGAGAGAGAGAGAGAGAGAGAGAGAGAGAGAGAGAGAGAGAGAGAGAGAGAGAGAGATAACATGTTATCTATGTCATTACCCTTAGAAATAAATGAACATGGCTTTTCTATTTCTCAAAATCAATCTTTATATAACATTATCATAATGACTTTGAAACTTTATCAGTACTATACTGTGTGAAGCATACAATTTCAAAATTTGTAACTGCTAAAGTGACCTAGGGGTTAGAGTGTTTTCTTCAGATGCAGGACGTCATGGTTTTGATCATTTGCAGTAACTGCTTCAGTGCACATGACCAGAATGCAAGATCTAATGACTGCATAATGAAAAGAGAAGCAAATGAATCAGCAGGACATTAGTGATGATGAGCACAAACTATTGCTTTATGGAAATGAACCATTATGATTGAGTGAAGAAAACCCAGGGAAGAACAATTTTCAAATAGTTGTAATGGATTGCCCAGCCTCTTCTGCCTGTATGTACTAGCTACCTCAGTTCCAAGTTATCCAGTAAGTTTAGTTTTTCCTTTTCTCTTCAATTCCCACATTCAGTTATAATGGCTTGATAAGGATCTTTTCAAAGAACCTTGGTTTAACTGACATTATTTTCCAACCAGAGTAAACACTGTGAAACTTTACATAAACCCCCCACCAAAGATCAGGTCATTTAAAGGGAGCAAAACCATACTATTTAACCCATTAACCTCGGAAGGTTTTTGTCTTTTTTGCCTGAAATGCAAGTAGGAAATTGATTTTGGGAGATATTTCTGAATACATTATAATACATCGACTTGGAAAATATTTTCAGTTAATTTGATGCCTATTTGTGTTAGAAACAAAGATTTTCATTGGCTCTTTCACCTAAGCATGAGCAGAAGGGTAAAAATTGGACTTTTTATTTTAGCTTAACAGACCCATCATTTTCCTGTCTAGACCACTCTTCATTCTAAATGCCCATCTTATCCTACCTCTTGCAAAGGTTAACATGTCTGTGTGCAATTCAGACTGGTCTGTCTTAGATCGGAGGCCAAAAAGTTTAAAATCTGGACACAAAACCGGATCACGGCCTCGGGTGAATTTGGACTGGAAAAAAATTTGGTTCTGAAAAGTGATGTGTTTTCCTCTGTATTTTGTAGTGCAACTAGAACATCCATATTATTTGGTATCATAGTAAAGCTACATCTGTCTACCTTTCTATAATACCACCCACTTTATTGTGTTGCATATGACCTTAACATTACAGAGCTCAGAATTAGGCTACCGCCTCCTGCCCCATAAACTTGACACTAGGGGTTAATGAGTTTAGGGTACAGTCCAAATCTAGCTGCCATCAAAGTAACTTGCTCCTTTTTGGAATCTGTTAATGGCTGTCATTTACCAGGCAATGTTTGACACAAGATTGATACTTTAAGGTGTCAGCATTAAGGGTGGGATTTAATCTGTTCTGACTTGTATGGTCAACTTTAACCCTGGAAATTAATTACAAGTTTGGTTGAAAATTCTTTCATAACTTTTAAACTTTAAAGAATGCCTACCACCATCCATGCAATCTGGGAAAATATCTTTGTTTAAATTGAGAAGCCTCATTGACATCATCATATATAAAAGCATTTAAAGTCAATACATGTAGATTTAAAATGCAAGATATTCACCTATAAAGGGTGTATAATTAAAATAAAATGGTGACAAAATTCACTGAATTTTAAAATGTTTTGGAAGTGGTATCTAGATTTTTATATTTTGCTTTTTTGTTACATGCCAACAAAATTCTTTCAGTAATATATTCTTATTAAAAGAGGTTGTAAACTATACATTCATTATATTCATTTTACTTTTTCATCTTGGCTCTTGACATCATTTTGTCCATGGCAATAATATATAATAAAGCCAGGTCCATAAACTTGGTCTACTGAAAAACCTGAAAACAAATTTTAAACAATTGATACCAGCAACCTTGGCCTTCAGTTTCTAGAGATATTCTTTACATCTGATTCATATAAGAGTAAAGCCTGGTGATGCTACAGTAATTAAAGCAGGAGTTATTTCCCTTTATTAAAAATAAAACTATCCAAAAGTTGATGCCTGGAACTTGCATAATGAATGTGATAACTGTCTTGCAGTTTGCAAGTCATTACAGTTGAGACAGAAACTGATACCACTAATTTAAGCATTCACATCTCATATGTAACATGTAAAAAGTTATTCCAATACAGTAATGTGGATGTAAACAATAACAATGTGATTTTACCAACTTGAGTGGCTTTAGTCTCAGTACTTATATCAGTCATGTATGTGTTTGACAGTGTTGATAGGGCTTTTATTTCCCTAGTTTAGCTTTAATTCTGGAATTCTTTTGAAAGTATATGTTAATTCTGATTATACCTCCACCACCAGTTTCCCATCTGTATCTTCAAGTCTCATCTACTTAAAAAATTACAGTTAACAAAATTTATGTTTTTGACCAGCTTCATATCCGTTATAATTTTCTTTCAGGCCATAAACAGTCTGCAGGCAGCTATGTCATTGCTGCATTTGTGCTGTGTCAAGCAGATACCGTCTGTAGGTATCGAAGCTTTAAATGGCTTTGCAGCTGAACTATAGAGTGATAGAATAATTGGCCATCCAACATTTCCCATTTATTGCGTTCTACAAAATCACTGAATTAGAAATCTCTAAAGTATCACAAATTTCCTGGAAAAGACAATAAATCTTGCAAATAACAACTGCACCAATGTTTCACAAAAAAAACAAAAACTAAAACAGTTCTCTAATTTGCTTTCATTCATAGAAGCTCTTCACAAATTGTTTTGTCAGAAATAATGTAACTCATTTTGGGCTTTAAGAACTGTGAAATACTTTGTTGAAGACTGTGGAACACTTTGTTGATTTATATTTATGTTCTCCAGTAGAATTTAAAAAAGCTGCTTGTCTTAAACTCCTCAACTTTTTGTGGCGGGTTTACTGGTTTTTGCTATCATTATCTAGAGGTGATTGCTGATCATGTAATTTGCCCAGAATGAATAAATGTCAATATAAAGTGAGAAACTTATGCGTGGAATAAATAAAGATCTGAGCTGATATATAGAACAAAATAACATGAGCCCCTGTTACAAATAAAGACAAAATTTAATCACTATTCAAAGCAATAATATTTCACAAGCAAACATTATAAACATTACAATTTGAAAGATACACATCTTTCCTTTTTAATAAACTTATTCAAGGAATTTCAAAATACAAAAAAGATTATATAAATAGCCGATCTGTTAACAATAAAATCAAATCATCATTTAATCGAGTGAGAGATTGACTAACATTGCCTTGTTTCAATTCATAACATGAAGTTCATTCCAGTCCAATCTCTGACTGTTCCTCTTGACTTCCTTATGCCAGTAAGTCTTGGTCTTCCCCACTCGTCCCTTCATTTTTCCAAATTCTCCTGATTCTTGCTCTTTTTTTACTCTTCCAACTTTGTTTAGCCCCTTTTTTTGTAAATCATGAGTCTTTCCTTAGCTATCTCACCTTGGGTTTTCAAGATTTTTGGTGTCTGTCAATTTCTCCAGACAATTGTTTCCCCTTGGATGATTTTACAAGAAAATTACTTATTAAATTACTTGGAGTCTTCTTTATGTACTTATGTTTGTTTTCTCATGTAGAAAAAGTGTAGACTGAATTTTCAAATCACAATTAGCACAATTAAACTTATAACTTTTCTGTAAAATCACACCCCATCTACAGCATGTCCAATCAGAATGAAATAAAATTCCTGCTTCACATGCTTCAAAACACTGTAATTCATCTGACAACAATGGTTACCCAACTGTTTCTGGTAAATTTAAAAAACAACAGTTTTACACTGCTATTGTACAAATATGTTTCTTTTGTTCTCTTCATTTTTAATATTGATCCTCAAAACCCAATCTTCCAACCTGTTCTCCTTGTTTTATTGTATTATGATGTGTAAACAAAATGCAAGATCTTTAATTTTGTTTTGCACTTAAATTCCCACTTTCATAAATGGAGCATTTTATTAAATTTGCTTTGTCCATTTGTCCATGCATCCATTTTTCATTGTCTAGACTGTAATTCCATTACTAATTTACCTCAAACTTGCATGTGGCTGCATGTGGCTACATGTGGCTGCATGTGGCTACATGTGGCTGCATGTGGCTACATCTTGGAACATATATGCATCATGTGCCTACTTTTTAGGACCTGTTAAAATTATTTCAAAGTCATATCTGATTTATAAATTCCAATACCATTTGACATATTGCCATTAAAATTACTCAGAGGTGCATCTATCTAAATTGCACACAAAAACTACTCTGGTGTGGCCTATTTTCCAAAATAAGAAAATATTGCTTCAAATATTGCAACCTTCCTTCTTGTTCATCCTATTTCTTTGATACTACAATACCTACTTGCTAGGATTTATTACAAATGGCTTCACTACTGAGCACATCTGTAACTTGTATAAATCATTTGACAAAGAAATATTGGCAATATGTATGCATCATAAGATGAATAAAAAATGAATGACTGTGACTTTACTATTTGTTAAACAAATTAATTACAATTACAGTATATAATTTAGATACCATTCTACCTATTGACATGAAGCTTACAGTCTGAGTGTGCACATAAAGAAAACACTTGGGTTATGGTGACATGTTTTCACCTTTTCATAACATTAATTATAAGAGGTGTCTATGTCCTAATTTCTACATCTTTCAACCTATTGCCATAATCTGTAGTGCATCATCATTGGCTGTGACCTGATTTTAGGTTTTTTTTATTGATTACTCATTAAAAGATGCAGACAAAGAAGAGGGGTCATTGTTTACATGAATCTGCTGATTAGCATCATTAGCTGTATGACTTGAGACTTTTCACAACTTTATACATGGAATCAATGTCTCTAGGTTTTAAGGATAAATGTATTTTATTATTATCTGACCTCATTTTAAAATTTTCTTCTTGAATGTAAATTTTTTGTTTTCTCTATTAATATCAATATCTCCCTAATTAAATGAAAATCAGCTTCATTCCCTGCGAGATTGATCAGGAAGTGTATTCTAATTGGAAGATAATAACTATGGCATGTTAGAAAACATCTCAACTAATAGGATGGTTATGTTGGGCCACAAATGTGCCTCAAGAATCATGATTTGTTTTTTTAAGCTGCAAATAATTATTTTCTTTATCATTTTGTGAAGCTACAACTATCAACAACCAGGAAGCATCTGCAGCTAGACATCTTCTTCTTCACATTCAAACTTCCTGATCATTTTATAAACTTTGACATTTCTAATTTTATGTCTGGCAAAAGGTAGAGTGTCATTTGCTGAATAACTTTTGTTCTGAGTGTTAAGATAATCAATAACCATTAGATCCTGGAGGGAAGGGATAAGAAGTCATAGTCATCATATATCTAACAAGAAAATAATGGTTTATGCATGTTAAATTTAGTGTGTCTACATAGGGGAAAGCTATCTAATATGCCATTGTCAATACTTATTGTTGTTGATTGCAAAGGAAATTTGTATATGTGTGTGATTTGGATTTGTTACATAGCTTTAACAATTTTTCAGTCATATCACTATGATGTCTGCTTTGTGGCAGTTTATAGTGATGTCTAGCACTGGGGCATCATGTTTAAGACATGTTACATGATGTCCCACCCAATCACATTATCCTGACACCAGACCGACCAGTCCTAACACTAACCTCTTAATGCTGAGCACCAAGTGAGGCAACTGTTAGTACCATTTTTATAAGTCTTTGGTATGAATTGGCCAGAGTTTGAACCCATGACCTCCCACATCTGAGGTGGATATTTGAGCATAAAAATCTGTTCAATTATATTTTGGTTAATCCGTGTTTATCATTACAACAGTATTTATCTCATGATGAGATCTGAGAAAAAAAAATTATAGAATTAATATTTAATCAGACAACACTGTCTTGAATAAATATTGGTCATGATGGGTATAACATCAGTAATCATGGATTTTTCCTTGAATATATACTGCATAACCTCACCCTATGTATCATGAAGCCATCTTTGTTATATTCAGCTGGTTTCCAAAATAAGTGGAACATCTCACATCATAATGGGTTTTCCCCCTTTCAACTTGTTTCTTTTGGAGAAAACTTTAAAGATGGAGACCACCTCATTTGGAACACACTAAATTGTTCATCAGATTGGGTAGTTTTTATCAATTTTCACAGCCCCATATCCTCCACACTTCAAATACCTTCAAATTTGCCAAAACGTTTGTCAGTTCTTGGGTTTAAAGTTCAGAATTTCTTCCACACCCAGAGTCTTCATGCAAGTGAATGGTAGTGGCCATAATCTGATTACTGAAAAATCCATTTATTTTGAATTTCAGTGACTGGATGATCCATAATGCTCAGGTTCTCTCTTGCCTGCCCAACCTCAAGAAATCGGAACTCATTCCATCTTAGGACTTTATATACATGGGGATTCCAGATTCCACTGAATGGAATAGATCAAACCTATACTTAGAGGTTCTTGTAACAAAAACTTTGTTGCCTGCTTATCTTTATATATTCTTGTGAACTATGAACACCACTGTCCATTCTGTTCTATTATGACCTCTTTATATACACACCCTCTAAAGTTCCAGCTTCTCATGAAGTGGAAATCACACAGAGATTCTCTCTCAGCCACAATCACTCTTGGACAAGTTTTCTATTGCCATTTTCATTGGTGGATGACTTTGGACAGATTCTATCGCCATTTTCATTGGTGGATGACTTGGGACAGATTCTATCATCATTTTCATTGGTGGATAACTTGGGCCAGATTCTATCGCCATTTTCATTGGTGGATGACTTGGGACAGATTCTATCACCATTTTCATTGGTGGATGACTTGGGACAGATTCTAGGTGGGTATCACCATGTATGCACCTAATCCCAACTCCTATCTGTATGATGATGCATCAGATTCTGGTTAAAGGTACTGAGACCACACATCTGTCTTAATTGCATATCTTTGATGTCATGGAGGCACACATGCCCCTTATCTTTGTATAGAGTTATGGAACCTCCTCTACTGGGCCATCATACAGAACATCATTAACTGAGTCGGCCAGAAGAAGAATGTGTTAGTGGACAGCCTGTCCAGGCAGAACCATCCTCACAGAATGATTTCTTCACCACTCCATAACATAGTCCCTTTTTTCATACTGTGGAGAAGACTGTTACTAGACTCAGTGACATAAATCCCTTTAATGTTTCTCCAATCCCAAACCACAGAGCATGCAGAATGGATGCCTTAAGCTTTCATTAGGATCAGTTATCTGCATACCAATTCCCACCATTCCAACTGCTACTTCAAGTTCTGAAAAAATGAAAACATTCCACTGCTCATTTTAAACACTCTACTGTGGCCCCAGTAATCATGGCTCAATGACCTTCCAGAATGCTTTATCAATTTATTCAAATCTTCACCTCAAAAGGAGGGATCTTGTGCTGCAGTACTGGAGATCATTCTCTACAACAAGCCCACATATTCTCCACTTTCATGCTTGGCTCATCTCATGCAAAATCCACAGTGAGTACAAGAAACTAACATACATGGAACAAATTTTCATGCTGGGTTGCCATGTACATCAATCAAGCCAGGAGGGCTTCTGTATTCAAAGTCTATGATGCCAGGTATATAATTTTCTATGATTTTTTCAATTGGAAATATGTTGATCCTAACAGTTCCTCTTTAATTTCACATGCCAGTTTCCTTTTGTTCCTGTTTGAGAACAAAAGATGTTTAGTATCAACTGGCAAGAGTACAGAGCTCCAATTTCCATTCACACTTCAATTCTCTCAGGGTATGGGAGTCAGTTTGGATTTGGACTTGGTCAATCTTATTAAGTATTTTGAGTTGCAGAGATCTCAGTTGAATCAGTAGTGTTGAGGTTCTCTGTTTCTATCTTAAAGCAATTCAATGAAAAAGATATGGCCCTTCCTCTTATGGGCTATGTAGCCATTTCAGCAGCCACAATCTTCCAGTGGAATGTGATCACAACTAGAAGAGCTTATCAGTTCCTTACCAATATAAACCTATCCTTTATTGATGAACACAAATCCCATAAGGTTTGAGCCATTGCTACCAAACATATGGACCTGTGCTAATCACTCCTCCTTGGATAACATCACGAAAGCAACATTTTGGCATTCCCTTACTTTGTTTTTCTTTTGCTACCTTTGCTCATTTGAACAAGAATTATTTTTCTTGTTTCATATCATGTTATACATCATGTGGTCTATACAGATACCAACATTTTATAACATGGACCTCTCCATCAACAGTTCATACATTCCTTCTTTTGTGTTTTTAATTGGCTTAAGAACATTGACCTGTGACCCACCACACTGACAAATTAGCTGCACAATAGCACAATAGCAATAGGTAACTTATTGCTGCTATTGAAGCAGATGTCTAATTTGATTTTGCCATACTTTGCCAATTGCTATAGTTAAATGCCCATCTCCCACCCCAATCTGATGTCTTGGCTTAATCATTGTATGTAAAAAGAATGGTGCCAAGCTCAGCCGCCCGGACATCAAATATTTGCACCACTGCAGCTAATTTTAAAATCTTGTTATTGCTGAAGAATACCAAAGATGAATTCAACACACTCAACAGTTAAAAGGAAGGAATGGTCTTCTCTTGAATTCTTGAAAAATCTTTTCATACAGTGGAGAATCAGTCCCTTCCAGTGTTTCATGTTTGTATACAGTGTATACATTTAAAAAATTTGATGACTGTTGAATATTTAAATTATACATGATCCCACTGAGTAAAATTGTCAACTTTTAAATTATGTAAACCAGGCAAGCAGTATTATGTCCACTTGAGTGGCTTGTTGAACTGGTATTTACTAAAATGCAGAGACCTTATGCAGTGATATGACTTTTGTGGCCATGGTAGTTACAGAAAACAGCTCCAAGTTTGTGTTGAATTTTTGTATTAGCTAATCCAAAGAACTTAAATTTATGATGTGTAATTTGATTAATGTTTGACATTATTTATACCATTTTGCTGTTTTCATATATATTTTTTAAAAAAATTGAGTAAATATTTATGCTCTGTCCTGGTCCATAAACAGCATACTAAAGTCTGTATTCAATGTTTGGTTGTGATCATAAATGAACAATATTATTGTAAACATTAAAATTTCACTCAGATGTTTTTATTAGCATATACGTTATCTTGTTTATCACTTTTGTCATGGTTTCTTAGTGGTTAGCATGCTGGACTTGCAACTGAAAGGGTTCATATTCAAATCCTCTCAGCTACCACAGTGCCACGTTGGGCAAGGTACTTCACTTTTATTGCATTGACACTAAATAACCTGCTGCTGTTTCTGTGCCATGAAGCACCAAGCCAAAATGTCTGTCTTAATTAATATGAAACTATTAAGTAAAAGTTGTTTATGTTCAAGGTTTGTGCCATAAGTTCTATATGGGGTTAATACCTTTTGTATTTTCTTTTATAGGAGGCCTATTATCATTTTCTTCTGCAGACACAAACCACACATAATGTGACACAAACCACACTTAATGTTTGACACCAACCACACCTAATATGAAACAAACCACACCTAATGTAATAAAAACTACATCTGGTATGACACAAATCACACCTAATGTGACACAAACCATATCTGATGTGACACAAACCACACATAATATGATACAACCAATTCTTATGTGACACAAACCACACTAATGTAATAAAACTACATCTAATATAATACAAACTACACCTAATGTGACACAAACCATACCTAATGTGACACAAATCACACCTAATGTGATGCAAACCACATCTATTGAGACAAACCATGCCTATGTAATCCAAACCTCATCTAATTGACACAGACAGCAATTAATATTATACAAACTACAGCTAGTGTGAAAGTTGCATTGTACATCTAGCCATCTATTTGTTTATGTTTGTTCATTAAATATGTTTCTGTAAATTTTGCTTAAATTGGTATGAAGCATGTTTGTGGATCCAACTTGGTGGGGATGCTTCTTGATAATATTTAGGATGTCTCTTTGCATATGAAGTATCATTTGTGTGGATATATTTTCATGTAATATCAGTGTTTTCCTTTACGCACAATTGACACACACAATTTTTAGCCATGCATTTTTTTGATGCAAAGGATTTGCAAAATACATTCAGGATTTATTTAACATCCAGTGCATTAGTTTGGGGAATGGCATCATGTATACTTTGATCATAGGCATATTCTGGTTTCCTGTTTCGTATGCTTGCTGCATTGCACTTTGCTATGCTGAGCATACGAAGCAGAGAATCAGACTACCATAGGCAATATTATGACAGATTAGCTTCCCCATAGCTCTTGTGTGATTCTTTTGAGCTCAGCAAGATGTCGTCTGGATATTTAACCTCAATATTTGTTTCACAAAAAGGTGATCAAGAGATTAAAATGGCGTGCACCAAGAATCATTAATGAAGAAAGTGAAAGAAGCAGAACATGAAAGAGTAAACGTGGATCTGACTTTAATGAAAAATGGAGAAAATATTTCCTGCACTGGAAATGGCACATCCATTGGGATTACTGGTGTGACTTCTGATGTCATGATTTCAGCTGAAAAAAGTATGGATCAGATAAAAATTTGTCAGTACATTTTTGACTCCCACATTTTTTATTTTACCCCCAGTTCTGACACCAATTTTTTTTTTAAACCCCCATTTTTTAGAACCCCCCACATTTTTTTAACTTCACATTTTTTTATTTGACACCCAGTTCATACACCAAGAAGTTTTTTGTAACCCTGAGTTTTACACCCCTGGTAATATATTCATAAAAGGTTGAAGAGTTCAATAAATTGGCATACATGGATGAATCATTCAACATAATCGAACATGAGCAGGGTTTTGTATTTGCAGTTTTTCATTATTTCTTGATATAACTGAAAAAGCAAGTTTCAGCTACAGTTTTCACATGATTAATAAAAGGAAACATTCTACAGTTCATGAGAAAATCCTCAAGTGCAGCCAGCCAGGAATTGTGCAATTTAATTCACAAAATTGGCATCAGTATGCTGTACACATTTGGTTCCAAGAGTGTGTTGTGTCAAATCAAGTTAGGGAAGCCATCTCAGATTCCTACAAAAATAATTAGAAAGTGGGCAATGTCCTTTCATTAATTGGATTCTGCTTTTTGTCTTTGTCACCATCACCAGTTATTACTGTCTTGTCCAATTCTCACACATAAACATCTTCACCAGTTCAATACCTCATAGTGCTTAGTTCAGTGCCATAGACAAAACAGCCAGTCAAGGGGATTCACCCTTGGGATGGATCAATTCCAACCTTGACAGGATTTGTGTTGGAATATAAACTGTTTCCTACAGAGAAGAATTTTCAGCCTTTGTGAATAATCTACATTTAATAGTAACAGATGACAGGGAAAACTGCTCCACTATAATATAAAATTAGAAAGATGAAAATCTTGTTTAAAAGTCAATAATGCCTGGGAATCTTATGGTAGAGTCCTATATTTGACATGTAAGGCTGCAATGTTTACACATGTCTTAATAATAATAATAATAATAATAATAATAATAATAATAATAATAATAATAATAATAATAATAATAATAATAATAATAATAATAATAATAATAATAATAATAATAATAATAATAATAATAATAATAATAATAATAATAATAATAATAATAATAATAAAAATGCTTTATTTATAGAGGGTGATTCATTAGTCAAGGACTGTTCTTCCTTCAGGCCCTCTTAAGGAGAGGATAACAATGTACATTATATGAAGATAGCAATAATTACTGTTAATTTTAACATGTTTAGTATTAAAATACTAAATTCCATTATCTATTTGAAGTGCATACATACTCTCATAATATCTCTTTTTAAATAATATAATATTTTCAGCAGATTTTACATGTTACAAAGTGGAAGCTTGTTCCACAAAACTGTACCAGAGTATTGGAAGCTCATTTTGAATTGCTGTTTTTGGTTTTGGTGCTAGAAGGTTTCCATGTGAAATTGATCTCAAGTGGTATTTTGTTGAAAAAAGGCCTGAATAAGTCCTGAAGATACTCTGGTGCAGTTCCATGTAGACATTTATATAAAACAACTTGTGAAAATCTATCCTGTCATATATTGTGAACCATTTGAGTTCTGTAAACAGTGCTTTTGAGTGACATTATAGATACATCTTATGTTACATATGCTGCTTGTTTCTGAAGTTTATAATAAATCCTGTCAAGCTCAGATTTAGCACAGCTTCCCCATACATTTGAACAATAATCCATTGTTGGAAGAATATATAATTTGTAGCATAGAATGCGAGTTTCTGTAGGTAAATATTTCTTGATTCTGCTGAATAGGGCAATTGTGGATGATAGTGTTTTACAAAGTCTCTCAATATGGTCATTTCATAATAAAATATTATCTATGGACACATCTACAAGCTTTTAATGTTTGACATTTTCTAACAGATGATTATTTATTGCAAGAGATCATTCTTGGTTTCCTGACTTGTCTAGCTTTTTTATGTCCCCAAAATCATACATTTTGTTTTACTCATTAATTACCATCCTAAGGTCTGATTTTGATCTCTTTTGAATAACTTCAGTATCACAACTAGATGTATACAAGGATGCATTGTCTGCAAACAAATCTGTATTTGTGGATTCATTATTTAATGGCAGATCATTGACATAGATAAGGGAAAGGAGAGGACATAAAACTGAGCCTTGAGGGACCCCTGAATGAATAGTGTGAGTTTGAGAGCTAATATTGCCAATGCTTTCTTGTTGAGTCCTTTGGTTTAAGTTACTGGTTTAAGTTAGGATTATTGAACCTGTAACATTTTAACTTTTACAGCAGAATTTCATGATCAACAAGGTCAAAGGCTTTCTTGAAGTCAAGGAAAACAATCCCAGTCATATGTCCATTATCCATTTCCTTCAGCCAAAGATCAATTAATTTGGTATTTGTTCTGTTTGGCACAAGTGGTCTTTCTAAATCCTGATTGCACTATATGAAACAGAGAGCATATTTCATAAAATTTATAGACCTGAATGACTATGTGCTTTTCAAATAATTTTGAAAATACAGGTAGAATTGATATTGGTTTGTATTGTTAATTCAGTTCCATGCCTATGCACATTTTCAACATTGGTAACTGTGTAATGAATATGTGGGTGTCTTTGATAATCACAGAAACTGCCAGTTATATTTATTATTCTGTTAAGGGGACTGTTTGGTAGATCTTTTTCTTAGTTCTTTTCTTAAATTATGCATGATTTCCAAATATAACATGGCATCATCTGGAATTAGCTAAATTTAAAGCGAATTGATTGCACCATATGTCACACATCAAGATGGTTTGCTGATAATACAATTGATTAAACTGCATTGTTTACCTTAAAAAAGCATGTTTTATTAGGATATATAATGCATACCATTCTAAGATGCCACTTCACAGTTCAGTAGTCACAGGATATCTTACAAAAGCATCTTTTGCATATGTCCAAGAGGTATGTCTGACTGCATTATCAATTTTTTCATATACATGTATGCAACAATGGAATAAAATATCAGTTATCCTTGGATGTTTTTCCTAATTTGTTATGTGTATAGAAATTCACCAAAGACATTCTTACAAAGTGAATCAATTCCATCATAAGGGAGATAAAAGATGGATAACAAATAGTTCTTCAAAAACAAAGTTTTTCTCAGGTGGGAGATGATATGAGATTTCCCACTCCTTATTGTGCTTTTGGTTATTGTTATATTGATGATCAACCAGAGTGTTATTTCCCAGATTGACTTAATAAAATAAAAAAAACCCCAAAAAACCCAAATGGATCAAATAACAGAGATCTGAGCAGAGATATAGAACAGAACAATAAGAGCCCTGTTATGTGAATTGGAACAATTTAATCAATTACATAAACAAAATAAAATTGAACATGACATCTGAATGATTCACAGAGTTACAAAATGTATGTGAAATTCAATTAGCCATTTTGTTATACTAATTTTGTTATTTTAATATGGTCAGTTTGCCACCTGATACACACTTACCCAAAAATTGTATTTTCTAGCAACTCTTCACTTTCTACTGGAACATGACATAATTAGACCTCTTAGATAACCATTACACCGTGCTTTGGCTATAAATTACTAGAGGAACTGTCTGTCAACACACATTCTTAATACCATTGAATCTTGATTGAAAAAAAAATCATGTCTTAATTGCACACATGAATTAATTGATTTTACTCCATGTTTTATCTATGTTACTTTGCTAATTAGCAATTCATTGACAAAGACTTAGAAAAAACAATTCTAAGCATGCAAGCTACATGTCATTTAAGACATAAAGTAATTATCACAATTTGTATTAGAGTAATGCACAAAGTTCCTGTAATACATGATTTATGTTACTGGTACATCTGAACAAGTTAAAACAAACAAATTTATATAATCCACGAGTCATTTAACATTTGAGGAAAAATGCATGCAAACAGTTAACTTCTGAACTCAAGGAAAACTAAAGTATGAATTTAAGGGAATAATTCAGCAAATAATTACAAATGCATCTTGGACAATCCAATGAGAAATACTTATTATTTCTGAGAGATAAAATTCTGGCTGTTCTCTGAATTTTGACTAATTTTGTGAGGGAAATTTCTTACCTGAATGCTGTCTGGGAACACATTTCTTCATTTAGATTATCCAATTGGGTTCACAGCTCACTGTATAAAAGAAGTTATCCTACCTACCTTCTTTTTTAACAAATGGGTGAGAGGAAATTTCCCTATGGACCCAAACCCTTGCCTTTTATGCATTCCTCTTCAAAACATCCCTGTAAGTGCTTATCTAAGCCTCTTTTCAGAGGCCTGGTTGAGCATCATGGACATTGCTTGAATCTTTTCCATTATGACCAAGGGTTACAAACTCCAGTTTTGGGAACAACCCTCACTATCAAGGACCTCATATTCTATCACCAGTCTAATCTGGTGAAATTGAGTGAGGAGATGAACAGGCTTTTGCAGACTATGTCATTTATAAGGGTCTGAATGACAGTCTTCCACATTCTATTCCTGAATCTTTCTTTCTGATTGCCAAAAAGGATGAGAAGATTTGAATTATGATTGATGTCTCCCTTATAAATCATGTTCTCTTTGATAAGCATTTCAGACCACTTCTTTAAAGCAGAATGCTCTTCATCCATCAGATTATGTGGTCTCTATCAACATTCAGGATTCCTATTGGTATATCCTGATAGTTTCCTCCACAATGCAAATACCTCAGGGTTGTGCTGTTTGAAATTTCTTCTGTTACGAGAATCTTCTCCTGTGTTATGGGAGTAGTAGTGGCATACTTCAGATTACTGGATTATCTAGTACTTCAGTGATTTGTTGATCCACAATATTCAGGTTCAGTTTCTTCAACAAGATCTATTTTATTATTGGTCCCACATTAACTCAGTTGGGTCTTCTGCCCATCCTCAAGAAGTTGGAACTTATGCCTTCTCAGGTATATGTTTACATGGGGATGACCAACCTGGTGAACCACAACTTAGCCTGGGTTCTGTTGGATTGGATAGATTGAGTTCAGGCACTCTTTGAGGTGCTTTGAGAAAAACTGTCGTTATATGCTTGCTTTTACTTATCCATTTTAGGAGCCTCTAAATGTTGCTGCTAACTTGGTTTCCTTAGGTTATCTACATATGTGACATCTACAGTTCCTCCTCTTCATAATGTGAAAACCTTATAAATTTTATAAGAAACTCAATCTCTCTGGGACCAATGTTTTATTACCATTTGTGCTGATGGTTGAATTAGGCCAGATTTCTGACTGGGCTCTCCATGCATGCAGTCAAGTCCTACTTCTACCTGTTTGCCAATGCTTTAGATTCTGGTTGGGGATCTCATTTACCATCAGTAGACATAATTATCCAAGGTCTTTGGACTCCAGCCAAATCATCTCTCCACATGAACAGCCTAGAAGGAAATCACTATCTCTATCATTGTACAGGTGCATTAAAAGAGCAAGGAGTTACAAGGAGTTAATGTGTCATGGTCTCCTGAGACAACATGTCCATTTCTCTAACATTAGAGCAACACATGCCTCATCACTTTGTGTGGAGGACTGGAACCTCCTATACTGGGTCACTTCAAAGAACATCACCCTCCAAGACTTCTGCATTCTGGGAAAGATGAACATATCAGCAAACAGTCTTTCTAGAAATGGCAGAACCATCCTTACAGAATGATTTCATTACCAGTTCGTAATGGTTGACCATTGGTAGACATGTTTGCAACGAGGCTGAGCAATAGGCTTCCTTTACTGGTATATGTCTCACCTGCCCCATTCAGGTAGCATGGGCAGTAGATGCCTGAATCAGTCTAAAAGGAATTCAACTATTCACATATGCATTGCCACCATTCTGTCTGCTACCTCAGGTTCTGCAAACTTCCATTGTTCTAATCATTCTCATTTTCCCACTGTGGCCCCAGACTTAGCAACCTTTGAGACATATTTATCATTTGACCTTACCTCCCATCTTAAATTATACTTCCAGAGATCCCTCTACAACAGTCCACATATTCTCCCCTTTCACACTTGGATCATCTCAAATGATATCCCTGCCAGAGCAAGTTTCCAAGCTTCATTGCTAGTTGGATTATGCAAGCCAGAAGAAACTCTACATTCAAGGTCTGTGATCCAAGGTAGAGGGTCTTTTGTAATAGGAAGTACATTGAAGAGTATACAGCTTCAATTTCCAACACTGACAATTATATTCTCTCAGGGCATGGCAGTTGTTTCAGATTCACACCTTGTAATGCAACTCTTATTAAGTATTTCAGTTTGTCTCTCACTCTCTTACATACACTGATGGAATCTTTCTTGTTTATTATGGTCTTAAACGAAAACCTCATATCAACCTTTGAGTGAGATCTCCTTTCAAGACCTCATAGTGAAAATAGTGTTTTTACTCTCTCTAGCATCTGTGAGAGGATGCAGCCAAGATTCAATCATTGTCTATCAACACGGGCTATCTCTGGTTTAATTTTAAATTATGATTGTTTTTCTCCTTTAATGTTATCCAGAACATTTAGTCAAAGATCAGTTAGTTCCTATAGAGATCATCAGTTTTAAGTCAAATCTATGCTGATCAAAGTAGATTCTTATGCCCCCATTGTGGGACCTCTGTTGCTATCTTAAGGCATCAAAGGAAAAGTATAAAATTCTTTTGATTCCTCCTTAGGATTTTATAGACATTTATGCTGCCACTATCTCATGGTTGATTGTAACAAGAAAGCATTATATTAGTTACTTATTAGTCAAGACCTCTCCTTTATAAAACTAAATGTCCATGAGGTTTGAGCCATTGCTAATAATACCATCATAAAGGCAGGATTTTCATGCCCCTATACTACATGTACCTTCTCTTTGCACCTCCACTCATTTTATTATTATTATTATTATTATTATTATTATTATTATTATTATTATTATTATTATTATTATTATTATTATTATTATTATTATTATTATTATTATTATTATTATTATGACTTTATTTAAAGAGGGTAACTCAATTAGCTAAGAACTAATCTACCTTGAGGCCCTCATTCAAAGGAGTTTATTTATTTTTGCTGCATCTCTGAAGCCACTGTATATCCTGGGTTTGGAAAAAGGAAATAGAGTGGCCATTTCTAATCTCAACTGGAATACTATTCCAGAGCAAAGTTCCAGAGTATTGGAAACTTTTTTTTAAATACTTCCTTATTTGGTCTGGAAATTTTGTAATGTTTGGTAGACAATGATCGCAGGTGGGTAGTATTTCCAGGTAGACTATACTTGAAAAGTGATTGTAAATGTTCAAGAGCACTATTATTGGCTATCCTGTACTTTAATTTGGCTTTTCTTAAACAGATTCAGTCTTTAATAGGTAGTATTTTTAACTTCCAAGCTATATTTTCCTTTTTTTTCCTTCTGGATTGATATTAACTCAAAAGGTTTTTTTTTGAGATATGCCAGCTTTGCTAAGTTTTTATCATTTGAATTACCCCATACTGTATTACAGTAGTCTAAATAGGGTTGTATATAACTGTTATAAAATAGTTTTATGTGCTTTACTGGGAGAAAGTGTCTTATCTTACTGAGAAGCCATAAACTTGAATTGACTTTTTTACTGATATGTTCAGTCCATGATAGGTTATTATCTACCAAAACACCTGTTGTGACAGACCATTTGCAACCTTTTATCCTTCCATGTCAGACATAGTTCATCACTGTCAAGTTTTGTTCTTTTGTTCCTGTTAAGATAAGTAATATTTTAGTTTTACTAGTATTAACCACCATGCCATTGTATGTGCACCAGTTGTGCTGGTTTGAGTTTGTTTAGGGCTTTCTGTAAAGAAAGTTCGAGTTCTTGCTTTGTGTTTTGGATGTATGAAAATGTTGTGTCATCTACATAGAGTTCTGTAGATGATTCTGAGTCCTTTAATACAAGTGGTAGGTCATTAATAAATAAAATAAACAGTAATGGACCCAGAATTGAGCCAAGTTCAGACAGAACATTATTTATATAAACATGTTGTGTTCTGTCACTTAAGTATGAAGTAAACCATCTAACTGTGCTTTCATCACATTGGTAGATTTTCAGTTTCTTCAAAAGGATTTCATGATCCACCATGTCAAAAGCTTTCCTGAAATCTACAAATACAGAACCTATTATTTTACCTTGGTCAAGTGATTAAAGCCATTTATCAAATAGGGAGATTAAGGCAGTCTCACATGAATATTTCTATCTAAAGCCTGATTGATTAGGGTATAACAAAAAATGATTGGTTAAATATGATATGAATGAATCATGGACATGCTGTTCAATCAATTTTGACAAGTTTGGTAGTATTGAGATTGCTGGATAGTTATCAACATCACCCTTAGGACCAGATTTGTGAATAGGAGTTACTTTTGCAGTTTTCCATATTTTGGGAACAGATGAGGATGCAATATTTAATTGATTATGAATGTTATGCTATATACAATTGCAGAGGCAGAAGTTTAATGAGTCATGGACCAATCTGATCAAGTTCTATAGATTTCTTAGTATCAAGTTCACTGAGATATTTCTTAACAAAGGTTTTTGAGACTGGTGGGATAGAGAAACATATCTCCTTAGAGATTTTGCTGCTGCAGAACTTTTTCAGTTCATTAAAGTTGTTTTCAATCACTGGTTCTTTTAAGTTTGTGGTAATGTTGGTGAAAAATAAATTATTGAAAACATTTGCAATGTCATTGTCGTCAGTGACTATGGTGTCATTTACCAGAAGTGAGTGAAGTTTATTTATCTGATCTTCGTGTGTTCCTCCAGTGAGTTCATTGAAGACTTTCCATATGCAGTTTTTGTTGTTCCTTTGGTTTTCAAGCAATGATTGATAATAATTTTGTTTAGCTGTTTTACTCCTACTTGTTATTTTATTTCTCCATACTTTATATTGTGCATGGTTTCCCATAGCCTTGACTTGGTCTCTTGTTTTCATAACATCAAGGATTTCAGTTGTAAGCCAATTAGGTTGGATTTCATTCTTTACTCTGATGTACTTTTAGTGGTGCATGCTTGGAGACTAAATCCATAAGTAAGTCAGTCCACACCCTCAGAGCTTCATCTATGTCATCCAAATTTTGGATTATATTCCATGGAACTTTATATAGGTCATTGAGAGATAGTTAGTCATTAAAATTTTTCTGTAGGTGATAGTTTTGTGTGTATTTTTTTTATTTCTCTTGCATTTAACCTTTCTTGCCAAAAAAGTAGGATAGTGGTCACTAAGACCAACTTTTGGTATGTTAACACAAGTTACATTGTCTGGTAGGTTTGTATAAATTTGATCAATCAGAGTGCTTGATTTTTCTGTTCCCCTTGTAGGGTCATTTACCATCAGTACTTTCCTAATGATTCAATAAATTTCAGTTGTTCCTTCTTTGAGTATTGAGAAGGTCCTTATTTATATCACCAAGTATATATTTCTTTATCCTGTGCAAGAACATTTTCCATTTGTTTCAAAAAGTTATCATTCCAAATTGCCTTGGAGGAAGGTGGCCTTTAAATGAAACAGCAGTTTCTTAAAACAAGAAAGCACATGATATACAATAGTGATAGACACATATTGCATAATTAGATTCACTAAAAAAAACCAATGTTAAACAATATTACCCTCCATTTATGTACAACTTTTGTAACTAAAGCAAACATGATGTTGACAAAAAAGATGGTTTTTTGTGTGTATATTATGGTCATTCATGATGAGATATAGACACTGGTAGTCACAATAAAAAAACCCTTAAAATTTACTCTTCAGAATTTGACAAAATTTGGCAGAGAGCATCCTCATATATAGCTCTTTCAGTCATTTACAAATGTTGTGCATTTAATGTCATTGGTAAATAAAAACCCCAAAAATGTATACAACTTTAAAAAATGACTTGTCAGACTATGAATAAATATGACAGTGAACATGGTGGTATCAAAGCCTTTACATTTTGTACATTTATTTCTTTAAATATTGTTGCCATTACTAATCAAGCAGAAAAGCTCATGAATTATTTATTTTCCAAAACCAATTGAAAGCAAAATTGGCAACATCCCAAATACATGCGACAGAACCAGGATCTCATACCAGTAGATATACAAATTTTGATCAGTAGATTGGTTTCAAAACCAGAAAAAATTTGAACTTCAAAAATGTTACATTCATGGGGTTTTAAAACAAAATAAGTGTATTTTTTTTCATAATATATATTCTTCATAGAATAATATAATACTAAGTTTTTAAACATAAATTGGATTAGATTCTGATATGACAATAAGTAATATAAGTCAGTATTTCATCAGTTAATAAAAACAAAAGAGTTATTGATCTTTAAGTTCACTGTAAAAATATTTTAATAGCAACCAATAGCAATTTTAGTTTCCATCAAGAGATTACTGTCTGGTGACCACTGATGACATTCATTATGTCTATTAAGCTTCACACTTAACAGGCTCTTAATAGTTCTCTGGTCCAGATTTCCCCCATGAATTATGCTGCATATTGCAAAGAATGGTTAATGTCCTCTCTGTATCAGCAATGAATGTTGTATTAAATAAGGTCCTCTCATTATCTGCATTAGAATGTTGTATAAGGTCCTCTATTTATCTGAATTAGAATGTTGTATAATCAGGTCCTCTCATTATCTGCATTAGAATGTTGTATAATAAGGTCCTCTCATTATCTGCATTAGAATGTTGTATTAAATAAGATCCTCTCATTATCTGCATTAGAATGTTGTATAATCAGGTCCTCTCATTATCTGCATTAGAATGTTGTAATAACAGGACAAAGATGATCAGCCTGCAAAGAACTGCTAGTTTCACTTTCCTATTGCTGGGTTTGACAGGCCCTGAGTGCTCTCTAATTTTCTTCCTAGTTATGTTCACTTCAGAGGAAGTAGCTGACTTGGACTTTTGAGTCTAATCTTCAAGAACTTTCACTTCTTGGCTCAGATTATTTAAAAAAAAATCTGTTTGCAAGATTCACTACTGCTATTAATTTAAAAAAATGAAATGTATTTAGACTTTAAATAAACAATAAAAAATACATAATGTATTTATGCTTTTATGAATAATATTCTCAACTTTTAAAGCAATTAGTATGTAAATATTGTAGTATGTAAATAATTATCAAAACTTAAAAACTATTATCTTGTAGCATGTGAATAATTATCTCAACTTTAGAAGCAATTATCTTGTATTATATGAATAATTATTTTAACTATAAAGTTATTATCTAGTAGTATGTGAATAATTTTCTCAACTTTTAAAGCAATTAGTATGTAAATATTGTATTGTAGTATGTAAATAAGTATTATAACTTCAAAGTAATTATCTTGTAGTATGTGAATAATTATCTCAACTTTAAAAGTAATTATCTTGCAATATACTATTAAATGATATATTTATCTAGAGATTAATCTGACTTTATGTGCATGAAATACAAAAGATGCATACATTTGAAACACATAATACAAACTCAGGATATGTGCTACTAACCTGACCACTTTACACTGATATCCATCCACTGTCACACAATATTTCTTAGGCAGTGGTTTCTTACTCTTAGCATTGCAAAAAGCAAACATTTGGGCATTTAGCCATGATTTAAACTAAATATGAAAGAGCTCTACTTAATATTCTTCTTAAAACATCTGGAACAATACAGTGACAAATAAACATGACCAAAATAAAAAAAATCAAAAATACTTTTGTGTGTTTGCCAAAATAATTTATGGCTGATAAAGCTGTCAAAATTATGAAACATCCACCTGGGTAACCGATCAAAGAGAAATTATATTAATTTGAACCAAAACTGTTTAATGTTGTAGGTTAGTACATGCTAATCCTCAAGAGAAGTATAAGCATAATTTATTACTAAGATAAGTGGCAAAAAGCATTATCTGGGCATAAAAAGAGCAATCTATATATTACATGCCAATTAATTACAGAAAACTGTATGAAAAATATATTTTGCTGCTTGGATCTGCAGTTAAACTAGGAAATAGTATTTTCTATATGAGCACACAATTGCCCATTTTATTACCCCAATTATTATAAACAGGTGGGTATCTGTTGACCTGTTGGTCAGTTTCTCTGTCTTTTGTCCCCCATCCATCAATGGTCAGCCAATTGTCATCAAAGGCTCAGATGACATCAGGACCACCTTCTATTCCTTTATTACTTATAACACCTCAAAAGGCTCTCTCTATTCCAGCAATGAGGTAATCAATTAATGGCTTGTTGTGTGAACACATCATTTGTTCTTCAAAAATGGATTTGCCATGCATGATCGCACTGATCATTGTATTAGTGGAACATTTCCAATCCCTAGTAGACTCTCTCTGGCTGGTTTTCGTAATATGTTGATAGAGGACATAAAAATAGTGTTTGGGTTTTTAATTGAATTTTTTTTACATTACTGTAATATTTGAAACCAGTAGATATCAATTATGAAACAGTATGTGCAGTATATAGCCTTTAAAATGGTATTTTTGACCAACTGCTGGTAGATTCAAATGTATAAGCTGAGAATGAGTCTTTCAGATTTGTAGAAATGACACTGATCTGCCATCCAATTTGACCAATTTAAATTTAAAGAGAAAAACCTTTAAACAACTATTCTCAAAAAGTACAAAACAAAATTTGATTTGACAGAAAGCTTTCCTGTAGTAAGGTCTTTACAATTTATAGAAATTATGCATATCTGCAGCGAATATGACATCAGTTACTAAAAATAGACTTGAAATAACTTCCTCTCAAAAACCAATCAACATAATTTGCACATTATGCATCATGGTGTGATGAGATTTCAATTTTTCACAAAAACAACTTTTCATTTAAATGTCACCATTGTGTATTCTAAAAAATATCCCTGGCCATATTTATTACTGTTTATTGTGTTTACTGATTCACTGTCAGCTTTAAACAAGCAACTTTTGTCAATACATGAATTTGACATGGACTGAAAGGAACACTGACTGTAAAAAGCATCTCATCAGTGAAGGACCCATAATCCATCAATTGGTGGACAAGAATATAATGGAATATTTTCAGGAAATTTTGAGAAGATGCTGAGAAACAAAATTATTATGAATTAGCCAAGGTATTGAATAACTTCATTTTTTAATTAAGAAATTGATGGAGATTTACAGCTTCATAATAGCTCATTCTGAGATGATTACATATACAGGTTGTGGCAGAAGATGTCCATGCATTTAAACCAAGTGATTAGACTGATATTTGGAAGGAGAACACTATTCTTGAATTTATATGACAGTTAAGTGTTTTGTTTTGATTGGTCTACAAATCACAGAATAGTTGTTATCTGAGATGGAGCATTGCCATAAGGTTTCATTATTTAAATGTTCAGTGAGATTTGGTAAATTTCTCTTGCCTATTTTTCTTACACATTTTATTAATTATATTTTTGTGATGCACAAATAATTCAAAGTAAATAATAATTATGTTTGTCTTAAGTATCTACAGTTTACTTATACAAATTTTGATGTGAAAACAAATTATGTGCAAAAAATGAGGGTACCCAAAAAGTTAGGATTTTTTTTATAGAATGATGGTTCATGAAAATTAGGGTATGAACAGTATATTCACTTTGAAGAATGAGAGTCACTGATTATGTATCATGACCTTTATCAAGGACAGATATGGAGGTTTTCTTTTCACACTTATTTTGTAATACTTTATCATAAAAACCCCCAAATTGTTCTAATAAATGCATATTACATAGTCTATTAACTACTACATTTAAAATTGTTACCCTCAATAAAGTTGGATTAGATATGGCCTCCTCTAATGAGTATATCTTTAGTGACTTCTCAGGGTAAAATATAACTTGCCTCAGTGTAGATTATATCAAACTGTGTATATTTAGTGACTTAAGACAGATCTATCTGCTGTTACATAATGTGCTGGCATATCAGGGTGTATGTTATTTGTTTTTACCTGATAATTCCTATCAAACTGTTTAGATCAATATATGCTGCAATTTATGCGATGCCAGGTCTATACAGTTGGATGTGACTTGCAAATGAGTATATACTATCTGTGACAAATAATCTGCAATGCAATGAACAGTGATCTTCTGGAAATGGAAGGACTGAAATGATTTAGTTAATATATTTATCTATGGCTTAAAAGTAGATAAAAATTAAATGATGAAATTGGTGGAAATATTTGCAAAATTACTGTTCATTCTGTTGTATTTGCACAATCTTGCTATGTCAAGGACATAAGCTCATTTCTAGCCTTGTATCAGATCAGTCAGAAAAGAAAAATTAGTAAATCAAAAAATCTATTTTTGGTCAAAATTATTGCATTTTCATTTGACTGATTGGTTGATTGATTTATTGATTATTTGATTTATCATTTTTTGTGTTTATTAACACATCAGCATGTATTAAACTGTTTAGTGCTTAGTGGTGATACACCACAAAGCCCAGCCTGGGCTGTATTGGTCATTATTCAAGCCAGCTACTGATTGATTGCAATTCATTTACACAATGTTTTTGAATTGCTTTTGTGGTGCTAGTTGAAAGTTTTGTAACTAAATGAAAATAAAATGTTTGTTTTATTTCTTCAGTTTTGCAGGTTCTTGATCATTTTGTTTTATCATAACAATAAATACACATAAACATAATGTGCCATATCTATTATGGTTTCTTTATTAAACAATGTGCTTTAAACACAATCTACAAGCATGTATTCTTCAGTGTGTTCAATTATACTAGTCTTCTCCAAATAAATACATATGCGTTATGGTGTTCAACCAAAACTGTTTATTCAATAAATTTTTATATATATATAAATTTATATATATATATATATATATATATATATATATATATATATATATATATATATATATATAGTATATATATATAGTTAAATATACTAAATATATATAAGTATAAATATATAAAAATAAGTGTCATGAAAAACACCACTAAATATATACAGTGTATGTCACTAATCACATTACTAAATTTATACAGTGTATGTAATAAAGCACACTGTGACTGAATATATTCAGAGTATGTCATAAACACACTACTAAATATATACAGTGTATGTCATAAATCACATTACTAAATATATACAGTGTATGTCATAAATCACATTACTAAATATATACAGTTTATAACAAAGCACACTACTAAATATATACATTATAT
The DNA here is from genome assembly GCA_016746295.1 of Potamilus streckersoni. Classification (NCBI taxonomy): domain Eukaryota; kingdom Metazoa; phylum Mollusca; class Bivalvia; order Unionida; family Unionidae; genus Potamilus; species Potamilus streckersoni. The sequence continues at coordinate 2,004,891 of JAEAOA010001685.1, read as the reverse complement.
GTCATAAATTACACTACTAAATATAAACAGTGTAGTTATATTAAGCACATTAATAAATATATAGTGTACATCATAAATCACACCAGTAAACATACTTTGCACTACATGAACACATAATCATGTACAGCTCTGTACATCATATTGTACATAAATTTCATGGAGTTGATTTGGTTATTTCTGTACTGGTAAAAAGATCCAACCATATGGAAAATACTACATAATATCCAAATGTTAAGATGTTTGTATACACAAGCTATTATCTCTGCACATTTGTGTGAACTTCATCTGAAATGGTCATCTGGATTTTATTATAAATATGATCTCATTTAGCTGTCAAGTTTTGGAGTATGATACAAGTAGGGTTGAGCATGGGAAATAATAAAAAAGGAGTAACTGTTTTTAAGATATTTTTGTATCATTAAATCCTTGCCAAATCATTAAATTTTGAGCAGAAGTAATTCAGAAGGAATTAAAGACATTAAATGATTACGGTTAGGTTACTAAAAAGCTAAATCAATATATTACAATAATCATTATTTTGATTCATTGCACAAGTTATATTCTGCTTTGTAAAGTTGTCCAGATGGATTATAATCTATGCTATGTATGATCAAAAATAACTTGGAAATTATTAAGGATGTTAATTGATTATAGTTTGATTAATCAAGACCTTAAGTGTCATAAAACTAGTTCAGTTTGACTTCATTATTTAAAGTTTTTTTGAAATTCCAAAAGCAGGCAAGAGAAATACATAAAATCCTCTTTGAATACCAGTAGTACCATGCCTGTTATTTGTGCATAGCTATACTTTCCAGGGTTAAAAAATGGATCTAATGACAAAACTTACATACTCTCCTGATTATGATTAATATTAGCACCCTCAGAAGGGAAAAATAAAATGCCAAAACAGATGTATAGAACAAGTTTGAAAAAACTTTCAAGACAACTTTCAAGACAACCTATTTTACCAGCAATAAAAATTGAATGGGATAATACTGAGGATCATAAAGAATATTTAACATACAAGATAACAATAATTTGCTCATTGATTAACATAAGAGGTGACTAATCTTCTTTATATATACAATGTTGAACTTTACAATATCAGGATACTGAAAAATGTATGCAGAAATTCTCTCATGCATACCCAAGACATACATGGCTCCCACATTGTGATCCAGTGTTCTGGAAGTTTCAGGTTCACACAAATGAGAGAACAGAATGTTTATCATTTAGTTCATATTTTCCTCCCAGATACGTACCAGCTATGCAATAGAAACAGGTACATATTGCATCATTAAATTTAGTTTCCTCCATAAAAATCCACTCACTTTCATGAGTGACCATCAGCAGAACACAACCAGCAACCACACAGTTTTGGCCAAATATATGTTCAACACTACTATGAAGGAACTCATCTCTAAATCCTATATAAACACCTGTAACTGACCATGGTTAATCCTTTGTAAACATGAATGTACTCAGACCAAAGTACATGTCACTAAATGCCATTGTAACCCAAAATACCCAGGATGCCTTGGGTCTTTGTGGTATTTGTAATTATACTAAATGATACTTGCATCCTGGATCTGATTGCCATTGTCATTGCCATTGCCATCGCCATTATGATTAGAGTGGTAATAATAATGACAATAAAGGTGTTTGCAAATTAGGTTTAAAGTCAGAAAGGATGTAATGTATGTGTTTTTGCCTCATGAGAAGAATCTTACTGACATCCAAACATCATTAGACCCAGACAGTACCAATCTTAAGCAGTTAATGTAGGCAGTTGTCATTCTGAATATACCCACAGGCTAGGAAACAATATAAACTTCTTAATGGAATCAATAAAGTTGTACTAACATCACCACATTCCAGGGCAGATACTAAAGAAGACATTCTTTCCCATACCAGCAAAGATGTTTTGGTTTCAATTGGCATTTCAGTGAAGACACTAACTGAATATGCTACTCCAAAGAGTATGAAAGAAAAACTTATCTTGCACCTGCCCTTACTCCTTACCACTATCGAACTCAGTATTGTCTGTGCCATGTCTTCTCTTAGTCTTTTTGTGTACACAGACAGCTTGCTGTTGTGATACCTGAGACTTGAGCATGTATTAAAATTTAAGCAAAACTATAATTTGAAATTTTGTTACCATTTCTTCTCATTGTGCCTGCTGCAGTTGTTGTTTTGTGTTGAGTCATTCTTTGCCAGAGGGATAAATCTGACTCATTGAGCTTTAATGACTCCAATGCTGGCAACTAGTTTGAAGTTTTTTTTCAGATAATGAAATTTCTTTTGCTATTAGGGAAGAAGTTGTCCAAAAAGATATGGTGCCTTCTTGCACAAAAAATGTTTCTTCACAATTTTCACCTGTTGAAACATTGTTTATTCGACCAAAGAAAATTACACATTAACAATAGCAGCTGGTTTGCAATAGAAAAACTTCATTAATGTCTCAAAAAGAGATGGCTATCATGCAAACTGACAATTCTTGCAGGTGTTTTCTGGGAGTTGTCTATTCAGAGGTGATATTTCATGCACACACAAAAATACCTTAAACCATCTCAACATCATGTAATGCTTATTTACCTACATCAGAGAGTCTTATTTGGGGATATCCTCCAGAAATGAATGAAAGGACATGTTCAAGTCAATTAGGACATATACAGGTCAATTAGGAGGTCTTTTCAGAATTTTAAAAACAAAAGATTTTATGATGGACAGTTCAAGTCCAGTGATTTGTTTAGAGGCTGTAACTAAGTGTGGCAGACAATGTAAATTAATGCTAGAGAGATTAGAATAGGAGCCCTATGTAAAGCATATCAAATCGAAACATTAACTGGGTATAAATTGTTAGTATCTCAGCAAGTAGAACATCTTGCTATGTATATAAATGAAAAAAGCAAACACAGACAGCTCTTGAATATCACAAATATAGCTTTAGGCAACAAGGCTGAATTTTGGAAGAGCCAAAATGATTTATTCCAAAAACATATTAAATTTTTACCACATGCATGTGAACTAGTGAGTATTAAAATGTATAAACTGGTACAAAAATTGTCTGTTGAACCCATTGGCATGTATCTGGCCAGCTCATATCCAACTTGTTTATAATTCTCAAGCACAGTGGGAAGTTTAGACTGATTGTAAATCTGAAATTACTAAATTTATTTGTTGAATATTTCCATTTTCAAAATGGAAGCTTTTGACACTTTTTGAGATTATATTTGAAAGGAGACTAGTTTGTGTCAAAAAATTAAAAAGATGCATTTTTCAGCATTCCTATTTTTAAACCTCATGGGAAATATTTTAATTTTTTCCGGAATAGACAGATGTATAAATTTTGTGTTCTTTCATTTTGATTAATTTAATAAAAAGTTCCAGAATTTTTGGCAAAGTTCAGAAACCTGTATTTGCTTTAATGATATCCAATGGTATAATTTGTTCTTATAATATAAATATATATATATATATATATATATATATATATATATATATATATATATATATATATATATATATATATATATATATATATATATATTGCTGTTTGGTTTTGGTGCAAACAGTAAGTGTTTGAATAATGCAAAATTGCTTGTAACTATTTTTTCAAAAGGTTGGGTTCCAAATGAATTAAGAAAAATCTATCTCAGACTGATTTGCGTCTGGTATTTGTCATTAACTCCCTAGATTTCACAGTATAATTGGAACAAGATAAAATTAAGAAAACTCTACATATGTATATAGGTGCACTTCTGTTTTGAGAGAGAACAGTGAAAATAAGAGGTGTTGCCATTCTAGTTGGTATGCTTACATTTTCAATGAATGTTGTTCACTTTTGTTACAAATATATTATTGGAACAAGAACCTAGCCCTGGCCAAATGTAAGGGCCAATATAATGATTACACTGCTAGATGCCAGGAAGGCTGAAGTTTATAGGTGGTTGTCTAACTTGAAAAACTTTACTGGGAAGGCTATTTGACCACCAAATGTTTCTCATTATGTATGTACTGATGAATCCAGATCAGGTTGCAGTGCACATTTGAACCATGTTGAAAGTGATGGTAGATGAACAGAAGCATAGAGAATATTTGATATTAAAGTATTCATAATTGTTAGCTGTGAAAAGTTTGCTAATCCATAAGCATTAAGTTTGAGAACAGTTGTTTTGTGCTTTAACAAAGATGGTAGCTCAGATAGTTCCATTTATATATTGAACACAGATATATTATTGTGTTGTTTCCAAAGAGGAATTCTGCTCTTTCTTCTGTTACCAAGGAAACTAACATTCAAGCTGACAAATTATCCCACTTTTTTAGGAGTCTGTAGAATGGAAATTGAATTCAGATAATTTTGTAATTCGAGTGGATATATTTTTTTCCCCAGAAAGTGACCTGTATGCATCATCAGCAAATCGTTGAATTGATAGTCATCCAGATGCCCATGCCAATTAATGCCTTATCTATAAATTGGGCAGAATTTGATTTGATTGATATTCTTTTGCCTTTCAAGTTGACTAACAAGATCCAGGAAAAAATCATAGTTGAGGTTTTTATACTTGTTCCCTTTGGAAAACTCACACTTGGCTTCCTGAATTACACCCAATGCTTACAGACAACCCTTTGTCTAAAATGACTCATCTGTTGATCCATCCATGTATTTACCAGTATTAAAGTGTCATTTGTCAGGTCAGCCCTGAGTAAATGGGGTTGTCATGTAGACAATACAGCTATACATGGTGAACACATGTCTTCAGTAATACAACTGTCATTCCTATGATCCATCTGTAGTAGATAATATTAATTAGCTATCTGGCAAATTTGCATGGTGTAGGAAAGTAATATAGTGTTATAAACAATCACAAATTCATGTTAGTTCAAACTTTAACTTTGGTTGGTAGTAACTACTTCATTAAGAACCAGTTAATATCAAGGTTCATGAAAGGTGTATACTACTTAAATCCATCCATACCAAAATATATGGAAATATGATCTGTTTTCATTGTTATTTCTGTTAATTGAACAAACAGTTGTCACAAAAAAACATTTTTCATGCAAATTAGCATATTTGATGGCAATAGTGAAACATCAAAGGTACAACCATTATCTTAATGATATGAAAATTCCCAAAATTAATTTCTCATTCCAAATATTAAATTTATAAAAAACATTATTGTATGGATGACTATCAAGACACTAGCTTATGTATAAATATCACAAACCTGAATTTGTTACAACATTCCTTTTTTGTTTGGATAAGACGGTAGAGAAGAGGAACTTGGAGCAGGTGTTTGTTTCATTCAGAGCTTAAGAAGCATCTCAACATTAGTAAGATGGTTGAAGTACATTTGAACAAATGATGGTATTTGGATCAATAAATTCAAAGTTATTCTCTTTGAAGTGCTTGAACTTTTAAAGTCTATAGCCTAGTTTAGCCCTTAAAAACAACACTGGATACTGCCAAGTGGTCATCTGGTTAGACATTTATGAATTTTGGAAACAAAGAGCAAGCTAATGCCTAGAGAACCTTTCCTGTTCTGTCAACTGCCTAATCCTACTATACAGGAGTCCATTTTATTTGTAGGCCTCTTGTGTACAGTATTCTCATAACTTGTTTGGGCATTAATAATTGGAACATTAGTTGTCTGCAGTTGTGTTATGACTGCCTTTTAGCTGACAAGCTTTGAAGCATGCCAACTGAACCCTGAACATCTTTACTGGTATTGGAAAGAATGGTCCCCTCATATGAACATTGAACATTACACTTAATGAATGTGATGGATGAGAGACATTCTTTGAATACCAAACAAAGCTGGAAGGGTTCAGTTCCCACCCTTTGTAGATATTCATTGTACACAGTTGATCTTAATAACCAGCCTGATATTTTTGTCAACAAAAAATCTTTCTTTGAATAGAAGATGTGGCACAGACAATGGTAGGTTTTATAGTTGTAAGGACAAAGGGTAGGTCAAAGGTAATTTTTTCTTTCATTCTCTTTGAAGTAATATGTGCAGTGAGTGTCAAGCTGAACTGTACCATTCCATCTTTGTCTGGTATTGAAATAATGCCTTTGACCTATCACATTCAGAATAATGCTCTAATGAGGGGTCCATTTTCCTTTCTGAGGAAAACTTCAGGCTGACTCTAGAAGAAACCTGGTTACAGTAACAATACATCATCTCCTTAGAGCTAAGGTCAGCAGTCAAGTGGACTGACACCATTATACTCCAGCATTGACCTAAAAAGTTCTAAAACTACATGTGCAATGAGTATGAAATGCAATAAGATACTGTGAAAGAACTGAGATGGTGCACATACTTTACTATTTTAGGAAAATAGAAATTTAAAATTCATTGCTTGTAATTTTTGTCAGTTTGTGTGCTAACATCATGTCAAGGAAACTCCTCCCTATTTTAAAGTTGAGGTTACTGACCAAATGTTTAAACTTGATTTTTCTGACCAGACCTGTCATTTCTGTCCCATGTATACTTTAGCTCTTCTTAGATTAAAATTAATAACTTGAGGATTGACATCTGTGGATGCCTGTAAAGACTATAATCTCAAACATGCTGGGTATTTAATGGAGGTCTGGTATTCATAATTCTGTTTGTTCTGCTCAAAGATTTGATCTCACAATGAATTTTTGCATGCATACTGTTTCATAGACTTTTTAATACAGCTGCTGCACTTTTGCCTTTTGTATTTTCTTCATTACTGTCTGTAATGCTTCTATCTGATAAACAAAATCAGTGCTTGTAAGCTGCATTTTTCTTTTTGTATTAAGAACAGACCATACATAGATCTTACCATGATATTTTGTCCTTGTTATCAGTCATTAAATAGAGGACAGAGTTGGTAAACTAAAACAAACTCAAGGTAAAATTTTGATGTTGGTGCAACTTTTATGATGATTCCTTAAAGTCTGTCATCAGTGCAGCCAGACATTTAATGCATTTATATATTTAACTAAATTGGCATAAATGTTGTACTTGTATACGTTTTGTAATTAACAGTATATTCATATGTGAAGTTTGAATTCTCTCATGAATAACATTTACAAAACTGTGAACAGTACTGACCAAGATGTACAATTTATTATGTTTGTTCCATTTATAATTTCAAATTAACAGTGGAGACACAATGAAAATGTTTGCTTAGATTGTTTGAAGCAGGTACATGACATACTGTATTATTTCCAATTTGTAATATATCAAGCTTTCTACTGTAAGTGCCATTTTAAGGCCTAGGTATGTGAAGCAGGTGCCTATGACCTGCAGTGGCCCAAAAACAAAATTCCAGTGTCCATTGTATTAGCAGTTAAGTGTTTCTGCTTAGGGCCCCCAAACTTCTTAAAATGGCTCTGTCTACAGTTGTAACTATTTTTTTACATGAATGGATTTTAGTCCCTCCTTGCCTATGGCATGATCTTCATTACCTGTTACTAAATATAGTTTGTATTATTAATAATAGTAACAATCTTCATGGTCTAACTTAAATTACCAACAAAAGAGATATGCACCCGCATTTCAAAATTCATAATAAGCAATCTAAATATATCAAATTTAAAGCTGATTGTAGTTTTCTCCTTGGAAATTGTTCAACTTGCACATTTAAGATGAAGTAATGACCAGAATACCTCCAGCTAGGTCTCAAAAGTTAATATCGACTATTTTGTAACAGTTAAAGAAAAGATAATTTTGAAAAATATCATAAATATGCTTTAGAGAAGTATGTTTATGATAGTAAAGAGGACAGTGAAAGGCCATCTCTCTCTCTCTCTCTCTCTCTCTCTCTCTCTCTCTCTCTCTCTCTCTCTCTCTCTCTCTCTCTCTCTCTCTCTCTCTCTCTCTCTCTCTCTCTCTCTCTCTCTCTCTCTCTCTCTGGACTTGTGTTCTTCATTCAGATCTGCTGCAAAATTTAAAATACTTTCACCTTCTCAATACTTTGATTATTTCCATACTTTTGTTACACAAAATTACAAATTATACAGCACATGGGGAGATATGGCATTTCTTGATGTATTAGCCTTGACCCACAAACACACAGATAAAAAAGGAGCTTTAGATGTCAATTTGTGACATGTATTACTAAATATGTCCATTAATTCCCAGTCAGCTTAAAAAACCAGTTCCACATCAAAGAAAAAATATGGCTAAGCTGTGGAATGTAATAGGAAATGTTACCATATTTATGTTACTGTGTATTGAAATCAGAGAGGGACAATAAACCAACTGTTTTAATTGAACAAGAGATTGCTTTATGTCATACCATGTATATCACTTATAAGTTGCATCAAATTGCAAACAACAAAGATACGGACCTGCCATATCATAATACTTTTACAGACTAGGGCCTATGTTATTTGTTCTACTGATTGCTCCTAACAAACTGCACAGAACCAGATTTGTCAGTGCATTATGTTATCTGGGTCTGTACAGATTGAAGTTGGACTTGTCTTAAAAGCAAGTATGTATGGTACTTAGTTTTATTACGATTTTCCAGCTGAGAGATAGTATTTTTTTTTTAATTTTGTGTTGAGTGATATTGGATTGAAGAATTTGTGTAATGGTAAGGGCACTAAACAGCTGTTATGGCATTTTCCCCCATATATACAAGCCAGCTAAGTACCAGAGTTTTCTCACACTCTCCAGTTTGGTTGTACCCCCTACCAATTTTAAATGTAATTTTGACATTAAGGATTAAAAAAGCACAAATTTTAGTCATTTTATTCATTGATTTATAAGTTAAAACCTGATTATCACCAGAGTCCCAAAGACTGTCAACTTGTTGGCATTTTGAGTCAAATGGGAGTTTTCTTTACTACTTTCTTTAGTAACACTGTTGCCATATCCACATGGGCAACTCTGCTTTTAGCAACAGATAAGATGAAGCTCATCATCTTTGATAATCCCAATAATTCAATCAATTTTGGAGTTATCTCTCTTTGAATTCATATATACAAGAGTTTCTTCTTTTTATTTGTTCAGTTTCTTTGAGTATTATATAACTAGACAATTGCAGATAATGGACAGAGATGTCACAGATTTTACTGAAATGGACTGTTCTAGAAAACAGAAAAGCATAATTAGCAGTCTGTTTGTTTACATTGAAAGCTTACATTTGCTTTGAAATGCTAACAAGTCAACATTGAATGGGACCCTTTGGGCACAGTCAGATACAAATTATAATCAATGAATGGAATGACTTCATTTTATGCATTTTTCATATCCTTAGTACATTTTAGTTTTAAGATCAATAGGTTGGTATGAGAGGGTATTCAGATTTGTCACCATATTGTCTGCCAACAGGATAGGGCCTTTGCTATACAATCAGCTAATTATTTTTGCGCTTTCTGCAAGGTTAAATGTGGTACCATTTGTTTTTTCCTGCATGAGTCTTAAAACCATTAAACCAAGCAAATTTCCTGTTATTTATTTGTCATTATTCTGCATTTAATTTGCATAAGCCATTCATGAAAGCTTGCACTTCATTTAAGTTGATCATTACAATCAAATAAAGTGATCAATCTTCTGTCAGATTCTCTGCTTGTCGGCATCTATTAAGAAGATTATTGTGGTATTGACTCTGGAAACAATAAGGTTCCCAGGGTATAAAGCTAATGATGGATTTAAGGTTACCATATGCCCTGTAATTAATTCATACATAACGTTATTTTTGTTAGCTTGATTTATTTGTGTGGGTTATGTAAAGTTGCATTTTGTAGCTGACCTTGTCTAAAATCATGTTCACTGTAAACATGACCAAAATCATTGATTTTTTAAATATTCTGTGAACAGTTAATACATAGCTAATATTTTCTTTATGAGTATAGGTTTAATATTAGGGTTATTATTAATAGAATTAAACATTTATCTTGCTCTGCATGAAGGACATTGTATTTAACATGTTCTTTATTATAATTTTAATAACAGATCTTCCTTTTATAATTAAGATTTTGCATTTTAAACATTTTGAATCTTCTGGAATCAAAATATTTTATTAGGTAATTGTTCTTTTTAGAAAATGCTAAATGTGACCTAGGTCAGGTAGAGAAGTATAAAATGTTGTTTATTGGTAACATTATTTATTCATGCTGCAAGATCTGATCAAAACCAGTTGTATTATTGTTGTGTCCAGTATTTCATTTGGACTGCTGGTGGCTTAGTGGTTAGAGCATCTGCCTCAAATGTGAGAGGTCACAGGTTCAAACCCCAGCCACGTCATACCAAAGACTAAAAAATGGTACTAACAGCTGCCTCACTTGGTGCTCAGCATTAAGAGGTTAGTGTTATGACTGGTTGGCCTGGTGTGTCAGGATGATGTGACTAGGTGGGACATCATGCCACATGTCTTCAGCATGATGCCCCAGTGCTAGACATCACTATGAACTGTCACGCTGCAGCAATATGACTGAAATATTGTTAAAGCTACATTAGAAAATTAAATACACAAACATGCAGTATTTCATTTGGGCTGGAATTTATTTATTCAAATTATTTAATTCAAGTTATACTTTTCTAGAAATACAAAGTGCTCAAAAATAACATTCTTGGAAAAAGAGACTTGGATTTATAGTAAAATTTCAAATGGACAATACAGGCACATCAACACTTCCAGTGTTGATTTCAGAAGACCACTAGTTTGTTCAGCACTTTAATCATTATGACTTGTGTTTGAAATTCTGGGATAATTTTTAATTTTACAATACCATAAGTTCTTTTTAGAATTTTTACTGTGCATTTTAGGGAAATAAATTATATGTTGAATTTTACAAATATGTTGGTTTTCAGTTTTATATTAATTTTTTTATGACAATAGATTCATATACATAGTCGTCAGAATGTATTGACAAATTTCATTAAGAATACATAATTCTTTGATAAGAAAAATTAAAAACAAAAATATATATGATTTTTATAGATTGGTGTTTGATAAATAAATATCAGAATGTTTGAAAAATTAAAAACTGTAAACTGAATGGCAAAAATCAATTACAGACTGTTCACTAATGGGCAAGAATCAATTATGGACTGTACACTGATTGGCAAGAATCAATTACAGATTCTATACTAAATGTCAAGAATCAATTCATCTCAATCTGCATTAGAATTGGCAAAGTTCAGCAAAAATCTGATAACTTTTCTTATAGTCTAGCATGTAATTATTATTGTTGGCTTTGATTTTATTGATGGCACATCAGTGGTAAATTTATTCATAGAATATATCAAAATCTTTTTTGAACTTGTTATCTTGTTGCAATCTGATTTAGCAAAACATTTCAGGCAAAGTTTTTTTCATGATGTTTTGTTAGGCTGCAATAAATACCAAATGCAGTATTCCACAAGTCTTAGGCAAAATTGCAATTGCCAATGGCACATTTTCAAATTGAAACTTGCTATGTGAACACAAACAACTCCACCATACTACTGTCCATGCCATTATAAAATGAATCCACTTAAGTATATTTCTTAATGAGATGTGTAAAAGATGATAAATCTACATGATTATCATTGAAGTCCAGGTGGTAGAGCATTATGTCTCATGGTGTTATTAGGAAAGATATTTAGTTCCTATTTTCTCAGTTTTTATAGCCAATAATGTGTTGAATATTCCATTAAAAAGCCAATAATGTGTTGAATATTCCATTAAAAAGCCAATAATGTGTTGAATATTCCATTAAAAAGCCAATAATGTGTTGAATATTCCATTAAAAAGCCAATAATGTGTTGCATATTCCATTAAAAAGCCAATAATGTGTTGCATATTCCATTAAAAAGCCAATAATGTGTTGCATATTCCATTAAAAAGCCAATAATGTGTTGAATATTCCATTAAAATGCAAGCAATCAACAGTTTTCAGTACCAAATTGTGTATGGCATGGTCATATCTGAAAAAAGGCAGACCTTTTGTATGAAATATAGCCAATGACATCACACATGTTTCACTTTAAAATTTATATTTGCAAAAGATGTCTTTAATTGCTTTTCTTGGTACCAACAACCATTATCTTCATCAATGAATCGATGAAGTACCAACATGAACTTGCTGATGTCTTTGCAGTATAGTTTTATAAGAGTAAAGAGAGAGAAAAATACTTTTGATTTTCTGTTAACTAAAAGTTAAACAGCATTGAAAAATACTCAAAATAAGCTAAGTAGAACATGTTCAGCAAAGTAATGCCACTGGCCCAGAACCAACATGATTCTTGAAGAGAACATTAGTAAATGTCAGCATCACAGTGTCATGTATTTAGTTTAGAACCATATTTATTTTAGAAATGTCATCAAATGCAAGCACAGACACATAATTTGGGCGATTCAGTAAAGGCATGTTGTAATGTTGACTCTCAATGCAAATGTAAGGAGTGGTTATTCCTTTGCTATTTTTAGTTTTGTTTTAAAATTACATAAGAAAATGCATGTTTGTAGACAACATATCAAGATTGTGCTGAATTTAATTTAACTCAATGCAATAAAACATTTGGCCTTTCCATTCTGGCTGTAAAATTTTTTAAATGGTAAGAAGTTAAGTTGTTTCTTTCATTACTCTGATAATGAGATGCTGAAAATTTTGAACCAATAATTGGTAATGATAACATGTTTTGTACTACTTATGTTCTAACTTAATAAATCTTATATCAGGTTAAAAGCTGTATAAAGGTTGACCTCAGATTACCCATATCTTCTATTTGTTTGGGGTTTTTTCAACACACTATTGCCTATACAGTGCATCCTAGTGGTTGAAGTTTCCAGCAAAATCCCAGAAAGATCCACTGTTCCATGGGATTCAAGCTACTGGCAAACTTGCTCACATTACCATGCTCATTGAGTCTGAGACTCAAACCTACACAGGTGAGATATCAATGATCTGTAAAGTCAAGTGCATTTGACCTTGAGGCATCCCAAGGCAACTTTTTTATTGACCTAATATGCCATTCTCTGGAAGTACTGACATGGAGTTAGCTACATGTCCAAGGCCACTGTAATACCTACAAGATATGTTGATAGTAGGGAATAATCTGACAGGACTTCTTCATTAATACAATATCCATAGAAACATAGAATATATTGCCTCATAGTGACATCGCCTTGTTATGATGTACATTATATTGCTGTCCATGAGGCTCCTATAGAATGATGTCTTACGGTGAGACTGCCTTATAATGCAGTACATGGTACAGTATTCCTTGACTGTAATGTGGGTCATTGCATGCCATAGTATACTGCCTTACAGTGAGACTGCTATTTACGATGTAATCTTACTACCATTAATAAAATGGTATCCATGACCATTTTCACCTTATAAGTTGAACCATGCTTTATAGTGAGGGGTGTTTAATTATTATGACTTATAATTATGATTTTTAATTATTTGTTTAATTATTATGACTTATTATTATAATTTAAAGAGGGTAACTCAATTAGCTAAGAACTAATCTACCTTGAGGCCCTCATTCAAAGGAATTTATTTTTTTTTTTATTTTATGAAGTCCACCATACAATTTTAATTTTGTCTTTACATAAAGTTTAAGTCTTAACCAGTTTTAAGTAAAGTGAGTGTTAATCAACATTAGTCTAGATTGATCAACTCACATTGAATAATTTTTCATGGAACCAGTCTCAATTAAATCACAGTACCAGTCAGGATTAAAGCCAGCAGACTAAACATAAATTTATATAGCTGATGACTTCATTATTTCAGTGGGAAATTTAATTTACACTAAAATATTCAGCAATGCCATTTAGTCAGATGGACAAATTGCAACTTAAATTTGATTGTCTTTCCAAGAGTGGCATCCTACATCATATCATGTGATATTTAGATTAGATAATCATCTTCCAGTATTGTCTGGTTCTGATGCAAAGGATAGAACAACTAATTTTGTTTAGCTTTGGCATTTTTCTAGATGTTTGACATGGTTGTATTTCCCGATACTCCTTATCATGAAAATAATACATTAGGTCACATTTATTATATTGATTTTTTTACATCAGTGTGACATGAACTCTTGGACAATTTAGACATAACTGTATGTTTGCTAATTCATGTAATACTTGTATCACAAGGTAGAGCATATTTTTTTTGTTTTGCCCATGTGTCCCTATGCCCAGCAGAAATTAGAACTTTCATATATCTTGGGCATCAGATTTAGTGGATAGTTTGCATTTGTTGTGAAGACTCCTATTGATTTTTAAGTCAAAATGTCTATGGTTAAAATTACTGTGACTTAAAGAATATAAATAATTTCTACATAATGACATTATTTCAACTGGACATCCCTCAGCTAACTTTTATAGATCACTTTCAAATTGGGGTAAGCATTATTTATGTCAAATGGTCAAGGTCACTTACTGAAAGAAGAAAAATTGTTTCTGGACAATAATACAACAGACCAGCCTTCTGGTACTCTTTGTGCATGGTTTGCACTTAAGGCACAAAAGAAGCTTATCATTTTTAGGGTCAGAAAGGTTAAGGTCACTGATTGGAGATAAAATGGTTTGTGCTCACAAAATTTCTTATTTTTTTTTACATAGAGTATCATTGGGGAGGATGCCATTCTGGGAACTCTTGTTCTTATACTGTTAAATATCAGAAATGTTTGAATATAGAATGTACTATAGTAATCAGTAGTAATAGAGAACTAATACATAAATGAAAGACAACTCTGGTGGCCTAGTGGTCAGAGCATCTGCCTCATGTGCAGGAGGTTGTGGGTTCAAACTTTGGCAGAGTCATACCAAAGATTTGTAAAAATGGTTTTAGCAGCAGTCTCACTTGGCACTCAACATTGAGAGGTTAGTGTTAGTACTGGTAGGCCATGCTACATGTTTGCAGCAATATGCCCCAGTGCTAGACATCACTGTAAACACTGCAGACATTATAGTAATATGACTGAAATTTTTTTTACTCTACATTAAAAGTCCAAATCACACACACACTCACACACACACACACACACATACACAAATGAAAAGGTAAAACCTTCTTAGAAATAAATAACCTTCCCATAAATAGGCTAACTGTCAGTATTTAGTCTTTTATAATTCATTCCCAAGAGGTAAGGGTTAGTTTTAAATTGTAAACCATGATTCATCTTATATTTATGTTTAGAATAATTATCAATAAAATGCTTTTTTATCTAATGAAATTGGTTCCTTTTCTGTATTACATCTACTTTTAAGAGCAACATTTGACAGATCATTAAAATATTACTCCAATATTTAAACCTGAATTTCACTCATCAAAACTTATTTAATTATCTCTTAAAGTGCTGCAACCAGTAGGAATTATTCACATTTTGATGGATCAAAATATTGTTGAATATTGTTATTTACAGTGTAGTGAGAATTTTTTATTTGTATCGAAAAGTGAACAAAATAAGTGACTTCTTAAAAATGTTAATTTTGTGATGTTAAATCAGATATCCTGGCATTACCCAACAATAAAATAAACAATGCATTAAGTTTTAATCTACTAGCTTTGAACACAATTTTCTGCATACTTTACATACAGGGGTCAATTCTTTCAAAATTTCTTGGTGGATAAATGATTTCTAAATCTGATCCCTACATTTAAGCAGGTTCTCTAGATATCTTGGCATGAGTTATTGAAGGAGACATGTACATAGAAAAGGACTAATAACTATGAATGTACTATGAATTGACAAAGATGTACAAAAGAGACATCTATGAACAACATCAACAAGACCTAATTATTCAGTGCTGATTGTTCTATGATTTTAAGTGAACATGTTTAATCCACTGTCGATAGGCAATTTACAGGTGTTAATATAGTAAATGTGGTAAAAAAACAGCAGTTGATAAGTTACAGAAAAATTTAAGCTCTTGTATAAATCTACCTCCTTATTTTTATTTAGCCTGTGGTCTGCAAGTTGCAAGATCAGTTTTCGGATAGAAGTCACAAGATTATACCATTTTTTCATATCCCTTGAAGGAAATGAATTTCTTTATTCTTGTCATGTAATAAGAAAAAAAGTAAGGTTAATTGATCAAGAAATGGCAAAGGGATTATCTGTGCAGACAGACATGTACTAGCTTGTCAAAAGTTGAACCTTGATCTATGACCATGGATTAAACTGTGTCCAAGAAGCAAGCATGTCCAACAAATTTTGGACTTGATGCTCTTCACATCATTGTGACAGCTGATAAACTATGGCTGCTATAATATATTGATTGCTACACATTTTTTGAGTTATAATTTTAATTTGTTCTCCCCAATTTTTAAGTGTCATTGCTGTTTAAATTATTTAAATTATATTTTTGGACATGTAAATGGTTTTTATTCAGTGAGCAGGATAGGGAAATTAAATGTCTCTTGCAGAAATTTTGTGATTCTAGGTTTTTTCTCACTTATTGAAATAATTCTTTTGCCATAATATATTCTATTTCTTTACAGATGGCAAAATAATAATTTATCTTATGGTTGTCAAAAATAAACAAAAATATTTCATTCGGTGTAAAGGAATGTATATAAAACAAAACCCACGTAAATGAATTGAAATATGATACCATTGCAACCATTTAATTCACAAAGCAATCACACTTTATATGTATACTAACAAATGGAAACATACATTACTTGCCTAGTTTCTTTTTTATTTAAATAGACAAGAAAATGCAATTAAAAACAGAGTTAATCACTAATTAAGCAAAGTGTCCAACTTGTTAAGATCTTTAATAACAGTATTCTACTGCAAATAAAAATCTGCATAAATATAGGCACTCCATATTTAATCAGACTGGTATCAGATTTTGTTTTTGAAATAAAATAAAATTACCTAATAAAGGACATAGCACAAATCTTGATTTTAATTTTTAAGATAGTTAAATAATGTACAAAAACATCTCACAATTAAATTAGTGAGTAATACCAAATACTTGCTTACAAGTCCAAGTGCAAACTGCACAGTCTCCAAATTGCCATCACATAATTTGCTGGCAGATCTGGGTCTCTCCTATTTGCATGGAATAATCAGTAGAACAAACAACATAGATGCTGATCTGCTGACTCATTATGCCATGGCAGATATGAGTCTATGATTTTTATACTTAATGACTCAACTTAAGTAGTATGAGTGAATAGTTTAATGACATGTAAGCACATTAAAGGCTATATAATGTCAATTAAAAGTTTCTTTCAAATATTAAGGAAAAAATGTTGAAAAAATGTATAGGCAGATAAACCCATTGAAAATGATGAGACATATTGAATTGCAAAATGTCCCAATTTGTACACACCTGTCAATCATTCTTGCCATTTTTATACATTCACTGCTGTACACCCAGCCATGGTCTGGCACTATATTTATTATGCACAATAGCTTTAGTTCATCCACTTTCTACAGTTGACAGACTTTGTACATGTCCATCATTGTTAGCCAAGGACAACAATCTGCCATGCTCATTTATCACCAATGGATGAATATACCCTAAAACTCGTAACCAGTCACTAAGAGCTGGAGTAAAACATTCTCTCCATTGTGACTCAACATGACCTTTTATGCTCTTTGAATGAGCCAATCAAAATTTCTCTCTTAAGCACAATTGATAAACAAGCACTTTCATCATGCATTGAAGATTGTCACATTGTTTTGCTGAGGACATATTTTATTTATGTCAGCTCATAAAAAATTAGGAAATTTCCATGCAGGCAATCATGGGTGAAAAGGAGTGTAGCAGGTTATGCTAGTAATTGCCTTACACCAGGCAGTCATTGGTGAAAAGGCATTTTGCAGGTTATGGTAATAAATGCTTTACACTGGCAACAAGGAGGAATGCTATTGATATCAAGCAAAAAAAAGCTCAAGGTCAAGTCATGGGTGAAAAGGCATTTTGCAGGTTATGGTAATAAATGCTTTACACTGGCAACAAGGAGGAATGCTATTGATATCAAGCAAAAAAAAGCTCAAGGTCAAGTCATGGGTGAAAAGGAGTGTAGCAGGTTATGATAGTAAATGCTTTTCACCGGCAACAAGGAGGAATGCTATTGATATCAAGCAAAAAAATCTCAAGGTCATTGTCACTGAGAGAAAGAAAATGCTTTTTGAAAAAAAATTAAGTTTTCCATGATTTACAGTTACTAAACTTTGTGGGTAGCTTGCATTAAAAAAGTAAGAAACCTATTGAGATAGTTAGGCTCAAAAAGGTTCAAGGTCAAGATCACTGATATTGAAATAAATTTTTAGCACAATAACCCCAGTTCTTTACCCTCTACAGCTACCAAACTTTTGTGGATGACTAGCAGTTGGGGTAAGGAATTGATTTCAGGTTCACATGGTGAAGATCATGGTCACTTTGAAAGAATGGAAAAGAGTTTTTACTTAGTAACCTGATCTCTTTAAAATCTGTATGTCCCAAAAGGTCAAAGGTTATATGACTGAATGAATAAAAACTGGTTTCTGCACTCTGAAAAATGATTTCCACAAAGAACATTAGTTGTGTATCATATATCTGGCCCTGTTCATTTTGGCATCCAACAGTGAAAAGCATAATAATAAAAAAATAGAAATGGTTTAAATTAGATACCTTAACTTAACTATGTGGATGGGTTGCATTTGGAGTAAGGCAGTGGGCTATTGATTTTGGGGTTCAAATGTTAAATGTCAAAGTAATTCTTCACAACAACATTAGTCCTATATCACAGACCTGGCCCAAATATTATGAATGGCTTGCACTTACAGTAAAGAAGACAAGTTTATAAATTTTGGGTCAAAAGGACCAGGGTCAAGGTCACTGTTACTTAAGGAAGAAATCGATTTCTGCACAAAAATATTGCTTATCTACATAGAGGACTAGTACACATTGGGTGGGTATATAATTTGAGTTTACACTATTCTTTTCATTTTTTGTATCTACAAATTTTTGAAACATATGGGGAAGAAAAATGTGTATTTTTTAGATGGAAGATAAGACATTTTAATTTCAGTGATGTGTGGGAACTCTGAAATGTGCAATAATTCTTTAACAATATTTTATTGAATTTTCCAAATTAAATTTCAATGAATTTGCCACATTTACAACTTGTTAATATTTCATTATTAACATGAGCTTCTTTTTTGTCAATTTCAGAAGTATAAAGATTTTTCTGCCATCATTGAAAAAGATGGAAGCGATGTAGTCAGTAATATGGCCAAAGACATTGGTTATCTTTTGAAATACAAGGTCAATGCCATTAAGGTAAATTATACAATGTTATATTACAAACAAAGAAACACATGTCTCAATGTTAGATTTAATTATGGTTTTATTATATATTATATTGTACAAATCATTGTAATGGCTACTTTTCCTAGAGACATGTCAGATGTCCATCTTGTACAGAATTATATTCCTTGCTGTCAAGAATGGCATCACCCAATCATTTGCATAACACTTGTGACATTATTATACACCATGTACACTGTGAATAGATGGATGGCATTAAAGTTAAAGATGGTTGGTTGGTTGGTTGGTTGGTTGGTTGGTTGAATTTTTATGATGCACCAGCACTGTGAGGCTATTTAGCACCATACAAAAGGTCATATCTTTGATCATTTAAAAGTGATAAAAGATTACATATCAACCAGTGATTTGAAACCAAATAGTTGAAAGTAAAACAATAAGATGATAACGGTGATAAATAAAGCTTCCCAATCAATGGGGAGTGTAAATCATGTATGTTAATGAAAGGAGATAAAAGGTAATTCAAATTTAGTATATATATATCACATAAAAATATTCAAGGTGATAGCATAAAAACTACAGCTTATGATAAATGTTTACTTCCTTCAGGAAGTCTATATTACAAGATACGCTCACTGTATCAAAGAGCTCACCAATGTCATGCACATCGTAATAATGATTATGCATAAGTTGGAGGTCAAAACACTCCATCATAAAGTGCTTGACAGTGAATAGTTCATTGCAAGATATGCACTCTGGTGGGTCTTCTTTCAGTATGAAGGAGTGGGTTAAATAAGTGTGACCAATTCAAATTCTTGCAATGACTATCTCCTCTCTATGGATGGCTTTGTAGAAAGGAGTCCATTCTCCTAGGGTTGGCTTCATTGCATAAACTTTGTTATTCATGTCAACATTCTATGATGCCTGCCATTTCTGATGTAAACATTCTTTGACATTTCATTTAAATTCAGTGTATGGTATTTTAAAATCAGATGGTTCTAGTGATAGGACCATATTAGCAGCATGATCTGCTTTAGTATTATCTTTAATTTTAATATGGCTGGGTAACCGACACTTTACTATATTGTGGGAAGTACTCAGCTTAGTATGTTTGAGGAGAATATTGGCTAATAATGAGTTCTCCAGTTTTCTATTATGTAGTATTTGAAGTCCTGATAGTGAGTCGGAGAAGATGATACTGTTTCAGATACACTTGCTTTCAATATATTGCAAAGCAAGGTCTGTTGCTCTGATTTCAGCTGAGAAAATTGATGTACCATTTGGCTAGCAAACTTTTGTTATGTGTTTTCCACTAATGAAGGCTGCAGCAGCCCTTTCTTCATCTTTTGATCCATCAGTATATATTCTTGTAAAGTTTTCAAATTGGATGAAGAGTTCATGATAAGAATTGTGGAAGATGGAAGGGTTTGTCTCTGATTTTTTTTCCATCACTTAATGCATAAAGTACTTTTGGTTGTTGAAGTAGCTAGGGAGGTGTTTCTGAATTTTGAAAGATCAATTTTGGTACAGTCAAGGCATGGTAATATTCAAGATCTTCTCTTTTTATTATAAAATGTATGTTTTTGATACATAATAAGCACATCATCAGTACAGTAACTTGATCTGGGTTATTTCTTTGCATGTCATTTTACTGCTGATGGAGACTGGATCACTCATTTCCCTTTCTACTGATAACCTGTTTTTTCCATCAATAATAATCATTCAGAGGTCACTTTTGTAAAGTTTTGCAGAGGTCATGAGTGAGTTAAATGTTTCTTTAAAAAGAATTTTCTAAAATTATCTAAAAAGAGGAGTGGGTCATTATCCAGCATGGACTTTAGAAATATGGATTGTCAGATTATAATGTCAAACATTTTGCTTTAGGAGAGGATTTATTAGGTTCACATTGAACCAATGTTAAGAAATTTTCTTTGCTTAAAATATATCAGAAACCATCAGTAAAAAGAAATATTTTATAGATCAGAGAAAACTGTGAGGATGTATCAAGGCATCTTGTGTTTTATGACAGTCCATATTTGTAATCACCCTTCATAAGATGGAGCATATTATATTTTGGCATCTGTGAGTTAACAGTTTCATTTTGGCACAATAACCCAATTTTTCTGCCATCTACAGTTGCCTGAATTTGTGCAAGACTTGCACTTTAAGGAAAAAGAACCTTTTAATTTTAGGGTTAAAAAGTCACTGTAAACAAAACAAATTCTGCAGATTTTCATTTATTTTGTATCACATACCCAGACCAAACTTTATGGATGGTATGAGGTAAAACTTAAGTCTATGTCAAATTAGTGGTCAAAGGGATTGTCATCAATATACATAAATAATTTCCAGGAATTTGAGATAAAACCATTTCTTTCTTTAAACTGCCACCCTGTTGAACCATAACTGTTATTTTTAAGCAATGACAAGATTTTCAAATGTGCTGCTAATGCACCATTTTCATTTACTATGAGGTAGAATTATTATGGTGAAAACATCATGTCAGTATGACCTTCCATTCTGGGATAGAAACAACTACAAGAATTTCATGAAAGCCATTATGGCAGACATATTGTATGTACAAATTATACAATTTTTATTTAGAAGCAATTAGGTATAATAAGAAAACATCATGTTGATATAGCCATCCATTTCAAAGGAGAGGAAATAACAACACTTTTAAGACTGCCACCCTGATGTATTACTTTCATTTTTAATCAACTAGACAGCATAAAATCTTATCAGATGATAATCCAAAGTCAAAATTACAGTTGGGAGTCAGATTGGTACCATTTTCATCCATGACAGACTAAACATTGTAAGAAGTCTTTCCATCAAAATTTCATGCTGATATATATGATCACTCATTCAGGAGAAGTGATAACAAGATTTGCCATTCATGTTGGATGCCTAAGTTTATTTAGTACCACCTAGATATCATAAAAAGTCTTAGAGCATCATGTTAAAGCAACCATCCATTCAATAGGAGTAGTGATAACAAGATCTTTATGATGATAGCAGTGGCAGACATATTAGATGTTTGAATGTCACCATGTTTATTTAGGATCATATGAAGTCTTCTGGTGAAAACACCATGTCAATATAATTTTGTAGCAATTACAAGATTGTCAGATTGAAGATCAGATTAGCACCATTTTCATTTAGGACCAATTATGAAGTATAAACCCCATACTGATATGACCATTGATTAAGAAGAAGTAACAATAGCAAAAATTTAAAGATGGACACTGTGGTGGCAATATTTGACATCAAACTGGTAGATTTTCATTTGGTTTTTTGAGCATGATAATATAAACAAGTATGAAAGGGTTTTTATCAAACCTGGTTTGTAATTATAGTTAGTGAATTCTTTTGATGGTGCCATTTATATAACTTTTTATCCAGAAAAAAAAAATATTATAGGTATAAACAAGCTTAGCATGTGGGTGTATCTTGATATGGCAAATTTGGTTATTTTCAATACATGATATAAATTTCAAGAAATTTGGTATGTTTTGTGAACATGTTAACATGGATGTCCAGGAAAATACTTTTGTTATTAAATTTAACATTATGGCATTTCTTAAGAAAATAATAGATCATTTTGGTTATCAGCAGTTTAAAAGAATAAAAGTACAGAAGAGATCGCCTTTTCTTGGAAATCCTGCAACTTTGGGAGTAGTTGTGAATCAGGTCAAGTGGGGACCCAAAATTTACATGAAAAACAATATTTATTGGTAAGTGGATGGGGAGGGGAAGACTTGGAAATATTTGCAATGCCATTGGTATTTTCATGAAACTTTCTTATGATGGTATTAACAGTTTGTGATAATGCAAAAAAATGACCTTGAACTTGTGCAATAAAGTTATGGATACATGATGTTCTTAAAGTTTGTTGAGTTATTGCAGTGATCCACTCATGGTTGCCAAGATTAGCTAGAAATGTTTCAATCTTGTGTCTTTCTTGAATTTTGCAGAAACTGGTGACAAAGGCTGAAGAACATTTCATGAATCACACTTATGATGACAATTTGGATGTAAGTTATAATTCTCGGCTTTTGTTGTTTTAGGCATTCAACAGAAAAACCAGCTCTTAGATGCATTATCACTCGCATGTTCAAAGTTTTGACTTTTCAGATAATTACAATATAGGCTGAAATTTAATTGTCTAAGGACTAGGCCATGTTCTGTCTATCCAGATACTCCAAGTTAATTATCCCCTTTTTTGGTAGTGTTATTACAAAATAGGCTGAAATTTAATTATCCCAGGACTGAGCAAAGTTATCTTTTTTCCAGATATTCTAAGTCAGTTTCTCTTTTGCTGGTTACATCATAATAGTATATCTCATTGGTGATAATAGTTGGGAATTACATGTTTTTAATGGTGTCTACACTCGTTAGATTGCTTTATATATATATATATATATATATATATATATATATATATATATATATATATATATATATATATATATATATATATGTATGTATGTATATATATATATATATTCATTCTGCACATTATATTAACAAGGATATTCTTTTTAATTGAAACAAATATATATATGCATAAGGATTCCACATTTGTACACAAAATTGTTATAAAATAATAAAGGTACAAATCATAAAAGTATAAAAGATACAAAGTTATAAATCCAAAAAGATACAAATTATAAAATCATAAAAGATACAAATCAATAAACATGAAAGATAAAATTATCAATTCATAAAAGTTTCAAATTATAAAATCATAAAAATTCCATTTTTTAAGCCCTGTAAGTGTTCACAGATAATTTTTTTTTTTATAAAAGAATGAATAGAAATAGATTATTAAATTTATAAATTAAAAATATCAAAATACCATTAAATCTGTATTTCTTGTAATTTATTTTTAAAATATAGTGAAAATGATTCCAATAAAAGATGTTAAATTGCATTTTACAAACCTGGTCAAAATATTGATTTCTGAAACCTATCTAGAATATGGTTAACCAGCATTATTGTTATGTCTTTCCAAAAAATTATAATGAGTTTATGAAATTTAATATATAAATAGTCATTGGTGATTTAAGAAGTTGTGATGAAAAAATAAATCATTTATATACTCTGTATCTGATTTTAAAAATATACAAGACAATATGTCATTTTCAGTTCTGGCCCTTCCTTCAGTGAATAAATAGTCCTCTCAGACTAATTTGCTATAAAATTCACTAATTCCTTTTATTTTTTTCAAAAAACAATACTAATTTTCACCAGCAGTATGTTTTCCTACTCTACTGTTCTTTCAAAATTCCATATTAATGGACAACAAGCTGAGTTGCTATGCCTGAAATACATAAACAAGACCTAGCGACCTTTAATTTTTGCTTTCTTAAGATGATTTTCAGTAATGCCCTAAGATGGATGTCTGGATGCTCTGAGCACCTGTCAAAACATGGCATTTGCTGAAGATGTCCTGCAAATCTGCAATTTCAGGTTCTCTGCACAGATTAGATAATCTGCAGCTGAAAATGCAGCAAACTCATTTACTCAGCATGTAATGCTAATATATAATATACCTTTGCTGGGATTTTCCATTGGAACTGTAATAATTCACCAATCTCTCACAACAGGGAGCTTACTTTATTTGCTAAGAGTCTGTTTTATCTCCACTAGCCCTAAGGTCATGTTTCCTGTCATCCTCCAAGTGTTGGTTCATCAAAGGTTACTATTTTTAACTTCTCAAAGACCAATTTAAAGCAAAATTGGCAAAGAGCATTCTGACAAGAAGTCCTTTCAGATTTGGACAAATGATTTTGATCTGACATTAAATATGCCTTTTGTTACTAAAAATATAATAACTTTTAAAGGACTGTTTCTTAAAATTTGCTACACATTTTTTACCAAATTTAACAAAATGCATTCTGGCATGAATAACTTTCAAGTTTATGCAAATGACAATCGGATTATAATCTAATAGCAACCACTTAAGGGTCATGTTCTAGTAACCTTTGAATTAGCTAGTAGAAATACAGCTTTCAGAAATCTGGACATGACTTGAATCATTCAGTAAACATTGATACTCTTCAGCCATACTGGCCAGTCTGTTTACCAAAAACAAAAATGTAAGACTTCATCTGAGTGGCTGATAAATTTTAATTTATCAAGAATGGTAATAAAATGGGTCATGAGAATATGACCCCTAAGCATACACTGTCACCAAAGACAGTGGAGATCTGAGTTTAATCAGATTGTGCAAATAATGTCAATTGATCATAAAAAATGGCCAATATTATTCCAATAAAAAAATACTAAATAGCTTTTAAAAAAACTTCAACAGATTTGACAACATTCAAAAGAAAATATTATAGTATAAACACTTTTCAGATTGATACTGTGGTGTAATCTACCTTGGCTACACTATCCAGTGTTGCTATCTTGGGTTCTTTAGTATATATATATTTGTATTTCGTGTGATAACCTGCTGAATCTGTCTGAGGACTGGTTCTTCAGAGTACAACAGATTTCGATCCTATTGGGATACTGTCTTATTCCTGGCATTTTGTCACTGGCTGCATCTCCAACTGAGTCACTTGGTGACTGGGTGTCTTGTGGACCCAACTGTGTTGTCAACTAAGCAAAATCAACTGAATCATTGTTTGGGTCTTCAGGATGCCAGCTGGATCATAGAGTGACTGACTGCATTGCTGAATCATTGACTGTTTCATTGACTTGGTTATAGAGTCACCATTTAAGTCACATTTATCAACTTTGTTGCTAACTTGGTTGCAGAGTTGCAAACTGAGTCACCAAGTGAGTTGTAAAGTCCGAGACTGAGTAACTTAATATGTTACATAGTCAACAACTGGGTCATAGAATCACTGACTTGGTCACAGAGTTGCTGACGTGGTCAGAGTCATTAACTTTTGCTGACTGTGTTGTAGACTAGGTTACAGAGTCACCATTTGTGTCATAGTCTGTGTTGCAGAGTTGTCAAATGGGTCGCTAGCTTGATTGCTGAGTTGGTTGCAGAGTCAACAACTGGGTCAAGGACTTGGTCACAGAGTCACTGACTTGGTGGCAGAGTTGGCAACTGGGTTACAGTCTTTAGCTGCATTGCTGATCTGTCATGCATCATTACTCAAAGAAGATTGAGAGAGAGAGAGAGAGAGAGAGAGAGAGAGAGAGAGAGAGAGAGAGAGAGAGAGAGAGAGAGAGAGACAAACAATGCGAAATGATGAGAAAAGAGTTCTTCAATTAAAATGTGTATTGTCACAAGATTTCCACATTTGTTAGATGAACCTTGTAGCTCCTGTATCATGGTTAATGAAAGACCTTGTCCCTAAACTTCTTAAATTCCCAGGCCTGGACCTTTCCTGTTCAATGAACTCTGACCAAATGTGCTTGTTCCAGGGGTGTTATACTGCTCCACATGCAAAGGGACATCTTCATACAATGCCAATTCATAACACTGCCACTGTAGCCACAGTTGGCATGTATATATTCCCAGGTGGAATTACACTACCCAAACTAAATCACTAGATGGTGCTACAAAGCCCTCTAACATTTAAAGTCAAATATAAATTTTAACAAAACCAAATTGAGCTTATACAGAAAGAAAATTACTGTCCATGAGGTTTTTTTCATTACACTACAAATAATGTCAATCTGTTATCAAGTATGTCAACAATTACTACAAATAATGGCAGACTTTATAAAATATGGTAACCCTTATTACAAATGATGCCAGTCTGTTATCAAACATGTCAACTATTACTACAAATGATTCCAGTCTGTTATAAACAACATCAGCTTTTACAACAAATGATGCCAGTCTGTTATCAAATATGTCAACTATTACTACAATTGATGCCAGTCTGTTATCAAATATGTCAACTATTACTACAAATGATGCCAGTCTGTTATCAAATATGTCAACCATTATGAACAATAGAAAAATCCTTCATATGACTTCTCAAGAATTGTTAAACAGAATATAATTAAATTTGACAGAAAGCCTCCTGGCATGAAAGCCTTTCAGATTTATACAAAAGTGGTGTTCATTTTTCAATAAAAGCAGCAATCATTACTAAAACCTGGAAACCTTTAACAGATGTCTTGCAAAAACTACTATCAGTAAACAGAATTTTTCCAGATAAACAAATCATCCTGCTATGAAATGATTGTCACCATTCTTATCATCAAATATAGACACTTTTACTAACAAATTTGAATGTAAAAACATTTAAGTTAATTTTTCTTAAAAACCAGGTCTAGAATTTGACCAACTTGGATAGAAACCATCATGACATAAAAGCTGTCAAGTTTGTTTAAAACAATGCCAATTTGCCATTAAATATGGTCACTATTACTAAAATTAGATAAAACTTTGAATGACTTCACAAAAAAACACCTTACAAAATTTTATCTGTAAATCTGAAAGAACAAATGTCAGAGATCTGCCATAAAATATAGCCGCCATAACTAACATTAGAAAAACTTTATATGACTTGCTTGCAAAAACCAATCAACAAAATCAGACCAATTTAGTAGACATCATCCTGGCATGATTTGGCCCTTGTTTTATACAATGCACCATGAAATATGGCTACTATTTCTATAAAGAAACATTTTTGAATAGTCATTGCAGGTTTTTGCATTTTTATTAAACTGTCTTAAAAGGCCATATTTCAAAATCCAATTGATTATAAAGTTTCTTCACTTTGCTTATGTGTTATAGAAAAGTTTATGTCAGTGTACAAAAGGTTCTGTACATATTTCTTTTAAAGCAAAACAAATGCTACATTATAGCTCTCCCTCATTAATATGTGCACAGTGGGATCTAAAAGCATAGACCACACTATAAGCAAGAGTGTGAGTTAACAAGGGACCTAAAATAAATCCACTAGACATCCAGAGAATTGCAAGCTTTGAGCCAGGGTGGGGTGGGGTGGGGCTGTTGAATGACTGCTTTTTCCAATGAAGTTGTGCATTATTCTCTATAAATTACATTTATTTTCCAAATGTCCAACATTAAGATTGTCAACATTCCAAACTCAACTGGTTTCAACAACTAACACGGCACCTGTTAACATTCATTTAACATGCCACAGCTTTTTGTTTTGCTGACTAGTCTCATTCACGAATAGTGTTTTTAGTATTTTATGAAACAAGGAGTCAGTGAGGAAGGGAACCAGGCTAACTGTTCTTACAAGATTCCTTTTTATAAAAAATCTCAACATATCGGGAGACAGTCATCTATATTAAAACTCAATTTTTGAATTTTTCAGTTTGTACAATATTTATGCCTTGATTTCATTGCCAGTAATGCCAAAACTTCTTATCATCCTGGAGGATATCTGTATGTGCAAATTCAGGAATTCTCTGAAACTCGTTTTCCCAACAATTGTCCATTTCTATGAACCAAAGCTCTTTATTTTATGAAGTACCAATTTCGCTTTTTACTTTGCCATATTAAAGCAGTCATGATTAAGTAGGTTAATTTAAGGTAGTTTAATTAGTAACATACACAATAACATTTATAATATTCAATTAATAAGCTGAAATGAGTTACTGGACATGCAACCGGGACCGCTAATTCTTAAGCACCTCCTTTATTTGATTCAAAAGACATAATTAACATGATGATAGAAAGGGAGGCCTGCTTTTTATGTAGTGTATCATCGATCATTTCATCCATGTCTGTGGCCCCTGTTGGGGCATAAGCTGACAACAACCTCTATCCAGTCATCCTGGTCTTTAGCAAGTCTTTCCAGGTGCCCCCACATGTGGCCTGTCTTCTTTAGGTCCTGCCACCAGGTGTTTCGTGACTGGCCTCTCTTCCTTTTTTACCCTGTAGGTTCCAGGTGAGTGCCTACCTGGTGGTACTGGATGCAGGCTTATGGAGATTGTGGCCTGTCCATCTCCAGTGTTGTTGGAGAATTTTTTCTTCTGCAGGTTGTTGTTTTGTTCACTGCCACAGTTGTTCATTATTGATTTTGTCTGGCTAGCAAATTTAGAGGATTCTTCTGAGGCAGGTGTTGATGAATGTCTGGATCCTTTTCATACTGGTTGTGATGATTCTCCGGGTCTCAGCTCCATAGAGTAGGACATGTTTTACGATGGTGGATCTTGGTATTAGTTGTCACTTCTGTGGATGACCTGACATTTTTCAGCTGGCAGAATGCTGTTCTTGCCTTGCCTATACATGACCTAATATCAGCATCAATTCCACCCTCTTTGTCATCTGTGCTGACAAGGTAGGTGAAGCTCCCACTTTTTTCAGCTCCATACCTTCCAGCTTGATGGGTGTCTAGTTTGCTGTGTTGATCTTCAGGATCTTGCTCTTTCCTTTATTTATATTAAGACCAGTGCTTGCTGATGTTTTTGTAATTCTGTTGGTCTTTTCTTGCATCTGTTGCTGGGTGTGTAGGAGAAGAGCCAGGTCATCAGCAAAGTCAAGGTTGTCCAATTTTTTCCAGGGTATCCACTGTACGCCATTTTGTTTGTGGGCTGTTGATGACTTCATTATCCATCCTATCATGAGCAGAAAAAAGAAGGGTGATAGCAGACATCATTGTCTCACTCAGGTTGCCAGCCATGGACCACTCTACATGTCATTCCCTTATTGGAGTTCCTTATAATGTTAGTGAATTTGTTCTGGTACTCCATAGTGCCTCTGCAGCTTCAAGGGGGTCTGCCTATCTATGCTGTTGAAGGTCTTTTTATAGTCAATGAAGTTGACATATAGCCTTATTTAGTGCAACAATACAACAATGCTTCTGCTAGTCCAGTATTGAAACACAGTCAACAATTAATTAGGTTGTTAGAGAAGCGTTCACAGACATAGCTGTTACTGTAGATTGACACATTTTAGGTTTAATAACAATTTCATTTTATGATGATTTCCCTTGAACTGAGCTAAAAGATAAAACTAGAACACAAATTTCAATTAATAAAAAAATTATTTAATTGGTATTTAAATATTAAAGTACTTGCTTCCACTAGGTGACATTTTCATTGGTCAAAATTTCCTTGAATATCGTTAATTATGGTGTACTAAGAATGTCATTTGGAAAGAAAATGTAGTAAATTTTATGACTTCTTTTTAAAGTCGATATTTTATGGCTATGATCGAAATTTCCTTGTCCGGTCTACCATTCTCAATGATAAAATGAGTGATATATCAAAGTTTCCATTACTAATTTTGATTGTGATATTTTTTCAAGTTGAACAAATAGAGATCCGTTTTTGTGTATTTTCTGGTTTAAAAATATAGGATCCATTCATGACCCCACATTATAAGCAGGTACATGAGTTATCAGAGTCTAAGTTATCGAGGGAGTGGTATATTTGGAATATACTGGATAGATTTATTTTACCCTGTCATTTTCTTAAGTTATAATGAATCTCCAGTTGTAATTCATTATGTGCTAGGCAATATAGAATAAGTCAGATGTGATCTTCTGAATTTTGTTAGAGGCAAGTATTTTAATAGAGGCAAGTAATGGAAGCAGTGATTAACATGCCAGACACATGACCAAAACAGGTGATGGTTGGAATTCTACAATTGGCAGAAACTGGGTTCTTTATCAAGGTGCATCCTTGAGCATAAATTTTCACCCTAATTGCCTTGGCACTTAATATAACGAAATTGTGTTGCTGTCTCATTAAACACCAAACAGTATAAAACATGTTGCATGAAAGTCATTAATATAAACTGGCAAGTTTTTAGGGAAATTTAAAGTTGGGTCTAGACCAGTTGAGAACAGCAAATCTTTTGAGGTGCATGAAAGCACAGAGGACTTCTAAAGAATGTGAATCAAGTTAAAACAAAATCAGTCTATGCAATAAATCTGAAACATAAATTTACAACATCAGTTCTTGTGAAAAATTGTGGCAGTTTAACAGAATTAATGTCTCTTTCGTTTTCTTGAATTTCAGTTTGACTATTTGAACAACAAAAAACTTTGCAGCAGCCAAGAGTATGAATTGAAGCAGAACCAGTCTGGTGAAGAGTTTGCTAAGCAGTTCCAGTACCTGAACATGACACCAAGTGAAAACTTTAATAACATCTTAATCAATATGGGACAAAGCACAGTCCATGTACCCACTAATGTATTTGATAAATGTAAGTCTACTCTATGACTATTTAAAAATTTACTGTATGAAATAAAAGTGAAAAATTATTTCAGAAGTACACATTCTTTATTGAAAAATCACTGGTATAAATTTTCCAGTTTAGAAACCTTACACTCTTTGTCCCCAACCCCATTCTTTACACATGCTTATAAGTTCTTTCAATAATCTTTGGTGCTATGTTTAAAATGGTTGTTATACCTAGATCCTTTTATCTTATCATGTTCTCAATGCATCTGTTACCAGTTTAATGTCAGCAAAGAAACTCATTTATTCAACATCTGCAGTAGCCAAACTGTGGATGGCTTGCACTTGGTTAAACCATATCAATACTGAGGTGAAGGTCACTGTGATAGAAAGATATCTCTGTTTCTCCACCATAAACAGTTATCAAAGATGGTAAATGCCTTCTACGTAGGGTAATGGAAGAACACTATACATTTTTGGGGGTTATATCGTCACTAGCAAAGGTCACTGCCTAAAAGAGGAAAAAATGTTTTCCATACCAAACTATGTGGATGTCTAGCATTTTAAATTAGGAAGAGGCCTATTTGTGTTGAGGTCCAAATATGAAAGCTTAAGTTTGCTTTTAACAAAAAGAAGAGGAATAGTTTCTGTATAAAGCACTGGATCTGTATCACAGACCTGAACAAAACTGTGTGTAAGACCTTAAGACCTACACTTGGCATAAGGAAGAAGCATTTTAAATCATAAGGTCAGACATTAAGGTCACTGACTGACAGAACACAAGTTGTATCTGCTAATGTTTCAATTATCTAAACAGAGGATGGGTATATAATGTCCTGTTCATGGTCAACATGTTGACACAACTATATATGCAAGTATTTATTAACATGTTGACACAACTATATATGCAAGTATTTATTAACATGTTGACACAACTACCAGTATATATACAAGTATTTAATAACATGTTGATACAACTATATATACAAGTATTTATTAACATGTTGACACAACTATATATGCAAGTATTTATTAACATGTTGACACAACTACCAGTATATATACAAGTATTTAATAACATGTTGATACAACTATATATACAAGTATTTATTAACATGTTGACACAACTATATATGCAAGTATTTATTAACATGTTGACACAACTATATATGCAAGTATTTATTAACATGTTAACACAACTACCAGTATATATGCAAGTATTCACTAACATGTTGATACAACTATATATGCAAGTATTTATTAACAGGTTGACACAACTATATATGCAAATATTTTTTAACATGTTGACACAACTACCAGTATATATACAAGTATTTATTAACATGTTGATAAAACTATATATGATGCAACTATATATGCAAGTATTTATTAACATGTTGACACAACTATATATGCAAATATTTTTTAACATGTTGACACAACTACCAGTATATATGCAAGTATTTATTAACATGTTGATAAAACTATATATGATGCAACTATATATGCAAGTATTTATTAACATGTTGACACAACTATATATGCAAATATTTTTTAACATGTTGACACAGCTACCAGTATATATGCAAGTATTTATTAACATGTTGATAAAACTATATATGCAAGTATTTATTAGCATGTTGACACAACTTTACATGAAGGCATTTTTTTCTTCAGTTTTTATACTACTTCTTTTGACCCCTGAGTGGTCCAGTAGTCTAAAAGCACTCACCTTTAACAATCACTGCAATCTCACCTCTATATGCATGGATTTCAGTCTTGATATGTGAGAAATCATACCAGTAGCTTCCATGGGTCAATGGTTCTTCAAGGAGTTTTTTTTAGTTCTTCCTCCACCAGTTCAATTGTCTGCCATATATAGCTTATTGTGCAATAAACCCACAACAACATTGCTTGAATTGTTTTTTTAAACACTATTAAGCATCCATTGCTAAGAAGTGAGAAGATATAACCTAGAAAGTGGGCAGTTGCCCAAAAGAATAATTAGGTTTACAGGACTACACCTGAAATTTATGATTGTTTTAGGCATTTGATTGCTTTATACATAGACTTTATTAGATGGATTTTGGCTGTGTTTATGAATCTACAGGATACCTTTTAATAGGACAGATTTTGGCTGTGTTTATGAGTCTACAGGATACCCTTTAGGACAGATTTTGGCTATGTATATGAGTCTACAGGATACCCTTTATTAGGACAGATTTTGGCTGTGTTTATGAGTCTACAGGATACCCTTTATTAGGACAGATTTTGGCTATGTATATGAATCTAAAGGATACCCTTTATTAGGACAGATTTTGGCTGTGTTTATGAGTCTACAGGATACCCTTTATTAGGACAGATTTTAGCTGTGTATATGAATCTAAAGGATACCCTTTATTAGGACAGATTTTGGCTGTGTATATGAATCTAAAGGATACCCTTTATTAAGACAGATTTTGGCTGTGTATATGAATCTAAAGGATACCCTTTATTAGGACAGATTTTGGCTGTGTATATGAATCTAAAGGATACCCTTTATTAGGACAGATTTTGGCTGTGTTTATGAGTCTACAGGATACCCTTTATTAGGACAGATTTTGGCTGTGTATATGAATCGAAAGGATACCATTTATTAGGACAGATTTTGGCTGTGTATATGAATCTAAAGGATACCCTTTATTAGGACAGATTTTGGCTGTGTTTATGAGTCTACAGGATACCCTTTATTAGGACAGATTTTGGCTGTGTATATGAATCTAAAGGATACCCTTTATTAGGACAGATTTTAGCTGTGTTTATGAGTCTACAGGATGCAAAGGGATATCTATCCTCCTTCAACAAAATGGGATCCAAACAAGAGAGATAATGGTCTAAGCAAGGTTGTGAGTAACCATGGGGTGTGAGTCACCATGGGACCTCTGAAAATTTAAGAAGGGGATGCCATCCTGTACTAGACATCACGGGCACGGGGGCTGGTAAATGGTTTATTGATTAATTTTTAATTGCCTTAGGAATAAATGTTGGCAAAATGCTTATTTAATGAAGTTGTTGACTTTCAGAATAAATTGCCTTTATTTTCATGATAACAAACCTTTGTGCATGGATTCGAGTCTAGGATTCGGCAAATGTGGATATGTGAGAAAGCATACCAGTAGCTTCTCAAGGGTCGGTGTCTCTTTCCAATGATTTCCCAGTTTCTTCCTCCACCATTAATATTGGCTGCCATGCATAGCCTATCATGTACTGAAAAATGGCATTAAGCCCAAAAACAACAGCAACAAACCTTTGATTGATCATTAAAAATTATTACTCCATGAGGTTTTGAGACACATCATGTGTACCTCGGAAAACATTGTATAGTATGTCAATGATATTTACATGTGAATTGAATATATTCTAGTCATATTTTTGATTCACAAGAAGATTTTTTTCAAACTCAGGGATACTGAATTTGTGAAACAAAAATAATTTTCAATGTCCAAAACTCTGTTTTCACAAATATTGTTTTATTAGTAAAATACCACTATTTCATTGCAAGTAATAGGGAAATTTTTTCTGGTCACCCTTAATAAAATCTCAGATCACCAATTCAGGAATTTTAAATTCACTACAAATGTTGGAACTCCTTAATGAACCATAAATGTTAAAGTTTTTCAAGCACCAAGTACTTCCTTTGCTTCCTAATGCTGCTGCCATTGATGACATTTGTCCGTTAGTAAGGCACTGGTCAATGTTAGAATTTAATCATTTTAAATACAATATAATATTGACAACAGTGATCAGCTGGTGAGTTGCAGGGATTGGACATGATGCTATTGGTGACCACTAGCTTTAACATGGATAGAAATTTGCAAATAGTCTTATCCTCTTATAGTATTCCACCTCCTTTACTTAATTTGATTCAAAAGACATAACATCTTAATATAATGCTGGTTTGCTTTTAATTGATTGTAAAATACAACAATCACTTTTAAAATTTCAGAAA
Organism: Potamilus streckersoni; assembly: GCA_016746295.1. Lineage (NCBI taxonomy): Eukaryota > Metazoa > Mollusca > Bivalvia > Unionida > Unionidae > Potamilus > Potamilus streckersoni. Next base: position 1,969,631 of record JAEAOA010001685.1, on the reverse strand, counting down.
TCCAAACAGTCAGGACACAAATAGATTTTCAGAAATATTTGCAGAGAAAGCTGTGATGGTAGATTGACACTTTTTGCATTTGAATACAAAAGGGCAAATAGTATTCATGATTTCAACCTAAAACTGAATTAAAAAATAGAACTTAAACACGAATTTCACTTAACTGAACTTATCTGATTGGCATTACTGATTTAAATGGCATTTAATTTAGTTAAAGTTCTGACACAAGTAGGCATTAATGACATTATTTTGCATATGAATATCACCAAGTAATTAGTAATAATTGGTAATTAGTAATAATTGGTAATTAGATGCATTTTAAATGTTGTCTAACTGCAATAAGAGTCTAATATGCTTGAAGATCTGAAGCTCTATGTTTGTTTGTTCTAATGACTTCTAATAAGCCTCATAGACTCAGATATGCTGGCACATTTGGTGATGGCAGATCTGGGTCTGTGCAGTTTTCATTTGACTTGACTTATAAGTATTTTTCTGGTGTGTTTATAGTAGAAAACAAAACACTTGGGGATCTCATTGTCTTTCTTTCCTTTAATGCACACAGTGTAAATTAAAGACCATCAGTATGTGTAATTCCCATTTCAGCCAAAAAGATTTTGAATGGCGTGTATTGGTCAGAGAGGATGAACAATGAGTTTGTGGAAAACATGCAGAAAGATAACACACTCAAATGGCAGTACTTCTGTAGCAGTGACGGATTTTTTAGGATATTTCCTGGTAGGAAGCTGATGCTTTTTCTTACATCTATTTTATTCCCATCAACATGAAGCTTTTGGACAAACAACCATGTAACAGTTTTCACTTAAAGAAATTGAAATTAAGTCTTGCATTTAAATTAAAGTGTAGTATCCTGATGTAAGGAACTTTTATGTCCCTTTGTTGTAGCATATTATTTGATGTTACGTATTTGTATATATGCCTATACATATTGTCTGTATATGAATGTATCCATCCCAATACATCCACACATCTGTCTGAAAAATCCACACCTGTCCTAATACATACAAACATCTATCCCAATACATCCACACATATGTCTGAAAAATCCACACCTGTCTTAATACATACAAACATCCATCCCAATACATCCACACATCTGTCTGAAAACATCCACACCTATCCTAATACATACAAACATCCATCCCAATGCATCCACACATCTGTCTGAAAACATCCACACCTGTACTTTGTACATGCAAACATCCATCCTACTACATCCACAACTCTGTCCCACTACATCCACATATCCATCCCAATTCATTCACACATCCATCCTACTACATCCACAAATACATCTCCACATCTGTCACAGTACATCTACACAACCCCAATACATCCCCACATCTGTAAGAATGCATTTACAGATCTGTCCCAATACATCCATACATGCATCCCAATATGGCTACTCATCTGTTCCATAACATCCACACATCCATCTCAATACATCCACACCTGTTCCCATACATCTGTCCCAATAAATCCATATATCTATCCCAATTCATTCACACATCCATTCCAATTCATCCACAGATCTGTTCCAATAAATCCACATATCCATCCCAATAAATCTATGTGTCCATCCCAATCCATCCATGCATCCATCCCAATCCATCCATGCATCCATCCCAATACATCCGCACATCTTTCCCAATAAATCCACACATCCATCTTAATGCATCAACACATCTGTTCCAATCCATTCTCACATCTATTCCAATACATCCATGCCTCCATCCAAATATCCACAGAGCCATTCAAATATATCCACACATCTATGCCAAACCATTTTTGTGAAGTAGCACAAAACCTATTTAAGTTAGAACCATTAAGGCCACAAGTATATGACCTGATTAGATTTTCAGGTCATAATTAGGATCTATGTTGGACACAAACATTTGGGCAAAATAACTCAATTTTATGCCAGAATAAGCTTAAGTTGGCCAAAATATTAAAACTTTATAAAATTGTGTTGAACCTTTTCCTTACTGTACCTCTCAAAAGTTCTTGAAATATTTTAGAGTTAAGATTCAATAATAAAAGTCATCTTTTGCCACCTTTAATGGATGAAATATTGCTTAGAATTATTAATTTTATATATAGTAGATCTGTATACATTCACTGAGTCATAATTTACTTTAGTCCACAAAATCCAAATTTTAGCTAATCATATCATAGACCAGATGAAGTCTTGGGATGACATGTTGTTCATCATCTGTCATTCAAAGTTTGCTATTGCTGATACTTGTAACTTGAAGGATTTCCATGAAATTTTATATACACTTTGATTCCAAGGTCTAGTTAGCTCTAAATGAAAGTGTTACCAATTGGACATCCAAAATGGCAACCAGAGTGGCCATCCTAAAAATATTTGTATTGCTTCTGTCCAAAATGAGTGGTTTTCTCTTAAATACTTCTTATGATGTCTAGTTAGTTCTAAATGAATCTGGTAATGGACTTACATCCAATGTGGCAACTAAGGCACCCATCTTTTTAATATTGTTTTCACTAATTCTCCTGAACAGAAAATCTTATCAACATGGCATTTTCAACAAATAACTTCTTATGATATCTAGTTTGTCCTAAATGAGAATGGTGCAGATCTGACATTCAGCATGACTAGCATGTTGAAATCTTGTTATACTGCTCCTTTTATATGGATGATCATACTCACAAGGGACTTTCACCAAAATACTTCTTACCATGTCTGGTTGGATCTGAATGAAAGTGGTGCTGATCTGCATCCAGTATGGTTGGCATGGCTGCCTTCCTGAAAATCTTATCTTCTCCTGAACTGAAAGTTGTATCAGTATGGGAATTTCACCTAAATACTTCTTGTCATACCTAGCTCGTGAAGATGAAGAGAGTTCTGATATTAGATCCAAAATGGCCACCATTGTGAAAATATTGTCATTACCACTCAAAAGACAGTTGATGATGTCTACATTGTCCTAAATCAAATCAGATTTGACTAAATTGAAAATGGTGCCAAGCTTATATTAATATGGCTGCTACAGAAAATTTAGAAAATTATTATAAAGGTTATTTAGATCAATGTGTTTATAAAGGTAAGATGGGACCACAAATAGAAAATTGCTTGAAGTATCTTCTTTCATCTGATCTTGTGTAAATTATTATCTTCCATCCCTCCAAGCAATCAGTATCAATTCAACCTCCAGGCCATCATTATGACTTTAAACCTCCAAGCCATTAGTATCACTCCAACCCTCCAGGTCATCAGTATCACTCCAAACCTTCAAACTATTTCTGTCACTCCAGTCTGCCAAACCATTTGTGTTACTCCAAGCCATATGTATCACTCCAACCCTCTAATAAATCATCAGCATCACTTCAACCTTACAAATCATCATTATCATGGAACTTTCCAGACCATCAGTACCACTCCACACTTTTTAAACCATCAATATCACTCAAATCCTTTAGGTCATCAGCATCACTCATTTCCTTCAGGTCATCAGCATCACTTATTTCCTTCAAGTCATCAGTATCACTCCATCCTTTCAAGTCATAAGTATCACTCCATCCCTTTAAGTCACAAGTATCACTCCAATCCTTCAAGTCATCAGTATCATTCTAGTCTTCAAATCATCAGTATCATTCCAATCTATCAAGTCATAAATATCACTCCAATCCTCCAGGCTATCAGTATTCTCAATACTTTGATTTCAAGCTTAAAAGCACAAAAGCATCAAGAGGTTACCATGGTTTTATACAGTATGTTGCATTTCCAAATGGCAGGTTACATTAGACTTCATGACTATGAGTACAAAATTGCAAACTCTGGCATTTTTATTCCTGTAAATTGATCAAGTGATATTTGCATATCTCATTCAGTTTTGTTTCCATCCCCCATCCCCCCACCATTCTTTTCAACTTACCTTGACATTTGTTGAGTAATTTAGTTTCTTTCTTCAGTGTTCAAAGGAACTGGAGGAAGTTAGACTTTTTGTTGTATTCAGTATTCTGTCACTACTCCATTGTAGCATTGCTATTTTGAATCTCCATTAAATATAATTGTCAAATGGTTGTTTATTTTCCTGCTCTCAGAGAAAAAGGAAATCAAAACACTTTTTTGTTTCATGCTTCTTCCTGTGGTATTTAATTTTCAACCTCGTTACTTCCTGCCATTTTGGAATTTAGAAAATAATAGCCATTGATTTGATATGGCTACCATATATATCAGTCCAGAGGAGAGTGCTAGACTAATGTATTTATATAATAAATTGACTTAGTTACCATAATATCTCTTGAAAAGGGATTGTTGGATTATTAATAATAATAATAATAATAATAATAATAATAATAATAATAATAATAATAATAATAATAATAATAATAATAATAATAATAATAATAATAATAATAATAATAATATCAATAATAATAATAATAATAATAATAATAATAATAATAATAATAATAATAATAATAATAATAATAATAATAATAATAATAATAATAATAATAATAATAATAATAATAATATCAATAATAATATTAACAATAATAATAATAATAATAATAATAATAATATCAATAATAATATCAATAATAATATTAACAACAACAACAACAACAACAACAACAACAATAATAATAATAATAATAATAATAATAATAATAATAATAATAATAATAATAATAATAATAATAATAATAATGCTTATTCAATAATTTAGACCACTGATCGATATTACATAAAAAATTAAAGTAAATTACACCATTGTGTAAAGAAGTAAAATATAGTGCTCATCATAAATATAAATATAGTGCTCATCATAAATATAAATATAGTGCTCATCATAAATATAAATATATCATTTCCTATAATCGATGCCTAATATTATAATAATGTTACTACCTCTAAGTATATGATTCAACATTCATTTGAGTTAGCAACAATGGTCTGAAATAAAAAGCCAAATTGATATAGTAAGAAAGATTTCTTATATTTAATATATTACTATGACTCATGAGAGATGTAATTGTAAGATAAATTTGACTCGCTTACTCTATAAATCTGTCAAGAGGAGTGTGTTAGGTTAATGTAATGGTTAATGTAATTATGTAATAAATTTGACTCACTTACTCTATATATCTGTCAAGAGGGGTGTGTTAGGTTAATGTAATTATGTGATAAATTTGACTCACTTACTCTATATATATGTCACGAGGGGTGTGTTAGGCTAATGTAATGGTTAATGTAATTATGTGATAAATTTGACTCAGTTACTCTATATATTTATCAAGAGTGGTGTCTTATATTAATGTAAAAAATGATATGATAAATTTGACTCAGTTACTCTAGATATCTGTTAAGAGGGGTGTGTTAGGTTAATGTAATTGTGTGATAAATTTGAATCAGTGACTCTACACATCTATATATCTACAGTTGATTGTTCCACTGCCTTTCTGAAGACAACCATAGGCTTAATGCCACATTATGAGAAACTCTCTTTTAGAAGACCTGTTCTGTCCATTTTGTACTTCATAAAAATGGTGCTGATCAGAAATGGGTCATGGTGACCAAGTCTTTAATTGTTACATCTGTACAGGTATCCATTACTATACGCATTTCTACTAAATGACTTTGAATCATGGTACTAAATGAAATCCTGCAAATCTGATATAAACCAATGCTGCCATAGTGACCATCTTAAAATGATCTTGAAAATTTAATCACTAGTTGACATGTGGTTTTCACTACAATAATTCTCACTGAAAATGTCCTAAATGAAATTTATACAAATGTGGTATATATATATATATATATATATATATATATATATATATATATATATATATATATATATATAGATATATATATATAGAAATATATATATATAGACATATATATATATCGACATATATATTTATATATATATATATATATATATATATATATATATATATATATATATATATATATATATATATATATATATATATATATATATATAATTCTACTGTTGAATAATGACCATATGTGCTTTACAGCATGTTATAATGAAGTGCATAATAACAAGGGAGATATACTGAGAGGGGAAAATATTCAATCATTTATTTATTGCAGTGGACACATTCAGCAAATGGATTTTATTTTCATTATCAGATTTATTATGTTCAGTCAAATGAAATGGAGTGCTGACTAAAAAGGATTTAGTTGTTTTTATAGATGATGAATTATTTTCTTTCGTTGTCAGGGTTGACATGGCCACGAAGAAACAAGAAGAATGAAGGAGATACTGATCTTTTTGACTGCAGAATGAGAAGCTGGTTAGAATTGGATATATATATATATATATATATATATATATATATATATATATATATATATATATATATATATATATATATATATATATATATATATATATATATTCACCAAAAGTCTGGTATACACAATATTTTGGCCACATAATATATGCTTGTGGGTTAATTATGGATTACAAATACACTGTGAATATGCTCAAAACTGAAAGCCTTAGGGACCAAACTAAAATGTTGGTTATGAAGAGTTTTCTGTTTACTTGGGTCTCTGGGATTTTAACCTAAGATTAATACACAATTGATGTAACCTGAATGTCAGCAATAGAACTTGAATTTTGACTTGAATTTAAGTTTAGAACCCAGCATCCTAGTTGGTTGAAATTTAAGTCTGACTTAAAATGGACCAGTCATCTATCTTGAACCTAGACTTAACTTAAGACTTGTTTCAATGAAATTGAGACCAGCACTGAATGTCACCAGCTGAATTTAAATCTAAACTTAGCTTTAAGATCAAAATCCATTAATCTGATTGGTTGAAATTTTAGTCAGACTTCAAATTGACCATGCATCTGTCTTGAGCCTAGACTTAGGATTTGTTTTGGTGAAAATGAGACATGACATGAACGTGACCAACACAGAACATAAGTCTAGACTTAAATTTAAGTTTAAAATCCAAGGTTTTGATCAGTTGAAGCTGAAGTCTGACTTAAAATTGGCCAATTAAATGTCTGAAGTCTAGACTTAACTTGGGACTTGTTTTGGTGAAATTGAGGCTGGGTGTGTCCTCTTATAGTCAACAAAAAGGTGTGGTTTTCAGAGGTGACAAAAGCCAAAAGAAAAATATTCATTTAGAAATAATGCCTATGAGGACTTGTGATCAAGAAGGAATTAATATTGTTGGAAATTTTTGTTTTATTTATTACCAAGTCATCACATTAGAAAATACATGATTTTATATTGTATTTTTTTCTAACAATGCTCAAATTTACAATCGGATATATCATTTATTTCATATTTTGAATTATATTGCATTTTTCAGGACATTCAAAAAATTTCTTTCTATTTTTACAGGTATCTACAAGCAGCCACATGTCCCAAAAATGTGGTGATTCTGGTTGATGCCAGTGGCAGCATGAAAGGCCTGCGTATGGCAATTGCCCGCAGCACTGTACATGAAATCATAGATACACTAACTGATGATGATCATTTTAACATAATTCTGGTAATTCTCTTTAATTTAAAATACTTTTGGTATTTAACATAATTCTGGTAATTCTCTTTAATTTAAAATACTTTTGGTAGTTAACATAACTCTGGTATTTCTCTTTAATTTAAAATACTTTTGGTAGTTAACAAAATTCTGGTAATTCTCTTTAATTTAAAATACTTTTGGTAGTTAACATAATTATAGTCATTCTCTTTAATTTAAAATACTTTTGGTAGTTAACATAATTATAGTCATTCTCTTTAATTTAAAATACTTTTGGTAGTTAACATAATTTGGGTAATTCTCTCTGTAATTTAAAGTACTTTTGGTACCACTTGGCATTTGATTTGAAACTATAGGCAAAAACAAAAATAAAACTCTCAACAAACTTTACGTGATTCACACAATAATATGTCATATTACAAATCTGACTAATTGGAAGGGGTTGGTGGGTGGGGAATTATTTGATACTGTGTCTCTATAAAATTTTGGCAGTTTTACCCATATATTGATATCTGTAGATCTGGATGACTATCAGCTTGTGTACTTTGGTAAATTGCCAGATAAACTGTCTTTGTGGTATTTCTTTAAATACTGTGCAACTGAAGTTTCTACCTCAGTATTTTTCTCTTTCAATTTTTGTTGTAAAACAAGCAGCAAGTATTTCTATGTTAAAATGCAAAGCAGATGTGGAGGCAGGTGTCTTGCATGAACTGGTGCTAAATAAACAAGCAAAATCACTCCTCAGGCAACATTTTTAAAACACAGCTCCTCCAAGAAAGATGTCAGTGTAACAGATAAATCTTAGCATTATTTGGATATATATAATGCAGGGGTGACATTCATGGCTGAGACAATGATCTCAATTGCCAGCATTTACAGTCATTGTCTCATCCTGTGGAAAGTTGTAAATTGGTAAATACCATTGGTTAATATGCATATGAGCAGTTATTTTGATGATATATACAGCAAATTAACTACCCAATATAGTCACACTAGTAGTACTACACCACATTTATTTTAAAAGTTAGCAAAAAAGATGGCACTTTCAAACTGCATAAGGTGTTTAAGTTGGACCTCACTCACTGTATTTTTGTAAACCGTCTTCTGGAACTACCCCTGCAACTGGTAAGCACTGTATAGTCATGCTTATAAGCAGAGCAAAACTGCAGATGACATAGTTCCTGATCTGTTAAATGCATCTGCAGATCAGGGTCTGCATTGTTGGTTCTACTCATTACTCCTAACAAACTGCAGTTGGATTCATCTTATAAGCAAGTAGAAATGGACTCTCAGAAAGTTTCACCATCTTTGTGCTGGAAATATCTGTACAATCTAGTCATTTAGCAGAGCAGGCTAATTCTAATTTTGGATACAATATTTTATAGTGTCAATATATTGGAAACTACTCAGGTTTAAGGTTTCTTTGATTTATTTTTAAACTGGAAATATGGTTTTGATAAAACATTGTTTTTTAAATCCCACTGGAATTACTTGATATTGGGTATACTGAAGGGCAATCATTGTAAAGATGGAAATTAACCAGTAGCTTAGATTTATACAGATATATACAGTATACAGATATAAGAATGCTTTCAGATTGTTCTGCACCAGAAAGGAATTGAACGGAAATTCCAGATATTTGAATTTGTTATGTCATGCTCACCTTTCAATATTTTGCACATTCAACAAATTTTCAATATGTTGCAATATATATTACAATACACTACATTGCAAAGCAATACAATGAAATATGTGTTACTTTACACTTCCATGCAATACAATAAGTATCATGATACAATGCACAGTAATACTATATATTACAATATGCATAATAACATACTGTCCTGTAATGCAATACATTTCAATGTATATTACAATACACTAATTGTAATACTAATCATTATAATATATATTATAATACATCGCCCTGTAATACAATACCATACAATATGTATCAAAATACACTGCCCTGTAATACAATACATTACAATATGTATCAAAATACACTACAGTAAGAATCTCAACACTACCCTGTAATACAATACATTGCAATATGTATTGCCATACACCGCCCTGTAATGTAATGTAATGTACTGCAAATAAATGAATATATATATATATATATATATATATATATATATATATATATATATATATATATATATATATATATATATATATATATTACAACACAGTGCACTGTAATACAATAAATTGAAAAATGTATTACAATGTTACAATGTACCACCCTGCAATGCAACAAAATGCAATATGAATTACCCTGTCACACAATACACTGCATTTTCATGTCACTGTGTATGTGTATTATGCATATTTCTGCTGTTGCAGTGTTTTCAGATTAATAATCTGTTGAGCTTGAGATTTAGTTTTTATTAATCACATGTGGCATCACTTGAGAAATTTCATTTTAGATTGGCTGGTGGTAAGAACTCAAATCTAAAACTTGAGCTCAGAGTTGTGTGTCCCCCAGTCTTTGTGTACTGTTGTTTATTTGTCTTTTGATTTCAGATGAACAACATGCACCCTGATCCGTCTGGGTTTTATGTGATTGCATATCTGGATGTAGTTGCTAAATCCTGGATGTAATACTCTTGGAGATCCATTATTTCTGTCTTTCAATATTTTTCATTTTCTCTTTCCAGTTTTCAAATACTTCACTTTACGTTGATCAATGTTTCAACGGGACGATGTTACCAGCAAGCAGCCCAAACAAGATAAGAGTTCAAAAGTTAATTAAAGAAATCAAAACTGGAAGCATTGCTAACTTCGAACTCGCCTTGGAAGAGGCTTTCCAATTACTTGAGAGTGTAAGATGGTTGAAAATGAATACTCATAAGGCTTGGCTACTTAGGTCCATACTCCTTTTTCAAACAACAATTACATAATTTTATTCTGTAGAGGTCTGTATCATTTATTGCACTAGTTTTGTATCAATATTAGTATGGTTTGAGACACACTAAAAGACTTGATTTTTTTATGTCTTTATTCAAGTAAATCAGAAAAGTAACTGGAACTCAGTGATCTGTGATTCAGCAGCAATAGAAATGGCACACTAGATGGTCTATCTAAAATTATGTAAACTCACCAACAGAATAGTAGTGCAATCTTTGTATAATGGGGAAGAGGTTGATAGCAGTAACTGCAAAGAGCCCACACAGATTAACTTTGTCAGAATATAATTTCATCTTGTGGATTAAGTACCATATATATTTGCTTATAGGTTGGGTCCAGCTGCATACTGCATAGACTTTGATCTGCATAATGCACTGGCTGATCTGGAGGGGTAGATCATCGATTAGTAAACTTGCTGATATAGTAGGTGTTGCAACCATATCAAAATTCTGAAATAATTCAATCGCATGTGTTGTTTTAGCAGAACCTCCAGGTCCATTGAGACAAACAGTCTTATGTCTGGCTTCAGGATGATATACAGATGGAGCTGGTGAAAGTTTTAACATCTGTTTTTTTTTGTTATAACATATTTCCTTAGATTTAACATTGGCAGATTCAGAATGACTAAGAATCATTTCTTTTTTTGTTCTTCATTCACCCTATGATGCATGTAACTGTTTTAGCAATCCGGAATATTTTTTATTGCTATAAAATGAATCTGTGGTGACTCTAACTGCAGTGTTAGAACATCTATTTATCAATGATAATAAATTTATTCAAACATACGCACACATTAAATGAATAAACTGGCAAGTCACCTTCAATGTAATTCACAATTGTACCTAATTTAGTTCTGTCTGATAAATTAAAATTATTCTGACTGATAAATGTGCCTCTTTCTGTTGTATCAGCAATTATAAAATTTAATTCAGTCAATGATTAGTCTTTATTCTCAAAATAAGTTATATCAGGATTTTCATCAGGGGAATGTTTATTTTGCTGTGGTAACCAAATTTGCTTTTATAGATTATATTATATAATTGCTTCAGTTACAACTAACAATATTAATATTTTTACATCGATCACATATCTTAATAAAACTATTGGAACCCAATTTTTTGTCTGAAAACTGTCTTCCAAATCAACCATAAATAATTATACAGAGATTCTGTGCGAATTCAAACAACTCATTGCATACAAATCTGGTCAGGTCGAAATCTGGAAAGGGACTATTTATCGCAACTCTAGGCATCTCATGTGTTGGATATGCAAATCTTTTGAAATACTCAGAACATTCTCTGTATCATAGAAAACTTTCCGGATAACATACAACCATATTAACTGATATAACTGATTTTATAATCATATCTAGTATTCCATAATCTGCCATGTCCGTATTCGATACAACTGCATTGAATATCTTCAAGAAATTCTAATTGTGTTGGTTTACATGAATTTTTCTTCTGAGCAGCATGTGCAGAAACTGACAGAATGGTTAAACAATTACTGAGTAATTGTTCAACAGTGACATCATCACTGCCATCACTATAATTTGTGTATTTCAATGCCAGATTTTTCATTTCATCATGGAGAGATTCTGTACAATAAATATCTCCATTAGACCATACAATCTGATCATAGATTCTGATACAGGGTCACTCTTACTGATATTTCTGATAAAATCAAACATATCACCATTATAGAATTTAACAGTTCAATGTTGGAACTACAATTCAAGCAGCACCAAGTGACGCTGCTTTTGTAACAGCTAAAATGGCTTCAGCAACCAATGCTGGTATAGCTGCAAGAAATGGAAATATATCACCCATATTAGCTATGTCACTAACATCACCCACAAAAAATATAAAGTCATAAACTGTACACCAGTCTTTGATCATTTGGCATCATTGAAATGCTTAAGTTGATGTTCAGTCAGTGATAGTATTTTTGGACCAACTGAGATCTGTCCTTGTTTCAGTGATATTGTGATGCCCAAATTTGTGTATGCTGATTGTAGGAGTCAGACTGACACTAACATCATGATATGACATTGTAATGTCATGAACGATTTAATTACATGTTTTCTACTGGACATCAATGACTCTCATTCGTCCACCAACACCTTCAAGCAACATTCTGAGAGAATAACAATGATTATCAACAGCTACCCCTCTTGATACAGCAGCTTGAAAGTGTATATCAGTTAGTGATTGTCTGAACAAATCCAAGTTTTCCAGCTAGAAATAATAGATTAGATACAGTGTTGTGAAATCCGGCTGAGATATTTGCAAACCAGTATCCATATTTTGATCATGCCCCATGAATGTCATCAAATGGTGATACGCATGTGCAACATCATTGTTATCAAAATTCAGTAACATATCCTCAGCTGGTTTTTGATGTGCATTTATTCTCAGTGAAACTTCAGTAACACCAAGTTTGTTAAATATCCTTATACTCACACAGCATCTTTGAAAGCAATAAATATATGTTGTAGTGCAGAGATACCTTGCTGTGATGCTATCTGCCATGTGAATAAACCATTAATGTTACTTTAAACATTATCTGTGGTCATCATTGACCATGATAATGTTAATTTACTATGGCTGTCCTAAAAGAAAGCAACTGTTGTTCTTTGGTAAGTGATTGAGTCATTGTTGGCATCCACAAAGAAAGTTTTGTCAGTATGTTATGAAGTGCCGTAGTTGCAGCTTCGTCAACTCCTTCACCAAGCCATATTGCATCATCGTCATTAAGTTTTCCTCACAAGGATGATTTTATGTTTTGCCACAAAAGTGACCTTTCTAACATTTCTACAAAATCCAAATAGTGTAATTGCACCTGAAAATTCTTCATTGTCTTTCAGCTAAGGCCAAATATCATTGTGGCATTGTTGTTATGACACACCTCAATTTCTAAACCATCAATCATGTATGTGGCACCTATAAATAATGCCATGATGAACAAAACCAACTTGATCACCAATTCCATAATCTGTATTATCTAATTTCACAAGTGTACCTTCGATCTCAATAAATGCCTCAGTCAGGGCAGGAAATATCTACTTGTATCCTGAACTTGTAATTTGATTCTTCCAAGTCTGTCAGGTACATGTGTGTCATAAGAATAATACTGATAATCACATACCAATTCATTTTTGAGAACTGGTGCATCCATGTTGAATGCAGGATCAGATGCATGTTGGAACATCTTTATTATATTTGTTCACATCTAATATGAAGACCACTTACTGCTATCAGACTAACAGCTATATTTTTTCTTTTCCTTTTCCTGATATGGGTACACCATCCAACTCTGCTAATTTTTTATTTAAATCCTGATTTATTATCTTACTAACATTTGCAGGCATAACTTTTGTGCTGAATAATTTTGCTGGCTGACTGTTGTACTAATCACGATAGTCTATCATTGATTGCTGAGAATGTTTTACCAGCAACATCACCAACAACACCAATACCTTTATCATGAATAACATCATTAGCGTTCATCCCCAATTGCTTTATAAAAGGTATTGATTTTGGGGCTATCCTTTTAAATAGACCCTGAACATCATCACTGAATCCATTTCCGTAGTACGCTTTTTATGTAGGTAATTGCGAATTTATCACCAGGACTGTGATCAGTCCACGGTGAGCATTATGTGTAATCATATTATTTTCTTGTCACTGATCTAATTGTATACCCTTAATCAATCACTGTAGCAATCATCTGTAATGTCATCAATGAGGGACTGATAACTATTAATGTCCATGATACCTCCTGTAAATAATCTCTGACAAATAGCAGCTGCTTCATTAATGATTTCTGGGAAATTATTGCCAGCTCATTTTCCACCAATCAGAATTTCTCATCATTCAACATGGAGTAATAAGACCACTTTCCCTTATACATATACCAATACCACTTCAGTGGCACCATTGGTGTCCTGTCATTCTTCTTCCCCACTGGCTGGTATTGGTACAAAATGTTCTTTTAGTTATTCTTCAAATGTTTTTTTTTTTTTTAAATTGGGTTTTGTGGTCTTGCTGGTTGTTCTTGTTGTTGTTGTTTAATTGTTTGGACTGCTTTTTCTTTCCTTTTTTTGAAGCTTCCCTTGATTGTCTAGCTTCTTCAAGTTGCTGCTTCATTCCTTCTTTTTCTTTTTTTTTGTCTTGTCTTACTTGTTTAATATACTCATGTACTGTATTGATAAAGATGTCATAATTATTAATATCTCCCTCAGTTCTAATTTGTGGAAAATAAATTGTGATGCTATATACATCCTTGATCCAATCGGTAGATCTCATATTTTTAACCTGTTTGGGTTTCACATAAGTATTTTTATTATAATATTAGAACACAGCAAGATCAAGTAATTGGGTTCAATCTCTGATAGCAGCAAAATGCCTTCAGGTGTGAATTTATCTATGATAATAGTTCTGGCTCTTGGTGGAAGTCAATGTCCAGCTTTAGGTTGTGGTTATGGAGGTTGAAGACGGCCAGCAATATCAACAGGCAATGTTTCAAGAGCCTTTTGTGTTGCCTCAGTTGCTGTAATAATTTTCTTTGTTGGTTCAATAATTGGTTTAAATAACTGTTCTGTGCCCTCTGTAAATTTCACCTGAAACTCCTGATGCGCTTGTAGTTGTTGCTTGACAGAATCACAGATGGGGAGAAATTTCTTAATTGCCTATAGTTGCCATCGAGCTAGTTTAGCTGCGTGAGATATCATTATTGTTTTAATAATGATTTAATTATGCTACACCCACATAGCAGCAGGGAGCGCAATGACAAAGAGTGAGTGCACAGGTACATAAATAAATATGCCATAAAAAAATGAAAACACAAAAGTAAACAAAATAAGGTAACAAAATTGAGCTAACCCAATTAAATAGTTTTCGGTCTGTTGAAAGCTTCATTTGATGTTATTGACATTCATATTTTCATCTCCGTAGAATTCGCCCTCCCTACTGCTTACTTTGATAGGGTTTGGCATCTCAGCTGGAAATCTTATATGCTCCTTTAATTGTCTCTTTTTTATGTCTCTTGAGCTCACAAAATTATTGACCAATAAATTTCTTATCAAAGCCTTTGTCATTTTTTTAGACTGCCAATACTTAATATTTGTGCAAAATGTTGACTTCATTTCTCACATTTCTTGTATATTCTTAAAATATTTATAACTTTCAAAATACCATGGTTATTCAGTATGAATTTCTTCCATATAAGGAAATCCCAATTCTCCATTTGTATAGTGAAGGATATTTATTTTGCTTATTTTGCTTAATTATTACTTTTTAAATATTGTTTGGGTTGATTACAAGACATTGTTGTGGAATTTCCTGAAACTAAGGATACAGTTTATTCATAATGTGGCATTTCATATACCTGTATTTTTTTTAAAAAAGTTTTCCATGTAAATATATTTTAATTTAGAAAAAGGCCTTGCATATAACCTAATGCACTTTTATGGAGTTCACATGAAAAGTCTTTTTGGAGGGTAGAGGGATTAATATATTTAGCTTGACAGCGATTGAAATTTTTAGGACATCCAAAAAAAGAAAATTGCTGACTTTTTTGTTTCTTCACAGGAAATGCTTCTTAGAAACAAGGGATTGCCACTATGCAATAAGGCTATTGCCCTCATAACAGACTGGGTACCACATAACTATGAGTGGATCTTTGACAAATACAACTGGCCTAACAAAACTGTAAGTAAACAAACATTGATCATTTCAGTGCAGACAATAATGAACTATATGTATCCTGATAAGTGACATTTCTGTATGACCTTCTAAATACTCACTTGTAGAGTTCAACTGCACAGACTCAGATGTGTTATCACATAATATGTCTGCAGTTCAGGATCTGTGCAGTTTTCTTAAGAGTAATCAGTGCATTATGCCAGTAACAAACTCTGATATGCAGTGCAATATGCAAAGCAAATCTCATTTGTCATGTATATTTGTTTTTTTTTAATTCAATTTGACTTGACTTAATATGGGTATATACAGTAAAAAAGGGGGTTTTGCTGTAATATGGGTATATACAGTAAAAAAAGGGGGTTTCGCTGTAATATGGGTATATACAGTAAAAAAGGGGGTTTCGCTGTAATATGGGTATATACAGTAAAAAAGGGGGTTTCGCTGTAATATGGGTATATACAGTAAAAAAGGAGGTTTTGCTGTAATATGGGTATATACAGTAAAAAAAAGGGGTTTCCCTGTTCAACCATTCTTACATCCATGTTTCCATCATATTAAAATGCAGATATATTTATGTATCAATTGTTTCCAGAATTAAGATTAATACAACTTGTAATTCAACTGTAAGTGAAGCCACTTCAAACTTTTTAAACATTTTTTAATGTAGTTATATTTATGTCAGTTTTTTGAAAATTCAAAAATTTTATTTCTGTTGAATATTTTTATTATGGCATCATTACTATCCATGGCAGCAACAAAAGGAATTAATGGGCTAACAATGAAAGAACATGTTCACTATAATTGCAACAAAAAAGGAGGAGAAACAGGTTTATCTGGGATTCCTGGGAATTCTTTTCATCCAGGAAAGCATCAGCCTTTTCAAGGGATGCTTATTAACAATATCAATGAAAGATAAATGAATTTATAAAGATGATATTCTTGTCAGTTGACAACTTTAGTATTTGTACATACTTGTTTGCATTGTATACTAAATGCTGTTTATTTTTAAGGTTATTTTTGCTTTACAGGTGCGAGTATTTACATACCTCATTGGGAGAGAAGTGCCAGACAACAGGGAAATCAAATGGATGGCATGTGCTAATAAAGGTTGGGTTTTTTTTGTTGTTGCTAATTTTCTTGAATTTTGAGCTAACTTTCAGGTGAAAGTCTTGTTGCCAGTTGTGAAAACATTCAGATTATTTATCCACAATCCTGTTTAATCCACTTCTTTCATTGCTGTATAAAATAAAAACATATAATTGGCAATTTTAATGAATGTTTTGGCTCAGATTTTCTCTAAAATAAAAAGTAGCAATATTTATGTATTTTATTGGTCACTTATTTAGAGACACTGAAAAATAACCTCTTCAGGTGAAGTAATATTGAAATTGCTTTTGTTTGATGACATCAGCTTTTAGCTTCACATTTTCTTGGTAACATATCCCACATAGAGGAGATCTCACATGCATTGATATAAGACCATGGTTTGTGATTTTTTTAAACTTCCACTAATTGATATAATCCAGTCATTAAACATTTTATATGGTGTTGTTATGGCTCTATGTACACTATGTAACAGAAAAAAGCAAATCCAATAAGTTTTGTAACTTAACAAATTATTTCATTATTTAAGTTAAAACATGAAAAAGTAAGAGGAAGTTTCAGTATTATGAATTCAATCCAAAATATTCCCCAAAAGTTCTACTCAAGTCAAAAAGAATCAAATGGTCTAAAAGAAGTCCACATCAGTGAATGCACATATCATATTGCCATTGTCCAGAACTCCTTTGAATAATTAATGAATGTCTGAGAATAATATTCTTGTCCAGTGAGCTCTTTTGTAATTCCAATAAATAATCCTAATTCTAAAAAAAAATGTCTTCTCTCAAATTATCTAACATTAACATTAAGTACACCTGCAGACTAATTTTGACATATTAACAAGAATTTGAAATAGGAATGAATCCAAAATAGAAATTCATCTGACTTATAAATACTCTCCTTTTATAAGCCTTCAAGAGCCTATTACAACTATATGTTGCAATATACCCCATGTGACATAATTTACTGCTTAATCTAATATTTCAAAAAACTTATTCATATGACCTAACCCATTGTTACAAATCTCAGCTCATACAAAGTAACAAAGAAAAGAGTGAAGCCAACAAGCTTTATAAATATTTTTAAAAAATATTTTTTTTTCCTTCAAAACACAGTAAAAATATAAAAAGGACTTACAGTTTGTGAATATAAACCAAAAACAACAATCTTAGAATTGAAACACACAAGTCCTGTCACTAAAATGTCCTAAAGGAATCCAATTTCAAATCCCAGTGAAGTTCAAAGATGGTGGTTGATGTCAGACAACTGAAGTATTGATGTCAAAAATTCCATGTTGATTTGTATGAATTACAAAAGAATTGTCAAAATGTCCACACTTAATTTTATGAATTACAAAAGGATATTCTGGCTTTAGCACTCTGAATAATTTCCACTGAATGTCTCTGTTCAAAGCTTTGATGATGAAGCACTTATTTTCCAGAGAATATGAATTATTCTTAAATAACAAACAATTCCAAACTGGCAAAACAGAAAATACTTCTGATCTCTTAAAGGTACTTTTATGACTGAATCAAAATCACTAAAATTGTTAGTCTTAAACATAATTTTAGATCACACAATAGGTCACATGGTCACTTACTACAAGCCACTTGACATGTGTACCCAAATGTTGATGATACAAGGTGATCATATGAATAATGTATGTATGGCCTTGATACTAACCAATAAATTAAACTTCATGTAACCAAGTGTCTGAATGAGGTCAGCTAAAAATAATGCTAATGAAATACTTCAAGTTCTGTACAAACAGAATGTACTTTATAAAAAAGGCATAAAATTTCATGGAAATAATTATTACAATAAAATGTTATGAAACAAATAAAATAAAAAAAGAATTAAAAAAACATACAGACAATTTAATCACATATACATAACACCATACAATGGAAAATAATTTAATTCTTCTAAGAGCCCATCTCACTAACCTGTCTAATGGGAAACAACCTAAACTCATAAACAGGTCTTATTTATAATATTATTATTAATGGTCATAAAATATTTTATAATAAATCATTTTTTAGCAAAAATTAAAATATTTCATGTTAGTCAAAGATTAATTTGTTATTGTTGGTAGAATCATTGTCTTTTGTACACTTTTTTACAGATCTTGTTGTTATTTTGTTGACTGAGACCATTATGCCCAAGCTATCAGTGGAGGTATAGGTATCTAACTTCTTGTGTCATTTGGATTTGGTACAGTGTTGTAATTGATATAATTTCATCACATGCTAAGTGCAAATGTTACATTAAAAATCAATCATGTAAAATGATACATTGTTAAGCACATGTCCTAGTTCCAGCATGGGTCATGGGAGAGAAGTAACTACTAATATCTGTTTACAAAATATAATTTTCTTGGAACTGAATACAATAGAGGCCTGTTATCTCATTACCACTTTTAACTGATTACCATACAAGTGTGTTGTCTCACTATCTCTTGGAACTGACCACCATAGAGAGCTGTTACCTCACTACAACTTGGAACTAATTACCATACAGGCCTATTATCTCACTACCACTTGGAACTATTTACAATAGAGGCCTGTTATCTCACTACCACTTTGAACTGAATACCATACAAGTCTGTTATCTAACCTACACATGGAACTGATTAACATAGAGGCCTGTTATCTCACTACCACTTGGAACTGATTACCATACAAGTCTGTTGTCTCACTAACACTTGGAACTGATTAAAATACAGGTTTGTTATCTCACCACCACTTGGAACTGATTGCCATATAGGCCTATTATCTCGCTACCACTTGGAACTGATTACCATACAGGCTTGTTATCTCACTACCACTTGGAACTGAATACCATACAAGTCTGTTGTGCCACTACCACTTGGAACTGATTAACATAGAGGCCAGTTATCTCACTACCACTTGGAACTGATTACCATACAGGCCTATTATCTCACTACCACTTGGAACTGATTACCATACAGGCTTGTTATCTCACTACCACTTGGAACTGAATACCATACAAGTCTGCCGTGTCACTACCACTTGGAACTGATTAACATAGAAGCCTGTTATCTCACTACCACTTGAAACTGATTGCCATACAGACTTGTTATCTCACTACCACTTGGAACTGATTACCATATAATCCTGTTGTCTCATTACAAATTAGAACTGATTACCATACAGGCTTGTTATCTCACTACCACTTGGAACTGATTACCATATAAGTCTGTTGTCTCATTACAAATTGGAACTGATTACCATACAGGCCTGTTATCTCACTACCACATGGAACTTATTACCATACAGGCCTGGTATCTCACTTCTACTTGGAACTGATTATCATACAGGCCTGTTATCTTACCACCACCTGGAACTGATTACCATACAGACTTGTCTCATTAAGACTTGGAACTAATAACCATGCATGTTGTTTCACAACCACTTGGAACTTATTATCATACAGGCCTGTTGTCTCATTACCACTTGGAACTGATTGCCATACACTATTGTTTTCTCAAGCTCAAACTCCATAAATGGTGAAAGAGAAGTAACTCTTCTTTTTGTGTCTGTGTGTGCATGTAGATGGGCAGGCACATGCATACACACACACACACACACACTTGATGGGAATATTGAATATACCATTGTCAGTGTGCATTTTTTTATTTATTATATTGTTTTAAATCCGCTCCAATGGCCTAGTGGTTAGAGTGTGTGCCTCAGATGTGGCAGGTCTTGGGTTCGATCCCTGGTTGAGTCATGCAAAAATCCCAAACATTTATATTTATATATATATATATATATATATATATATATATATATATATATATATATATATATATATATATATATATATATATATATATATATATATATTGTTTAAGCACAGTTGCATATATGCATATATTAATCATACTAGGTTCATGTGGCACACAAAACTCAGGTACATACATAAAAGGGAACATTTATTAAGTAGATGAAGTTTTTTTACCAGTTCAAGCATGCAAAATCTTTGCATGTCTTTATGTCACATGATAATGATTGACCAATCATCAGGATGAAAATTATGCCACAGTATGATTTTCTCTAACCATTTTTTTTTCAGGCTATTTTACCCATATTTCCACTAAATCTGATGTCAAGGAGAATGTGCAGGTAATTACCATACATACTCACTTATAAGTTTTGATCCAACTGCAAACTGCATAATGTGCCATAAGATCTGGGTCTGTACAGTTTCTTAAGAGTAATTAGTCAAATGAACAACATAGACACTGATCTGCCATGCATTATGCAATGGCAAATGAGGAATTTAACTTATAAGAGAGTATATAAATAGATAATAATATTTGCAATATAATATAAGGTTAACATTTGCTTAATTTGATTGAAATGCAATTTTTAGGGTAATTGCACATTATCAGCATGTCATGTAAATTTTATTTCTTTTCATGACTTAAAATATGTTGCTGACAACAATTGGTTTTTTTTCCATACCTTTACTGTATATTGTGTAGAATCTTCTTTCTTCCTAAATTCTACCTACCTGTCCAATGCCTTTTTTCTATCAATTAATTGTAATTGGATTTGCTACAAAGATTAATAGTTGTTTATTACCAATATCCCACTGAAACTACTTGATAGAAAGACATTGCAGTGTTTCAACCTGAGATCTAGTTGGTCCTGTGTGAAAACTATGCCCCTTGAGCTCCCAGTATGGCTGCTCTGGTGTAAGCCTTTGTTATCACATCTAATCCTGAACAGATAATCATATCAACATGGTGATCTTACTGAAACACTTGTAATCTTTAGTTGATCTATGAAAATGATCTCTCTCTAATCTCCAGAACAGTTGCTTTGAACCCCTGTGTGTCCGGAGTTATAGAATTGGCCTGACGTGCCTCGCTACATGTTGTAAGAGGCAACTGAGTAGATGCAACCTGTTTGCCATGGGTTGCATTAGGGGAAGAAAGGATTCTGGTACTTGAGCAGAGACTTTCCAGTGCAATACACTGCTTTGGCTTCTACTTTTTCTAGAAGGTTGGGCAGGATGGATCAGTCTCAACAAATTGGCTAGTCACATTGTGCCCTAGGAAGTTTTTATTTACTTGCTCACTTTCTTTACCTTTCTCTTTGTATCCCTCTTGATTCCACTGTTACCCCTACATTCTGTCCCTTTAACTTTCCCTTCCCCAAGTTTTAGAAGACTTCATAGAAGGTGGTGACTTAATGGGTCAATTTTAAACAAACCAACATGGAAAATTTTTCACAAAAATCAACACAAATACACCAAAGCTGGATCTGAGTCAGATGATGATGTGGAGACATTTCCATGCCTCACAATATAAAGATGATTCAAAATCATTTGCCGCATCTCCATTTGTTATTGAATAGACAATTACAGGATCAATCGGTACACCAAAAGTGTTAAAAAGATGAAATCAGGCTGCCTACTTGTTGACTGTGAACGATGAGGTCAAACAGAGAATAAATGTATCTGGAAAACAAAAACATTCTTCAATATTCCAGTGACCCCATTCACTCACACAACACTCAATACATTCAAAGGCATGATTTGCTTTTGTGACTTGGCTGGAGTCATCGACAAAAAAAAACATTGAATGGATGAAAAACAAAGGTGTCACTGTGGTCCACAGAATATGTGCTAAACATAACAACAATCTGCAGAACACCAACACATTTGTTCTCACCTTCAACAAACCATCAATACTCAAAGTGGTCAAAGTTGACTTTTTGCAAGTGAAGGTTGAGATTTAACTACCCCCTTCAATGCTATAAATGTCAGAAATATGGCTATCATGAAGACTGACGATGACAAATTCAAATATGTGGCCAATGTGGAGATCATTCTCATCAGGAATCCATATGTAGAGCAACTCCGCACTGTGTCAACCCTGGAAAGGTGCATGACACCAATTCCAAGGATTGTGATACCTGGAAACAGGAGAAGGAAATACAGAGGGTTAAATATACCTCCAACATCCCCTATCCAGAGGCCAGACAGCCTGTACCAGCTAAAACTTCCCTTCCAAGCCCAGCCTTCTCCACTGTAGTGAAATCAATCCCCAAACAATGAAGGACTATCAAACACAGACTGATCTACCCAATTCAACATCAAGCCCCATTCAAGCACAAAACAACATGGCATCTACTCAAACAACTTTCAGTAATACCCCACCAATGAAATCACCAAGGAATAAAAAGAAATGTGAAGGAAATAGGCAGCAAAAGGACCCCATCAAACTATATAATAGGTTTGGAGACAATGAGAGCAGGGATGCAGAAGAAACTGCTCCATGTTCTCCAAGTTGTTCCAGACCTACCACCAAAAAAATCATCCCCATACTTCCTCCAGAGAAATAATCACACAGATTGTCACTACAAAAGGTGTAACCTAGCTACACAACCTCCATTTTAAACTTATAATGAAGAACACCATCATATAATGGAAATGTCAAAGACTTAAAGCCAATTACAATGATATTCTTCTGCTTTTAAAAGAATATGATCATGCAGTAATATGCCTTCAGAAAACACTTTTGAAATATATGGATAACATCACACTTAAAAACTACTGCCTGTTTAACACCTACTTTCAGAATGTTGACAGGACCTCAGGAGGAGTTTCTGTTGCTGTAAGCAAAAGAGCCCCTCATAGCATCATTCCTTTAAGCACAAATTTACAAGCCATTGCTTTAAGTGTCACTCTTCATTGAGTGATTACCTTTTGTTCTATATACATACCACCTAATACCAACCTACTGGTACTACTAATTGAATTAGGCACTCTTGTTCAACATCTTCCCATGCCATATGTTTTTAATGCTGTTACACATTATATGGGGATCAAATCACATAAGTGACAGAGGCCACAAAGTAGAAGACTTCATTTCTAAACATGATTGTGTCTATATAACAGCAAATCGCTGATGTACTTACACCAAGCAAAGGGTACATACACGTGTATTGACAATTTGTTCTCCTTAGCTACTTTTAGATTATAATTAGAAGGTCGCTGATGACCTTCACAGCAGTGACCACTTTCCAATCTTTCTTAAGAACACCAATGTTAAAACTGATGATGCAATTCCACAATGGAATTTAAAGAAGGCAGACTGGGCCAAGGTTGAAACACTTTGTACAGCTAGGCTTAACATGGATACCATTCTAAATGACAATGACCCTATTTGATATTTTACTTTTGTCTTAATTAAGATTGCTGAGGAATTTATTCCTCCTAAGTCTTCTCCAAACTGTTAAAAAAAAAGAAAACTGTGGTTCACCAAAGAATGTAAAGAAACCATTAGACAATGCCAGGGACATGACATGGAAAACACAATTCTTTCCAACATCTGAAACTAAACAACAACAATTTCAATTCCAAACATGACAAAGTTAATATACTTGTTGATAGTTTCTCTAAACATTCCTCATCACCTATTTATTCAGAAGCTTTCTGAAGATTAAAAACTCAAAAGAAAAGATACGGTTGAAATTCACATTGAATAACTCAGAAAGTTATAATCAACCATTTTCACTGTTGGAGCTTATAGAATCTTTTAATAAGAGCCATGAAACACCAACCTGAGCCATCATTAACAGTTCTTCTGGAAATCTTCAATGATTTATGGATTACTGGTAATGTACCAATATTTTGGAAGAAGCAACACTAATACCATTTCCTAAACCAGGTAAAGATAGTGCAGATCCTACCTACAATCAACCCATTGCTCTGATGAGCTGCATTTGCAAAACAATGGAACGAATGATCAATTCTCAACTTGTATGTTATTTGGAAACCAACAATTTAATATCTCCATTTCAAAATGGCTTTCATTATGGTCATGGCACCAATGATCATCTGGTTAGACTGGAAACATTTATTCATGACCCTTTTTCAAGAATGAACATTTAGTAGTAGTTTTCTTTGATTTAGATAAGGCCTATATGACATAGAAGTATGGGATACTGAATGACCTGCATGATGTGGGTCTGAAAGGACATCTGCCATCTTTCATATCAAACTTTATCTCAGACAGAGAATTCAGAGTACCAGTGGGTTCCACCCTGTCCAATATGCACAATCAAGAGATGGGTGTGCCCCAGGGCAGTATTTTGTCTGTGATGCTTTTCAACATCAAAATGAATAGCATTATCAAGTGTTTGGCTCTTGGTGTGGATTGCTCCTTAAACATTGATGATTTTCTAATATGTTATCAATCAAAGCACATGCATATAAATGAAAAACACTTACAGCAAAAAATATCAACAAGGTTCAAAATTGGGCCAATACTAACAGTTTTAAATTCTCTAAATAAAAAAAAAATGGTATGTATGCATTTCTGTCAGTTACAAAGACATCATGATGAACCTAAACTCACACTAGACTGAATACCTATTCCAGTTGTTTTAATGAATTCCCAGAAATTGTTTTTGCCCAGTATAGTGTCTGTCTCTTCAAAGGAGCTTGATTGGAAGAGCATTGGACTGAAGGGTAGCAGTTCAGTTCATGTGTAGGCCAGTCTGTATAGGCCACCTCTATGTGTCCTTGAGAATGGAACTCAGCTTCCATTGTTTTGCATGATACAGCCAGTAAATTCTCAAAGTACCATTAAAAACTACTATCCTTGATTTATTTATATTAAAATATGTGCTATCAATTGAGCATGTATTTCATTAATTACTCAGTTCATTGTAAGAAATTAATAATAAGTATTTGTATCTGGGCAAAATTAAAATTGCTAATACTTTTATATTTTCTTTTCTTCAGAATTATATCAAGGTAATGAGTCGACCCATGGTGATTAACAACTATCCAAACTTGATATGGACATCTGTTTACCTGGATCACTTGTCAACATTTGATATGTCAAAGGTAATTGACATGATTTTCTTGTCACATTAGCCTTCTTAATGTGGACTACAAATATATATTTCAATACACTATGTATCAGTTCTGATTGTTCTTCCTTTATTGGACTAGCTCTGAAATAAAATCACAAGAAGATAGATATATAGCACCAAAAACAAGTTGAGCTTTGATGATGTCAAGATTCAAACAGCAAAATCATGAACATATTTTAGCTCACCTGACTTTAAATTAAAGCTAGCTTATGGTATGACCCTGCATTTGTTACCACTTACCACTCTTTAACCATAGTTCTGATCCAACTCAGAATTTTTACTTGTATTATCAAGATCTCTAACAAATCTGATAATAAACATGATCTGCGCACATTTATAAGGTGATTTTGCATGTGTTTGGCTTACCTTGTTACAACTTTGGAAACCATGTGTACTGGTGATTTTTTTTTTTGGAATTTGACCAGGCTTCAAAAGTAGCCTTATATCATCAAGATCTTGTGCAAAAATGATTCTGAATGAGATCCCACTCAAATTGCCTTTGTGATCTGATTAACTGAATTTGTCAACACTATTGCAATTATATTTCTAATTGGACTTTAATAGAAATTGTGAAATAGTCTTGTATCTTCAGGATTTGGATGAGTGTGATTGTGAACAATTTTTATAATTAGTTGTAAGATAATCTTATATCTAAAATGCTCAGCTAGCTTTCACTTTGGAAATCAAATCTCCATTGGATTTCACTCTAGCTTGGTAATAAGGCTTGTATCCCAATTTTGTTCGATTGTATGATATATTAGATACATGCATATTAATGAGATATTGTTGTATCTGGTGGGCTAAGCATGTTACCTGGTAGATTTAGAGATTATATTTCTTGTCCTGTTTTAATCAAATTTGGTAAATAGGTCAAATATCAACAAGGTCATGTATGTTTGATTATATGCAAGACACTATGTATAGTAGTTTTGCCTTTTTCTTCAGATTTTTTTTAAAACTATAGTAAAATAAGTAACATCAACATGATATCAAGTTCATGCAGGGTTGTGTTCTTGCAGTATAATAAAAGCCTGTTTATGGAAGAGGTCAGGTGTTAAGTGATATAAGCTACATGAGTGATATTAAATACATTCGAACCTATTGTTACTTTTTTTTAATATTACCATGTTGATAGCATTTAGAATATTCTGTTTGATGCAGAGATAGTTTCCTAAAATTAGGCAGTTATCACTTTTATGTAATGGCATTTTGTCCATCAGTTAGCTGATTAAGATAAGTTTATTGTTGTTAAACCATCCTAAACTTCTTAAAGGAATGTAAACTTGACACACAAATTCCCTCCAGTGTTTAGTTGGTCCTAAATAAATATGGAATGCTCAGACATGTAACATGGTCCTCATAATGGCCATCTCAAAAGTTATCCTTAATGGAGGAGTCATATCATCATACAAAAGACTTTGTATGATATATAGTTTTCCTAAATAAAATGCCATGATTTCATATCAATTACAGCTGCATGCTGAAAACAATGTCATAATTGCTCCTTCTGAATGCAAATGGTTTCATAATTTGTAACTATTATACTTTCTCTATTTATGCTTGTGTTTTTTTTTTTTTTGGTGGGGTGTATATTTTCTAATCATATAGATGCATTTACAAATCTAGTCCATCTTCAGACTGAAGACCTGCATAATGCACTTTCAGATCTGGGTCTATGCAGTTTGTTAGGAGAAATCAGTTGAACAAACAACATAGATTCAGATCTGCTGGCACATTATGAAATGGTAGATCAGGATCTTTGTTGTTTACAGTTGGACTAATCGAGTATATCTTGTATTCTGTGCATCAAAAGATGCATTTTAGCACTTTCTTAGTTAAATTTAATATACTTATTTGTTTTGTTTTTTTCTCTAATAACAACAACATCTGTACTCACTTGTAAGACCATACCAACAGCAAGCATCACAGACCCAGATCTGCCATTGTTGCATAATGCACCAGAAGATCAGGTTAGTTAAGAATAGTCAGTCGAATGAACAGCATACACCCTACTCTTTAGGTGCAGCATGCTACAGCTGATCAGGATCTTGGTTGTTTGCAGTTTGGCATTGAAACTGATCTACTCTAAGATTAACTTTGCAACTATACCAATGCCCTTAGCTAGATGTTAACTTTTTGATGGAACTATATACTCGCACACACAGACTAGCAGGTACCCCAACATTGAGATGTTAAATGTCTTAGACAGTGGGATCTTTCATGAGTATTTCTAAATTTGATTGGATTGACCTATTTAAAACTATGTTTTATTTTTGTTTCAGGGTCTTGGATTTATGACATCAGTTGCATTACCAGTGTTTGATAGGCGGAACTTCTCAGTAAGTCTTTCAGGATGTGGGTACCCTTTAAATATGAAGAACTTTAATATTAGTCAGATTCTGTACACAACTTTTCTGTCAAAATACTCATCATTAAGTGTCCACTGTAAATTTTGTTTAGAATCTAAGTGGGGTTTTTTTGTCAGTATTTCATCATATGGCTTAATGGATAATGCTGTCCGTACTTGCCTATAACTCATATTTGGCTTTATTGATAATACTGTCTCTACTTGCCTTTAGCTCATAAGGCATTATGGATAATGCTGTCTGTACTTGCCTTTAACTCATAAGACATTATGGATAATGCTCTCTGTACTTGCCTTTAGCTCATAAGGCATTATGGATAATGCTGTCTGTACTTGCCTTTAACTCATAAGGCATTATGGATAATGCTCTCTGTACTTGCCTTTAGCTCATAAGGCATTATGGATAATGCTGTCTGTACTTGCCTTTAACTCATAAGGCAATATGGATAATACTGTCTGTACTTGCCCTTAACTCATAAGGCATTATGGATAATACTGTCTGTACTTGCCTTGAGCTCATAAGGCATTATGGATAATGTTGTCTGTACTTGCTTATAATGCATATTTGGCTTTATTGATAATACTGTCTGTACTTGCCTTTAGCTCATAAGGCATTATGGATAATACTGTCTGTACTTGCCTATAACTCATATTTGGCTTTATTGATAATACTGTCTGTACTTGCCTTTAGCTCATAAGGCATTATAGATAATATTGTCTGTTCATGTCTTTAGCTCATAAGGCATTATGGATAATGCTGTCTGTACTTGCCTTTAGCTCATAAGGCATTATGGATAATATTGTCTGTTCATGCCTTTAGCTCATAAGGCATTATGGATAATACTGTCTGTACTTGCCTTTAGCTCATAAGGCATTATGGATAATACTGTCTGTACTTGCCTTTAGCTCATAAGGCATTATGGATAATGCTCTCTGTACTTGCCTTTAACTCATAAGGCATTATGGATAATGCTCTCTGTACTTGCCTTTAGCTCATAAGGCATTATGGAAAATGCTGTCTGTACTTGCCTTTAGCTTATAAGGCGTTATGGATAATGTTGTCTGTACTTGCTTATAACTCATATTTGGCTTTATTGATAATACTGTCTATACTTGCCTTTAGCTCATAAGGCATTATGGATAATACTCTCTGTGCTTGCCTATAACTCATATTTGGCTTTATTGATAATATTGTCTGTACTTGCCTTTAGCTCATAAGGCATTATGGATAATGCTGTCTGTACTTGCCTTTAACTCATAAGGCATTATGGATAATACTGTCTGTACTTGCCTTTAACTCATAAGGCATTATGGATAATGCTCTCTGTACTTGCCTTTAACTCATAAGGCATTATGGATAATGCTGTCTGTACTTGCCTTTAGCTCATAAGGCATTATGGATAATGTTGTCTGTACTTGCCTATACTCATATTTGGCTTTATTGATAATACTGTCTGTACTTGCTTTTAGCTCATAAGGCATTATGGCTAATATTGTCTGTACTTGCCTATAACTCATATTTGGCTTTATTGATAATACTGTCTCTACTTGCCTTTAGCTCATAAGGCATTATGGATAATACTGTCTGTACTTGCCTTTAGCTCATAAGGCATTATGGATGATACTGTCTGTTCATTCACCATGAAGTCAGTGAAGCCTCCTGACCAACTGTAGTTGCCATTTCTCATACTTGAACATTTCAAGATATTTGTCTGTGTCTACTGCACTAAATCATCTGAATTTGATAATTTATAAAAACTAATTGCTGTCTACTTCATTATCAGATCATTAACTTAAGTTATTGAAGCTTTCATAGTTGTGATATCAATCATAAAAATTTGAGTCAGTACTGAGCAAAATCTGTAACCTCCATTTTGTAGCATAAACATTATGGACAATACTGTACATGCCTATAAGTCATAAGACTTTATGGACAATACTGTCTGTACATGCCTATAAATCATAAGACTTTATGGACAACACTGTCTGTACATGCCTATAAATCATAAGACTTTATGGACAACACTGTCTGTACATGCCTATAAATCATAAGACTTTATGGACAACACTGTCTGTACATGCCTATAAGTCATAAGACTTTATGGACAATACTGTCTGTACATGCCTATAAGTCATAAGAATTTATGGACAATACTGTCTGTATATGCCTATAAGTTATAAGACTTTAAGGACTATACTGTATATACATGCCTATAAATCATAAGACTTTATGTACAACACTGTACATGCCTATAAGTCATAGGACTTTATGGACAATACTGTCGGTACATGCCTATAAGTCATAAGACTTTAAGGACTATACTGTATATACATGCCTATAAGTCATAGGACTTTATGGACAATACTGTCGGTACATGCCTATAAGTCATAAGACTTTAAGGACTATACTGTATATACATGCCTATAAGTCATAGGACTTTATGGACAATACTGTCGGTACATGCCTATAAGTCATAAGACTTTAAGGACTATACTGTATATACATGCCTATAAGTCATAGGACTTTATGGACAATACTGTCTGTACATGCCGATAAGTTATAAGACTTTAAGGACTATACTGTATATACATGCCTATAAGTCGTAGGACTTTATGGACAATACTGTCTGTACATGCCTATAAGTCAAATGATTTTATGGACTATACTGTATATACATGCTTTTAAATCATAGGACTTTATGGACAATACTGTCTGTACATGCCTATAAATCATAAGACTTTATGGACAAAACTGTCTGTACATGCCTATAAATCAAAAGATTTTTTGGACAACAGTGTACATGTACATGCCTATAAGTCATAAGACTTTATGAACTGTACTGTATATACATGCCTATAAGTCATAAGACTTTATGGACAATACTACAAGTAAAGTCCAGCTGAAAACATTACAGACTCAGATCTGCTGTCACATAATGCAGATATTTTCATATCTGACATAACACAATGTTCATGCTATAAACATGATTTGTACTCCTGAACACCTGACACAGTCATGTTTTGAAAATCATGATTTTAAATAAACATCACCCTCTGAAAACAAAAATGTTCAATATGTTACTATATCATCTAGCATGTATAAATGGTAAATAACCCTGCTTAGAACACACACGAAACTATCCTTGCCACTGTTTATACAGCAAATTGTCATAGAAGCAATTAAAAGGCAACGATACTAGGTAGAAAGAACCATTGTTTCATGTATTACTTAATTTGTTTACTGTAGCCAGAGTGAGGAGTTAAGCCATTTGAAAGCTGCTATGGGGAAGTGTTTTGTGCTACTTTAGATAAAGTTTACAAAATGGAGTTTTAAGTTATAGGTAGATCAATGTCATCTGTTCTCTTCATAGAGACTGGATTGTCTGTTCATCAAACTGTTGAGTTCTTCTGAGCACTGAAAATTTCATAGAGACTGGATTGTCTGTTCATCAAACTGTTGAGTTCTTCTGAGCACTGAAAATGCTCTTTTATCACCTGACCTAATTTAAACTCCATCAACCTAGAGTTCAGACATTGAGTGTTACGGGCCTCTGCTTGCTACACAAATGGCTCTTCTTTTCCCAAAGTTTTTTTATTTGTCTTCAAAAATTCTCATACTCTCACTTTGTTAATTTTGCCTTTCCAATTATTGAAATGATTTTGCATTCAGTGTAAGCAACAAATTATAATATCTTGTAGTTTTCAAAGACATATCCCAGTTTACCAAACTTCAGATGAATTAATGATTTGTTCACTTTGTGTCTTTTACCTTTGCAAACTACATTAATGAGATCCCCAAAGGCAGTGCTCAAAGGAATTCCAAATGCAGAATCACCTTAATTATTGTCAGGTGATAGTGTCATCTGTGGAACAAGGGTAGTTTATCTCTGGCCACTTTAACTTCAATAATTTACAGGAAATAATGTTTTTAGAAACAGGACTATGCCTGGGATTTGGGGAGTAAACATCCTGTTTTCCATGTGACAAATCATTTATTATGGACAACTGATATTCTTAGTAAAGTGTTGTCTGATAGCAGGTTTCTATTATAGTTTTCCCATTTCCAATAACCAAAACTTGGTTTTAATATGTTGTGAGTATGTTATGTAAAATTATAAATTGAATAAAGTAGAAATATATCTCTGCATTTGAAGATGAATATTTCAATTTTAAATATTTTTAGTCCATATTTAAGCTGAAATTCGAGAAAAGGAGTTGCCAAGAAAATCATAACAAACATGAGCAATATAGATTTGCCCACGCTTGGAAATAATTGAAAAAGATTATAATAATATTCTTATGATGATTGTATTTGTTCATAAATTATTTTTGTTAAGTCAGAAATTCAAGTATGCATGTATTGGAATCTGTGCAGATGGTTTTACCTCTAAAGGTGTTTGTTAGTTTCTTTTGAGCAAGATATCAAGTGCATGACTTTGTTTTGTAATAATTTTGTGAAGTTTAAAACTTGACACACACTGATCATCTACTGAACAGTAAAAGTGAGTCCCTTCTTTGGTTATCTGTGTATTAGAACTTGAATGATTTATCTGTGGGTCACAGTAACTTGTCAGAATTGGACATGACAAATACAACACTGAAAACTAAAACAAGATGGCAGAGCTCATATATCTGAAGTGTGCTCCATGAGAAATGCAATACTTTTTCTGACTTGTTTCAAACACATAATGATTATTTTTATTTTCTGTGGCCTACTAGAGGATACCATTCTCAGTGGAACATTTTGCATCAAGTTGTAACATACATGATTGTGTCTGATCTATATTTACAAAATACTGATGTATTTAACTTACACTTTCATACGTGACTGAACCCAGATTTCATACCATTAGATGTTACAAATTTTGATCAGTTGATTTGGCTTTTAAATTAGTTGATTTGTTTATAAGCATATATTTTACATTTTAACATGGTTAAAAATATAAGTGATTTTTTGCCTTAATATGCATTGTCTTTAAATACTATAACAAACAGCAAGTTTTGAACATGAATCCAGATTCTGATTCTGATGGAAAATGTTACAATAATAATAATAATAATAATAATAATAATAATAATAATAATAATAATAATAATAATAATAATAATAATAATAATAATAATAATAATAATAATATGAGTCAGTGTACTGTCAGTTAATAAAGAAAGAAGAGTTGTTTATTTTTTAATTCACTGTAGATATTCTTTATAATAAAATGTAAAAGCATCTTTAGTTTCCTTGACATGATCAGCATCTGGTGACTGCTGATGTTATTCATTCTGACAATGAAGCTTCACACTTAAATGGTTGTCAGAATTCTCTTCTCCAGATTTCCCATTTAATCACTTATTTTTTTAATAATAGAGAATGTCCTCTCTGTATCAGCATTAGAATTTTGCAATGACAAAACAATAAAACTCATTGTGCAAAGAATTTCCTTTTTATTATGCCTGGCTCTATAAGGTTGCTTTTTGCTTGACAATACTCCAAGACACCCCAATGAGGAAGTTCTTGACATAAGACATATTCCAGAGCCTTATCCTCAAGGACTTCATTCTCTTTACAGCTTAGCTTAAAAGATCTTGGCAGGTTTCACCACTGTAAATTAAAAAAATAATGATTAATTTAGACTTGAAATAAATAATGAAAAAATATTTGATGTACGCATGCTTTCAAAAAAAATTTATACCAAAATTAAAATTAATTATCTTATATATTTTAACTATTTTTTCTAGAAGTTAATTTATGTGCATGAAAATTTCAAATAATAAATAATAAATAAATAATAAATAATAAAGATGAATACATTTGAAACATTGCTAACTCAGGCTTTTACTACTTACCTGCATACTCTTTAGCTCTGATATCTGATCATTGTTGAAACTGTAATATTTCTTTATGGAAATCATTGACTGAACCATCAGCATGGACCCGTCAGTGCAGACATATAATGCAAACAGACATATAATGCAGTCAGATGTATAAAGCAAAAAGCACATCTGTTTTTATACTGTTTTCTATAAGGACGTGCTAAACACTGGTAGATACAATGTATTTATATTTCATAATCCACAGGGTAACCTCCTTGGTGTAGTGGGGGCTGATGTTCCAGTTGATGAAATAAAGAAAATTATACAGCCATATAAGGTAATAAAACATGTTTTGCATATTTTTCTACAACATAAAATTGTTTGAATATTTTCTACAATGTATAATGGTTTAGATATTTTCTACCTTGTATTATGGTTTGGATATTTTCTCCTATGTACAGCAGGGCCCCAGTTTACAAATGCCCTGCTGGATTATGAATTATCTGGGTTACAAACAACAGGCTGGCAAAAAGGATGACTAAGGTTACAAGCAGTGACTCAAGAAATGAACTGAACTGCCAGTTGCTTGCTCAAACAATTATGAATGCACAAGTTCACATATGGCTGCCTCTGCTCAAATAGAATGAAAAAAGGTTTGAAAATGAGTCTGTGGTGTTCAAAGTGTTTATTTATGTCATGTTTGTGTTGTTTTTGTGAGTTTTGAGTGTGTTTGTGTGTTTTATTATTATGTAAGAATTGTGTTTGTACAGTACATATAGTGTTTAATCACCTTTTTATAATGTAGCAGTGATTTTTGGTGATTTTATTTTGGCTTAGGAACTGATGAAAAATTTAACAATTGGATTCTATGGGAAAATGTGTTCCAGGTTATGATCGCCATCCAGGAACCAATTAGGTTTGTAAGCTGGGGCCCCACTGTATAATGGTTTGGATATTTTATCAATTTATAATGGTTTGGATATTTTCTACTATGTATAATAGGTTGGATATTTTCTTCTATTTATAATTGTTTGGATATTTTCTACTATGTATAATGGGTTGGACATTTTCTACAATTTATAATTGTTTGGATATTTTCTACAATTTATAATTGTTTGGATATTTTCTACAGTGTATATATGTAGGGTGTATCAAAGCTAACAATGTTTTAGCTGACATACATTTCTTTCATACTGTACAGGATCTTATGCTAGAGATATATATGGAAACTATTCAACCTGTTAAATTATTATCTTGAACTTTTAGAAAACTTAATTATTTACAAAAATCTTATAATCATTGCTTCAATGTGTACAGTTAAAATGATTACAGGTATTAAATTCAAAATAAAGTCAAAATAACCAAGTAATTCATACAACTGTTTTGGGTACATATGCACTTGTTTCCATATAATTTTATTACTGTGGTAAAAAAGCATCACAAACATTATCAGTATCCGGAAAATGCACTTATTAAGTGTCCTGTTGTAGAAATTGATTTTTGGAGTATGATCCAGCTCAGTAAATTTAAATTTATCTTTAATTCCAGCTTGGACCAAATGGTTATGCCTTTCTTGTCAATCATAATGGCTTGGTGCTCTTTCACCCTGATTACAGACCTTTGCACTATGCCGCAGATGAGGTAATTTATCTTCATAAAGAAGGAGAATGCTTTTTACATATATTTCTTTATCCATAATTTGGAGTTTTATTTTCAGTAAAGCAATGCCTTAAGTTGATCATTTTGTATTAATTAGTTAATTCCAACATGTCACAACACAATTTTATTAAAATTATTATTAAAATATATATTATTACGAACCGCCAAATTACAAATTTATCAAGGAATGTAAGGAGCATATTTCAGTTCCATCCTTCAAGGAGAGATTTCTTATACTGGGTTAAACCAAAATATGCATCCATTATACGTTTATGGGAAACAGTACTGCTGAGCTTTAGAAATATGGGGAGGGGAGAGAACAGGGTTTTCAGTATATTTTTAGTCATGAATCTAGCAGTTAAGTGCTGGTGTTACCATTCTTTTTAGAAATAACTTTGAATTTTGTATCCAAAGAATAAAATGTGATGATATATATATATATATATATATATATATATATATATATATATATATATATATATATATATATAT
The DNA here is from genome assembly GCA_016746295.1 of Potamilus streckersoni. Classification (NCBI taxonomy): domain Eukaryota; kingdom Metazoa; phylum Mollusca; class Bivalvia; order Unionida; family Unionidae; genus Potamilus; species Potamilus streckersoni. Next base: position 1,933,151 of record JAEAOA010001685.1, on the reverse strand, counting down.
ATATATATATATATATATATATATATATATATATATATATATATCAGTCAGTCAGTCATATTTCATCATATAATTTAAAAAAACGACATTTTAACATGTGCCAAAATATTTCTCTTTTACTCTTTTAATACCACAAGATGAAATATATTTGGTATTTTTGAAAAAGAAATTTGTAAAAATTATTTTATTATATTTCTAACTTGCTCTGAATTCAAAGAAAACAAGATTAAGCTGCCTCATGAACACAACACCTCACCCCTTCTTTGAAAATTCTCATTTCATGAGCTGGTCAAATCAGTGGCTTAAAAGAGTCCGATTCAGCAATACATGTTTATTGTTGTTGCAAAGGAAGTAAGGGAAATTACCTCTGAGACATGTGAACTGCATCTGGTCAGAGTTTCTTTATCTGTTTATCAAAGATTAATTTCCTTGTCTGAAATGTAAGGGAGTTTCTATTTTTTTTTTTAAAGAATCAAAGACAATATATTGCTATTTTATTATTTCATTTATTGTCATTTGTGGTGATTGGAATGTTGATAAGGACATGACATTTGATGCATGCAGTATTATTCATGATGGAAATTTGATTTCCAAACAGTATTCAAAGATATATAGACTGAAATAGATTTATTACATCATGGAAAGTAGTCATTTTAAATGCTCAATTATATACCTGGAGACAGCTCAGTTATATAAAACAAAGAAGATGATAATTCTTTCCTGATTTTTAAGGGCATCATTTATACCTACCATATTCATCAGGAAGTGTTGGGCTTTTTTGAAACTCAAACACTGTTTTGAGGTCACAAGGGTAGTCACTGTGTACATGACAAAATCCATGTAGTCTAATTTGGAATGTTATCTTTCATAGAAACCGATTTGGAAATTCAAATGTGAATAAATTAAATTGTCATATTTTTCAAAGCATTTAATTCACTTATAGTAGGTGGACTTAGAATTGTCAAATATCAATGACATGCAAATATCAGTGCCATGCAAATATCAATTCCATGCAAATATGCCATGCAAATATCAGTGCCATGCAAATATCAATTCCATGCAAATATGCCATGCAAATATCAATGCCATGCACATATCAATGCCATGCAAATATCAATGCCATGCAAATATCAATGCCATGCACATATGTGCAGATATTCATAATCACAACCATACTGATTTTAAATAAAAACAAACATGGAGTTTTTGTCTTTAAAATCCATTGCATGGCAAAATATATTCTTATTGTGATGCAGGTAGTCTTCACAGCTTTTAATACTTCGGTAGGAGTATGAAGGTAATACAGGTGTCATTTGTATTCATCTTTGAACTCACTAAAGACTGGATGGTATTGTTGTCCAAATGTCCCTGCAGGATTTTCTGAGCAAATCCTGGTCAGAATAGAGTTCACAATGACCATAACATTAAGCATTATAAGACCATGAGATATGCTTATCTCGGTAGAAAAATGAATCATTTAGACCATTTCATTGAGGAAAGGGGAAAATGTAATATTTTTAAGTTTACTGAGGGCCTCATTGATAATACAGATGTAATAAATGCCTGTGTCCAGTATGTGTGTTAATTCTTTATCAACGCCAATCAAGTATGCAGAGATTGGTGTGTGTGTGCTTATTATTGTCTTTCAACCAATCTATTTTATGGCTAATATCATTCTGAAAAGCATGGGTCAAACAATTGTAAGTATTTTAACAAGATTAAGATAATGAATAATAATAAAAATAATGTTTAATTCAGTGTGTAAAATTCGCTACATACAGGTGATGTTCCTATTATGACAGACATCATATACTTCATGTAAATATGAAATTTTCAGTTTGCAAAAAATTAAATGCTATCCCTTTCTGGTGTGCTTGTCAAAGTAAACCTCTGTCAACCTGGAGTTTTCACATTTAATTTTGCTTGGATTTGCTTATAGCATATTGCTTCCAGAATCACTTGAATGCTTTTCCATCAACTGAAATAATCATGTTTTGCATTTTATATGTGGAATAAAAGTCTGACTTTAAAAGAAACCTTGCCACTGATAACAAATTTTATTAAAGTTGTTGTTGTTATTGTTGTTGTGTTTTAGATATTCAAAATTCAGATGATTTGGGTTCTTCTACATTTTGTAATTTGTCACAAGTCTGTGGTCATAAACTGGATAACAAAAACAGCAAGACCATCAAGTTTTGTCAAACTTAACAAACAATTTATTTATCAATGTCATAAAATGAAAATTTAAGAGGAACTTACAATATTATGAATTTAATCCAAAAACTCTTGGAAAAATTCTATTCATATCTAAAAGAATGAAAAGTTCCATATAAATTTCAGATCCATGAATATAATGGTTGACCAATAGTTATGACATGTCAAAATGGCATTCTCCAGAACTTCCTTGAATAATTCACAGTAGTTCCAAAATAATATTATTGTCCATTGAGCACTTTCTATTTCCACTGATTAATCCAAACAAACTTTTTTTCCTCCCAAAATGTAAATAAATGCACCATAACAAAATCTCTGTAGACTTAATATTACAACAAGAACACAAGAAATAAGACTGAGAAATTTGTCCACTTTGTCCAATGACAGGTAGTTATATACAAGAGAAAAAGTAAAATACACATTATGCTTCTACTTATCACATGACAAATTACAGCTCTCCAAGAAAAACTCTCATGACTTAGCTTAATTCTATAATGATACCACCTCATTGATTTGTCCAGTGTGAAAAAGCCCAAACCTCATAACCTTATTTACTAACAATGCTATTGTTAGTAACTATAGACATATGTAAGCATCTATTTATAGATCCTTTTCAATTTTACGTTTTTGATATCTTAAAATATGCATATACACCAAAACCAACTATAGATAATCACTACAAATTTCAGTCATGAACTTTGCATATATAAAATAGCTAAAAAGACTTGCCCCATCAAAATTTGATATGACACATCACCTTGCTATTGACACCGAATTAAGTAATATCTGACCATCTTTACCATTTGATTTAGATGAGTTTTAAGAGGGGCTGTATACTGTTCATACACATCTTCAGATTATATGCATATATGATGGTGGTCAGTGGGTCAGTTGACAGATGATGCCTTTTTCAATGAATAGCTTTCCACAGTCTTCTAGTAATACCATTGAAGAACTTACAGATTTTGCATCAGTTTCTGCCACATTGCAATGTAATAAAATCAAGATTCATTCTGCTTGGAAAGAACACACTTAAAAAATGCATGCCCTGATATTGTATTAGTTTAGGTTTGCTTCTTCCTAATAACTCCTAGAAAGATAGTTTTCTTTAAACCTAGATGGAACTCTGCTGGAGTTGAATTGTAAAGGAAATTAAAGGAAGTTATAAATCTTCAGGATTGTTTGCTGAGGAGAAATCAGAAAATAACTTTGATCAAATTATTATTGCCCCATTCAAAGACAGTGGTCTAGGGATGGTTTATGTTCACTCTTGTATTCAATACATGACAATTCCTTTGATTAAGTTCTTTATTAGATGTGAAGGACTTGGGCAGATGTTTACAAAAGAAGTGCTAGGAAACTTAAGACACATCCAGCTATTAAAATTATGGGAAGACCACATTAACAGAGATTATTAAATATATTTGTAATAAATGTTTTGGCAAAATGTTATTCTGGAGCCCTCATCAGTGAAAAAATACTCCTCATGGGATATTCAAAACTTTTGGTGGTAAATAATTTCCAGTTCTATAGCAAATGGCAGTAAATAAGAATAATGTGTCAAAAAATTGTAATAATCAAACACTCATTATTAGATTTTGAATAATTGCTCTTCAAAGGCTGACACTAATAATTTCATTGGTTATTTTTTAATTGTTTAAAAAATAACCTGTCATTTTGTTATGTATAGTTAATTTGTATTGTTTGTTGACTTTTCTTATTGATTATATATCATGTACATCTGTGTGTGTGTGTATATATATATATATATATATATATATATATATATATATATATATATATATATATATATATATATATATATATATATATATTATTGTGATACATTAAAGACTGTTAGCACATCATGAGATTCCAGGTCACTGGCACATTAGCATAATTGGGAGTAGGCACATCATCACATTCAATATTGTAATTTTTTTTTTGAATACCACTGGAATTCAGTTGGAACTTTATATGTTAGGATTTTTTAAAAATTATGTTAACACCCAAAAACCCATGACATGTGGTGTGAAAGGGAACTTGTTAAATCTTAAATATTGAGGAAAATGCAGTGCATTATAAAAGTACAATATGAGGTATATAAATGCAGACAGTTAAATTTAAAAAGTGCTTGATATTGTGTTGACACATTAATGAAAAAAATCCTCAGGTGATAAAACCTCAAGGTTTGCAAGTTAAACTACTTGAATTTAGTTGAATTGAAAAACCCTCACTCCTTGAGATTCTTGTCAGATCAGAATAAACTGTATTGTTTTTTTCTTAATATAATTAACTTTTTGTTCACCTCTATGATATTTGTAGTGACATCTAGTGTCTGTACCTTTGTTCAACACACCTTAGTCAGGTTTCACATTTAGGTGATAAGAAAAATGTTCCATAAACAGATTTCTGATTTTCCTTTGAATCACTGCCTATTCAAGATGGACCACAAAATGTTTTCTGTGCAATAAATAGATACCAAAAATCTTTCACTTTTTATTAACAGACTTACAAATTAAACATACTTAAGTCTGTTCAATCAGAAAACCCTTACTCCTTGAGATTAGAGTTCTTTTTCTGATTCCCATGGTATTGAGGACAACCAGGTTTCACTTAAAGATGGTGGATGTAAGAGGTCTCTGAAAGGAAGGAAATTGGAGTTTCCATAGACAACCACTGATGGTTACATGGCAAGCCTTAAACTTGTTTATCACAACACAGAAATGCAAAACTCTTAATAGATACAGTTAATTTTAAGATTGGGGTTTTAAATTTTTGGTTGTTTAATTTATATCAACATATACAAACCTCTCACTATCATAACATTTTTATATTTTTGGCAGAGGAGAAACTAAGAACCTGGAGCATAATGTTGACCTAGAATGAGTAACAATTAACCTCAGTGGGATTTAACCTAGAAACATAATGGTGCAAAGTGAGTGCATTAACACTCTCCATTTATGTTCACATGCACAAAGAGCATTAAATGCTGGTCTTTGTCCACATCATGTATAAAACTTTGCCTTTTAACATTTTACAGTCTATCTGTTTGTAGTTGCTAAAGAGTATACTGTTAATCAACTATCTATTCCAGGGAGAATCTAAAGATAGTGGAAAGCTGAAGCCTAACTACAATAATGTTGACCTCAGTGATGTTGAGCTTGCAGTTGAACCAGAACAACTTTTAAGGGTCTGTCTTTCCAAAAAGTTGGGTTTTTTTACACTAGTAGTAACACCAATTTACTGTGCAGTGCTTTCATTATTATATCATACTCTAGAGTGAAATATCTTCAGTACTTAAAAGCATACAGTATGGTATCAGTGGAATTATGATGGGACATAATTACTCCATGTATCATGGATCTTGGCAGGGAAGATTATCTCCCATAGAAAATCCATATATCTTTAAAGTCATAATTACCATATCTAACAAAGAGGGGATTAAATTTGAGAATTGATTCTGTGTTTGCATACCATGATGTCAAATCAGAGAATAAATAATCTTTGAGAGAGATTAATTGGTTTCAACAATGGGATTAATACTCAGTCAAGAAATACTGTAAAAATACTGTAAAAGGCAATTTTTAAAGTGTACTTTATGAATGATGTAGGAATCATAAGATCTCTAACAGGATTTTTTTTATTCAGATCTGGTTTTCATTTCATGCTTAAATGTTAAAATATAATTCTTTTAGAATCAAGTTCAAAGTAACTTTCCATGAGTGAATATGAAGGAGAGAGTAGTGCATGCTAAATGAAATAAGTAACACCACATAAGCAAACAATTTTGGTAGATGATAGATGAAGTTACATGTATTTTGATTTCATGTGCACTCACAAACAATGATGAAATTAAATAATTTACATATGACAGAGAGATAGAGATTAATGTGTGCTGTATGAAAGGAATACAGACAATACACTCAGATGTGCACACACACACACACACACATGCACACACACAAAAACTGATGTAAGTAGATGATGGAAGTGGCAGTTTAAATTTAATATGCACTTACATTGCATGAAATATTATAAACCTTGATATTAGACAAACTTTACTAAACTTTACCACCCAAATTATATTGTAGATTGTATCAAAATGCCATGACAACTATACTGTAAATGGGCGACCATATGTCTTCTCTAAAATGATTCTTGTTTTCTGACAGATGAGAGAGCATTTGCTGTCGCATAATTCTGGTAGCAGTGAGATGGTGATCCTCAAACATTATGAACATATGGTAATCTAAATCAATATACATTTTACTAGTTAGCAACTTTTGTGAAGGAATTTTTATAATCATGCTTAAATGCTATATAAACTTGAAAATTCTTTGCATGGTCCAAATAAAGAAAATTGTTGATTATTTTTTATATAAAGACAGCCAACATGTAGTAGCAATATTTTATTAACCAAATGTATTAGAAGTGAGAGATATGCTCTTTCTGTACTATACCTTACTCAAATTATTCCAGATCCATTTTACCACTATATGACTGAATGAGAGATATCATTTGCATGCCAACATTAGACCATTATAAAAGGTGTTGTCCGTCATTATCAAGGCCCTTAAACACCTAGGTATACCATTACTTGCTTATAAGTTGAATCAAACTGCAAACAAGAAAGACCCTGATCTGCCATAGCATAATGTGCCCACAGATCATAGTCTGTGGCATTTGTTTTGCAGTTGGACTTGACTGATAAGCAAGTATGTACAGCTCACTCTTTCCTGCATCCTGCTTTTTTTTCTACTTTTCTTTTTTGCAAGACTCCCTATTTTTCCCGACTTTTTCCAAAATGTTCCTACTATGTCTAAAGATGTAGTTGTGTATAATGATGTCAAATAATGTAGAATTTCTTGTTGTTCAGGAAAACAATTTTTGAGACCTCATTTTTCTCTGACTGAAATTTGGAACCAGAGCCTCAGCAGTGTCGAGGTTTTAGACCTTTTTTTCCTTATATGTAAATCAGACTTGTCCAGAATACACATTTACATAAAATAGGGTAAATTTCAGATTTGGTGTAGAATGGACCCAGGGCATGAAATTGTGAATCCAATATACTAATGACAGCCAAAATAGCCAATCAAAACCATACATTCCAAGTTTTCTGGAAACAAATCAGGGAGATTTGTGTTCAAAAACAGGGAGATTGTTTCCAAATCAGGGAGATTAGCGTAACAACTATTTTTCTCATAAGTTGAAGTGCAAAAGTGCAGATCGTACCACAACTAAGTTAATAACTTTAATGAATAAACGTTACTTAGCTTTATTAATTTTGTTATATGGCTGTTGTTCATAATCTCTGGAGAGGATGGAATTTTTCTTTCCAACCATTACATTTGCATTATCACTACTAAACACTACTAGGTTCTGTCTGTTTGTTAAGACGTCTTGAAGACAGCTGAAAAGGTTTTCACCAGTTCCAATATTGCAATGGGCATAGCCAGGAATTCGGTTGTCACTCTGTGACTGTCACTGTCAAACACACAAGAATTGCTACACACTTTTTATCAACACTGTCATTAGACTCATCCATCATCACTGAAAAAGGGTTTTCTTTGCATAGGAAAGTTACTTGCTTGTCATACATTGGACCCAGTGCATTGTTAACAATGTTTGTTACCTTAGCTCTTTTGCAGTGAAATTTCTGAGCAATTTGTGAGTCAGTAAACGTAACTTTAAACAGTTCACTAGAATGGTCAGCAAAGAAGGATGGTAAATTATAATCTGCCATAAACATAGCAAACAGAACCTCTGCTTTAGTGACTCTGTCTACTGATGTTGGTGCACACATTTGCATGAGATACCTGCATGAAATCGATAAGAATATGATTTATTTTCTATGATATAGGGAGTATAGCATTTGTTATATCTTTAATCGGCTGACAGACAGACTAACCAAAACTACAGCGTTGATGAAATTTGACCTGAAACTCCTCATTTTCATTCCAAGTCACATGTCTACACAAATCTCGCAACCTACATGACATCAGAGGTCAAATGGTCACGTGAAGAAAAGTGATTCAGAATATAAATCTCAATGAGAATGAATTACATCCAAGGTTTATTTCTCAAATTGTTTTTTTAGCTGGAAATACCTAAGTTTGGCAGTTTTTTTTTATTTCCAGTAGAACTTGTCAGCAAATTGGTAAATCAAAAGATGGGGTCAACAATCAAAAGACTCCCAGACAAATCGAGAAACTTGGCATTATGCAAAACTATCTTTTATATGCCGAAGCATTTAATTACATGAAAATCTCTTGGACACATTGTGCAGATCTATGCTATTCCATGCCATAAAAACACCATCTGTTTGATGTGAACACAACCTTCCAAAGAGTGGATAATTGTCAGTATGATGCAAGCCACTTGTGTACCTGGCCTGGGACATGTATAAAACTGTCATCTTTTTTCAAGGACCCCTACTGTATTGATGTTATGCTATGATCACCAGAGAAAATCTGCCTATAGTCAGAAAAGTTTTCTGCTTTTGCAGTCTGCCTTCAACAGTTGATTTGAAGAAAAAAATCTAAATGTTACTCTATCTGTGGTTGGTATTTAATTCTTTTTAATACTTTTTCTACCTTTTAGAATTACAGTTGTGTAACTGACATAAGAGTTACCTCACATATCCACATTTTAGAGATTTGGGTACACCATCCTACAATATAAAATTAAGATTTGGGCAAGTCTTTAAAAGGTGTTAATGAATAACATTAAAAACCTGCCTAATGTTAAAGGGCAACAAAAAACTAGTGATCTTTTCTCTGCCAAAAGTAAGATTGACATGTAGAAATCTACTTGCTATTATTGTCCTTCTTTCATTCAACATGTTGTGTATTAATAATGCCTTTGCACTAGCCTTTAAATGTTATTGCATGTTTGTCTATATTTTTTCCTAAAAAAACCCTCAGACAAAACAGTTAAAAAAATCAGTTGTTTACCTTGTGCATAATCAAGGACATGTTAGTTTACTCTTCATACAACCAGGTGAGTACACCACTCCCTCAATAACTTAGACACTGATAACTCACAAACCTGCTTATAACAAAAGGGTCAGGCATGGATTTCATTTTTTTAAACCAGAAAACACCCCAAAATTTATCCTTATTTGTTGAACTTGAAGAAAATTATGATTGAATCTGGTTAATGTAATGTTAATCTATTGCTTGTTTTATGGTCAAAAGTAGTAGATAGGACCTGGAAATTTTAATTTTTATGAAATTGTCAACTTTTAATACATCAGATAATTTATTACATTTTTCTTTCCAAATGACATTCTTAACATACTGTAAATAAAGATATTCAAGGAAATTTTTATCAATTAAAATGTCACTTGCACTTAATGTAGACAGTATATTTATATTTAAATGCCAATTAAAAAATATTTTATTAAGTGAAATTTGTGTTTTAGTTCAAGCAAAATTGAAAGAATTTTCAGGTGTCAGTGAGTTAAACTGGATTAAACTGAAAGCTAGTATGTGAGTAAGGGCAATATTTTTGTTCACAAATAAAGTTGAGGAAGTAAGTCAATAGTTTTATATACACAAGTTTCATAATGTATTTCTATATAAAATATCACTATTTTCACCTACTTTGCTTCTATATAAACTCTACTTTCTCAAAAATGAATGCTGGAAAAACTGTGGTGATGGATCTAATTTAGTTTGTAGAATTTTGTCTTTATCTTTGCTAATTGATTTATATCCTGTTTTGTTTTTGGCTAATAATAGCCAGTTATAACTAAGTATGCACCATAATAACATGTCCTAATTGGCACATCCATCAGAATATGCAGTGTTCACTTCTGAGCAGAAAGATGACTGTACCAGGGCCTTGATCTATTGTCAAGAAACAACTAAACGTTTCATGAAAATGAGTTATTCACCAGTAGTATGAAAATCCTGAATAATGTAAGGTAAATATGGTACTTACTTTGAAACTTTCACGAAAAAAAAATGCAAATCTGAAATTATATTCTAATTTGTCTACTTGTTCTGAAACATCACTGCTGCGGAGTCAACCCTTTTTTGAAGATTTTTATGAAATTTGGTGTGTGGGATTATATTGACAAGGTCATGGATAAGTATGTTATTAATCAGAACTTTATTTCTTCTTGGTAGAAAAGGATGTCTCGGAGAAAATTCAATATATTCTATGAAAAAATTAAGGATACAGACTTCAGGTAAGTTGATAGTTAATTAAATGTTTCATAATTATAAACTGGTACTTTTTAGTATTGATATTTCAAACTCTATTTATGTACCTTCTGAATTATATTATTTCAAGAAAGTGTAATTGTTTTGAATCTATCAGACATTTGGATTAATTTGATGATTCTATTGGGTTGAAAATATTGTTGACAGATTTGGTCATTCATTTTCAAAAACACAAAGTGGACAAGAATTGGGTGTACTGCAGATTGTACAACACATCAGGTTGATTAATTATGACATGGATGTTGAAATTTTAATTTAGCTCTATTGTATTCCTTAAAAAAAATAAGTTGTCAGCAAAATATTTGATAAGTGGAAATTGACTTGAAAAGACAAACACAATTCCATGTTTGTAAACCACTGCAGTTCATAGCAATTGTATATCCTTTATAAGCAGTATACCTGGCTATGTACTTGTTGTGAAAATAATTAAAGGAACATCATTTCATTTAGTTGTATCTATTTTTGTTTTACAGTTGACATTTCTCCCAGGTCCTTTCATTTTTTTTTTCTTTTATTGACTCCACAATTGTAATTTTGTTGAATTTAATTTTATCTTATGCACACACTAGTTAAACAGTATTTCTTTTGTGTTTTCTCCTTGTGGATACCAATGTTTAGGGTAGGTATTCCCCTTTACTTTATTGTTCCAGTCATTTGTTAGAAAATTTATTTCAATCTTTCCAAGGTACCATAAGAAGGTGGCAAGGCAAAATTAGCCATAGACATGCTTCATCGGACACCAACCCAACTTGTTCAGTATGTACCAAGTTTGCATCTATGGATGGATTTATTTTCTATGGACAATAATGAAGTGTGGTTCATAGCATAAAGTTACTGCTTCCATGAAGTAAGAAGAATGATAAAGCCTTCATCTCTCATTTGCAGATGCACCCCCTTGGTTTCTGGGATAGAACCATAGGCACTTCCAGTTTAAGAATGTGCCAGTTTGCCAATCCTGAAAGAAATTAAGGGCACTTCCTTGTACAAGTTAGTCACCATCAAGATAATTCTAGGAGGAACCTAGAGCATATTATGATGCAAGGAGCTCCCAGGAGGTATCATAGTCACTTCCAGGTATAAAGAAATTGCCTACAGGTTGATACTCTCCTTTCAAATGTTTCCATTCTACCCACCCCCAAGGCACTATGGACAATTTATCCATGTCACCATTGGTTAGTGGACTAGGCATGCCTTAGACCCATCAGCCCTTTATTTGGTTTCATTATCAAAGGAAATAGATGGGTACCACTACTAATCTCTCCTGCATTGCAAAAGGATTGTCGAGCCCCTTCTTCAAGGAGAGAGAAGGGAGCAGATAAGCTTGTCAGCAGAGACAAGACATTTATTAAATCCTGTTTATGCCTCAGATGGCACATAAGGCTACCATGAGAGAGCACCAGTATTTCAGGTCTGCAGCCTATCTATCGATGGCTTACCATGTCAGGCTATATGCCTTTATCTCCATAGCTTTCCTTTGGTATGTCTACACTAGACAACCCATCTTTGCTAGCCAAGTTTATTATGTGTTAACCCAATTTATACCTTGGCAGATCATATGGATATTACAGAGCTTTGTCCTAGTTACACCATTTGGTTCTCTTAGTATGTAATGTCAATTAACCAATAGCATGTAACAGTTGTGCATTGTATATCTGCAAAAAATGGTGGGGACAATTGACTTTAAAAGGGTACTTTGTAAGTTTAGTATCAAAAGTTTAACTATATACCATAGAGAAGCCATTACATGTGCATTTGAGGGAAAGTCTGTATTGGTACAAAAACAGACTGGCAGTAGAAAATTGCTTATTCATAAATCCATTCCAGTTGTGTAAATTGCTTTTTTATAAATCCATTCCAGTTGTGTGGTCCACTTGTCTCGATCTTGTAGGAATAGTGTTCAGATTTGAACAACTTGATTTTGACTGGATGCAGTGGCTTGCCACCATATAAAATGTAATTCACAGACTCAAAGCACTGAAATATCTGAATGGTCTGCCAAGGTTTAACACATTGGAACCTTGGCTAGCAAAGATGGGAGCCAACCCCTTTTCTATCTGGAGTCCAGGCTGCTCTGATTAGTGCATCTTTTGACATTCAACTCACAAGCCCAAGCCATCTCAATCTCCTCCTTTTCACTATTTAGACAACAGGCTTTGTATTTGTCCTTTGATGCAGCTCAGTATTTGTGATTTTCCTTGGCCAGAAAATTTGAAGGAGCCTCCACAGACACTTGTTGTGAAAGTTCTCTCTTTTTGGAAACTATTCTTTTTGCTAGCTTCCAGCTCTTTGACCCTTATGACAGAACACTGAGTTGAAGATTCTTAGTTTTTTTAGTTTCCCATTGCTTTGATTTCCTAATGTTCTTCAGCATAGTGAAGAACAAGTTACCTTGATTCTTGATTTGGCTTCATTTTCGCTGTCTCCATCTGTTGCCACATTGCTTCCCAGGTAGGTGAACTCATCCACTTTATATATGGGATGATTGTTGAGATTGATGGAGTTATTATTTGTTTTCTAATTCATTTTCATTAGTTTTGTTTTTATGATATTCATGTCAGAGACTGACCCATGAGTTATTGATTCAATTGTGCTCCAAGAAATTTGGAAACACTTCAAATAATGTGTCAATGCCTTCGAATCTAGATTCTCCATCTCTGTCCCATGCTTTGAAGGCAATATAAAATGAAGTGTGGACACTTGACAAGACAGTAAATGCCTCCTGATCTGTGTCCAAAGCCTTTCAGGTCTTCAGATATAAGAATTTTCTCCAGTTTGGAGATGCTTTCAGGAATTCAAAGAACAAATAATTTTTTATTTCTTCCCCACTCAGCGATGGTAGCTGGTGTAGGATAGAAGCTGACACAAGGCAAGGAGGCAGCTAGACAGCAGAAAAGTTCTATGACCCTGCTGCACTGCTTTCAGTGGGTACTTACAGGTTAACTCATCTGCTTTGCAGCTGAAGCCCTCTGGCCTGTATTCAAAACTGTCTTCAGTAGGGATCTCTATGTGAACCTGATGCTGCATCCCTGTTAAGATACCTGAAGCTATGGACTTAAGATACACCTTTGTTACCATTGCTTCATACACCAACTGTTTATCCTTTGACCTTTTAAGGGAACAGTCATTGCAATTAGCAGCATCAAAATTGGCCACAATTCAAGGCCTGGTTAATGTAGCAAAGCTTTTCTCTTAGCCTGATGGGTCTATGGATCCTTGTATAAATGCTTTAAGCAAGGAAAGGCCCAGCAGAACAGCCAGATTCCTTGTAAAACTTCTTTAGCCTTTAATTTGCTAAATGGGCTGGCAGTAATTTCCAAGGCAAGAAACACATGGACTCTTCCATCCACAATAAGAACGGATGTTGTTGGTCCTAGGAAGCTACTCTCAGTTGGTAAGTCTTCATCTTCCCAACATCACATTAGGTGTCATACTGGGCCACCTCTCAGAGGCCAGGTAAGACCTATGAGACAATACATGTGTTCTCCTCAAACTAAAAGATTGTTATTGGCTTCACTTCCAGGACCCTCCATCTTTATCAAGGATTCTCATTTGTTTTTCACCAATTTTGTCTGGAATCCTTAAGGAAAGAGGTCTATACCATTATGAGAAATGGGGAAGTGGAGAGGGTGTTAAACATTCAAGGCCTGGGATTCTGCTCCCAGATCATATTGGGTAAAAAAACTAGAGGCTAAAGTTTTCTTCATCAGTTTGGTCTTTCGTCACTGAGATGGGAAGGGTATTTAGAGATGGGGATGTGAGTTGAATTGAGCACATCAATGGAAATGTGAGTATGAGTCAGGAACACAGATGCAGATGTGAGTGCAAGTCAAGAACACAGATGCAGATTTGATTATGAGTCAGGAATACCATAAGATTGAACAACTAGGCAATAACCCTAGACCTTTCAGTTCCATGGCTCTGTGGGAAAAAGGAGGTGGTTTTTTATTTTGAGCTCTTTTCTCTGACCTTGCTTCATTGCCAAAATTTCTTACAGGTTGATGAGAGTTATACTTGCTCATTAAAAATCATGGGAGGTTCCCATCATCCACCATTTGATGACTCATTCATAGCACCATTCTGACCAGAGATCCTGAAATTCTAATGGCTCTCATCTGAAATATTTTTCCCCAAAAATTAACTTTGCAATCAGTTATTTTTGAAAATTATTATAACAATATTCAAAAGATGTTTCAAAAGGTGTGACAAATAAGAAAACTGGATTTACTTCAGAAAATGTGACATTTTCTGTTCCATTAGTCTTAGTATCATTCCTCCATACTACACTAGTTTGCTATTAAACTTATTTTTAAAAAGATGGTTTTTTTTCTTTGCAAAATAATGTATAATTTCACCCAGTATAATTATTTTGTGCCATTCTTAGGCTTTAAATATTTTTTTTACAGCAAGCAGGTTTATTAAACATGTAACACTTCATTTTTACAGCAAGCAGGCTTATTAAACATGTAACACTTCATTTTTACAGCAAGCAGGCTTATTTATACATATAACACTTCATTTTTACAGCAAGCAGGCTTATTTATACATATGACACTTCATTTTTACAGCAAGCAGGCTTATTAAACACATAACACTTCATTTTTACAGCAAGCAGGCTTATTAAACACATAACACTTCATTTTTACAGCAAGCAGGCTTATTTATACATATAACACTTCATTTTTACAGCAAGCAGGCTTTCTCAACACATAACACTTCATTTTTACAGCAAGCAGGCTTATTTATACATGTAACACTTCATTTTTACAGCAAGCAGGCTTATTCAACACATAACACTAAATATTTACAGCAAGCAGGCTTATTTATACATATAACACCTTATTTGTACAGCAAGCAGGCTTATTTATACATATAACACTTCATTTTTACAGCAAGCAGGCTTATTTATACATGTAACACTTCATTTTTACAACAAGCAGGCTTATTTAACATGTAACACTTATTTTGACAGCAAGCAGGCTCATTAAACACATAACACTTCATTTTTACAGCAAGCAGGCTTATTTATACATATAACACTTCATTTTTACAGCAAGCAGGCCTATTTATACATATAACACCTTATTTTTACAGCAAGCAGGCTTATTTAACATGTAACACTTATTTTTTTAGGCAGGCAGGCTTATTAAACACATAACACTTCATTTTTACAGCAAGCAGGCTTATTAAACACATAACACTATTTTTATAGCAAGCAGGCTTATTTATACATATAACACCTTATTTTTACAGCAAGCAGGCTTATTTAACATGTAAC
Organism: Potamilus streckersoni; assembly: GCA_016746295.1. Classification (NCBI taxonomy): domain Eukaryota; kingdom Metazoa; phylum Mollusca; class Bivalvia; order Unionida; family Unionidae; genus Potamilus; species Potamilus streckersoni. Next base: position 1,917,431 of record JAEAOA010001685.1, on the reverse strand, counting down.
ACTTATTTTTTAAGGCAGGCAGGCTTATTAAACATGTAATACTTAATTTATACAGCAAGCAGGATTTTAAACACATAACACTTAATTTTTACAGCAAGCAGGATTTTAAACACATAATACTTAATTTTTACAGCAACCAGGCTAATAAAACACATAACACTTAATTTTTACATCAAGCAGGTTTTTTAAGCACATAACAATTTAATTTTTAAAGCAAGCAGGCTTTTTTAAACACTTAATTTTTAAACACTTAATTTTTAAAGCAAGCAGGCTTATTAAACACATAACACTTGATTTTTACAGCAAGCAGGATTTTAAACACATAACACTTAATTTTTACAGCCAGCAAGCTTATTCTACACATAACACTTAATTTTGACAGCAAGCAGGATTTTAAACACATAACACTTAATTTTTACAGCAAGCAGGCTTATTAAACACATAACACTTAATTTTTAAAGCAAGCAGGATTTTAAACTTATAACACTTAATTTCTACAGCAAGCAGGATTTTAAACATATAACACTTAATTTTGACAGCAATCAAGCTTATTCAACACATAACACATAATTTTTACAGCAAGCAGGATTTTAAACACATAACACTTAATTTTTACAGCCAGCAAGCTTATTCTACACATAACACTTAATTTTGACAGCAAGCAGGATTTTGAACACATAACACTTAATTTTGACAGCAAGCAGGATTTTAAACACATAACACTTAAATTTTACAGCAAGCAGGCTTATTAAACACATAACACATAATTTTTACAGCAAGCAGGATTTTAAACACATAACACTTAATTTTGACAGCAAGCAGGATTTTAAACACATAACACTGAATTTTTACAGCAAGCAGGATTTTAAACACATAACACTTAATTTTTACAGCAAGCAGGCTTATTCAATACATAACACTTAATTTTTACAGCAAGCAAGCTTATTCAACAGATAACAACAGTTAAGCTTACAGGTAAATGGAAGCCCAAAAATCACTATTTATGAATCAATGCTGTTAAAATAAGTAACAGAAAAGAGTGAAAGACAACAAACTTTTGCAAAATTTAGCAAATAGTTTATTTCCCTAGAATGCAAAGTGAAAATGAGAAAAAAGAACTTACAGTATTATAAATTAAATACCAAAATAATCCAAGAATTACAGACACAAGTCCTAATAATTTAAGATTCTGAATAAATTCTAGTAAACGTCCAGAATAAATCCAAAAAACTGATGGTGTTGATGTGTCTATGGTTGTTTATAGGGTGTTGAAGTGTCAACAGTCTTTTGTTGCATCACAGTATATAATTCCAGGTTTGAATTCAATATAAATTACAATGAATGTCTCTATCTATGAATTTTAATAGAGCACTTTTGTATTTCCATAGAAAATAATTGCTTGAATTCAGTCATATGAAAAAATAAAATTCTGCCCAAAATTACTGGTCACAACATACAGCTTGACTGTACTAAGACTTTGAGCACTAATGAAATAATCCTCTCAGCTACAAGATTATATAAGTTTTCTACTTAGCTTCAGGTCACAATTAGCATTTTCTAAAAAAAAATACTTAATGGAAAACAACCTTCTAGAATGATCCTAATGTTTACAAAATAAAAACCATAACTTGGATTGTATCACTCAGGAAATTCCAAAAGGTAGACCCAAATAAACATATTTACTTATTCTATTAATAATGATCCTGATATTAAGCTCATACACAGAAAGAATAGTTTAGTTATGTATTAATTGTTTACATAGAATAAAATAAAAAAGCCAATCAGGTCAAGCAGAAATGAACTCAATTTTGGACAAGGTCAAGTCCAACAAATAATACTACATTACAATAGCACATAATGAAATTTTTTTAAAAAAATTAAAAACCTAACTGGCTAACTATGTTAATTAAATATCCATAACATACTAAATTATTTTATGATATTAAGAATAAAGTATTGTTTGTACTTGTGTATGCATCGTTGTCCTCAGAAATTGTACTCCACAAAATTAAAACCTGATAAAATGTGCCTAAATGAGGTGCCCCAAAATTGAAATGGCTGATAAAGGGTGACTGAATTATAATTCTATTGCTGGGTATCTGAAATTGTTAAAATACAAACTTCCATTGCATTGTTGCTGATTCATATTTGTTATATATTTAAAAACAAGGTCATGAAAATCAATTGTATTATTCATAATCATATCTTACAAATTTAAAATGTTTTCATTTTTTCTTCATGACAAACTAATTAATGAATTTGCTGAATGTTTAAATTTGCTTGCTTCTAATTTTTTGTATATTTTTGAAAAATTGCACAGTTGGTTTATGCCTTGTTTTTGGTAGCAGAGACATTTAGCTAATGCAGAGTTTTTCTCTTCCCTTTTTTCAGCCTTGGTATATCTCTACCATCTGAGTATGGACGAACTATTTTACAGTATGCAAACAAAATAATTGGTAAGCTGGACTGAGTTTGTTTTGGTGCTGTGCTCTGAAAATTGTTTCACTTAACTTGTTAACGATGAAAGGGATACATGTATAGAATTCAACTATTCCAAGATCACTATTGAAGGTCCATGCTATATCCAGTGTATCTAGTCACAAGGTCCAAAACACCAGAATTGGACCATTCCAATCAGAACACATTTTTCTAAGTAATGAAATAGATTTGATGTCCAAGCATTCATTTGTTTACCTTGCAAGTTTGGCACAATTTAGTAAAAGATCCAAGAAAGGAGAAATATAAACTACTGTATACTGGATTAAATGTCAAGACCATTTGCACACTGCACAGACCCAGATCTGCCATCACATAATGTGCTGGCAAACTTGGGCTTGTATGGTTTGTTAGAAGTAATCAGTAGAACAAATAACATAGAACCTGTAATGGCAGAGCAGTATCTTTGTTGTTTGCAGTTTGACTTGACTTATAATCAAGTACACATGCTGTGTAAGATTGAATTTGTTTGCATTTGAACAATTTAAAACTGCTAAATCAAGAGAAATGAAAGCTCTGACTCACAAACTAATAATTTCCAAATTTTGAAGAGTCACATTACACACATCAGTGACATTTCTATTTGTCGTTCAGACAACACTACCATTTATATTCATTGTCATTCATACAACTCTGCCATTTATATTCATTGTCATTCATACAATTCAGCCATTTATATTCATTGTCATTCAGGAAATTGCCAAAAATATTATTTAAAATGTGGCAAATTGATAAACCACATGGTATAGAATTAGGGTCATTTCAGAGTCAATGAAGCCTAAACATATCAATCAACCAGAGCTAAAAAAAATTATAAACTGTTTTTGGACATCAGTTCTATCAGAACAGCTATTTTCAATCCCACATGCTATTACCATCAACCACCACCTGATCATCTTCAATCCCACATGCTATTACCATCAACCACCACCTGATCATCTTACCTCAGAAAGTCAACTATAGTATATTTCCATATTTGGTCATTTATGAAAGTTATGAAAGTTCTGAAGTCATTGCACATTTTTTTGGACTTAGCAATATACTTAAATTGTGGCACAAATTTTGTGTTGTTTCTAAAAATTAGTAGTCCAGGTGTCAGCTTCAGATGTATAAGATTTACGTCGTCCAGTTGAAATGACATTTGAAGAGAAAGACTGACAGAATAAAGTCTTACCTGGTACTCAGCTTTTACTGTGCATTTGTACAATTCCTAGTTATCACCATATGCATTAATTTGTGAAGAGATTGTTTCACTTTTATTCTGTCTTTTTGAAAATGACTTAACCATTGTTAGGAATCCATTGTTCCTCATGAAAATGAATAGTCATCTCCCAGACTTGGTTACTGCAGGGAACTAGTTCTCTTGTACCTCGTCATGTTAGGTGGCACATTGTACTGTTTATGGAAGTCACAAGGCATTTTCACATCAGTTGGTATGTACATTTTGTATACAAGACAAAGTAAATACCTGTTTCTGGGTTTCAGGTAAAACAGTTACTTCTCAAGTCTAAATCTTAGGTGATATTGACTTGGGGGAAATTTCAAATGTCTGATTTGTGCATATTATGGTTAAAAGATCCATTCTGTTTGACATATACAGTCAAAACCAGTAATTTCAATTATGTCTGGGATGTAAAAAATCATGGACATAACCATGTCCTTAGTTTTCAGGTTTCACGAAAACAGTTTATGTAACTTTAAGGATATCTTTGACCTTTATTCCTGTCTGATACTGTCAGGTTTACTGAAATGTTATATAAAAATCATAGTTTCAAGCTTTATTTGTATACAGTTTTACTTTAGTAACAAGTGATGTGATTTCATAACTTTGTAGACAGAATTCGGACTCCAGCTGTACATAGAGGACAATACAAAAAAGTATTGTTAATAAATTACTCAAACATGTGTACATGTATGTGCACTCTCTGAAATAAAAGTACAAAAGGAATTATATTTTCTCTTTTAATTGTGTATTTTGCAGTGAACATATCATAGTTTTCCTCAGGAAATGAAATAATCTTATTCCTGAAGAAATTTTTAAAAGATATGAACTTACCTAAACATGACCACTTCTATGTAAGTGAAATGGATTTGCCGACATGAAAAATATACATTATACATGTACTTACAGCTGCCACAAATATAACTACATACAGTGTGACCCCACTATAATGCGCTCCATTGTAACATGAATTTAGATATAACACGGTCATGACATGGCTCCCATAATTTTATTTACCTTATTACTGGTATTTTTTTTCAAAAACAATAATTAATCTTAAGTACAAAAAGTAAGTTACATAACATTTTATTATCATTTTGGAAAAGGGATTGCTTATAAATTTGAATATAAGACATTTGTGGTGTGGCTCCTGAAATATCATATGTATTATTCTCATACACAGAGAACATTGCTTCTTAAAAATACAAAAAAATAACATGTAGAAAGTTTTTTTTTTCATTTTGGGAGGAAATCATATATGGATTATAACAAAACACAATAATGGCATTGCTTTTAAAACTTTTAAATTTAACAAAGTTCTTACAGTTTTGTGCCAAAATAAACATTGGAAATATGAGTATCTGAACTCATGGCTGCATGGGCCTTTTGAGAATTTTGGTCTTTGTTTATTGTTGAAAGATGATGGCTCATAAGTGGTAATGTTCTTATTACTGGTTCATGAGCAATGAAGCCATCAAATCTACTTTGTGTTTGTCTTCAATGCATTCCCTACACAATTATTGCTCAAGCAATATCCAACATATGTTCTATAAACTGCATACACTACTAAGCAACAAACAATGCTGTGGTTGATAAAATATTCTCATCTGAATTTATAAATCAATTAATTTGAGTACATTGCTCATCATCCAACTCAATTACCCAACAAAACTTTTTTAAATTATGGGTCAAGGATTTATAAAACATCAAATGCAACCTGCCAATAACTGAATGTGGCTTGACTGTGTTGTTTTATGCAATCAGTTGACCAGTGAATAATGTTGCCCATTCCCCCTTGTTTATTGCTGTATCTATCAAACTAATAGGTGTAAATGTGTTAATTAGTGGACATTTTGAATGGAAAATGAGAAATAGAAACTTAAAGCTTTTACTGTTAAAGAAATGATTGAAACTTTGGACAGGATTAAATCCAGTGTTAGACAATCACAAGTAGCTAAAGATTTAGGTGTGAATGAGTCAACAATCCAAGGATGGAAGAGGGTTGAAGCAAAACTAAGAGAGTTCTAGATATGCATGCAAACAATAATGAAGTATTACAAATCATGAACAAGAAAATTTAACAGTATGAAAATTTATACAGACAGGGTTATTTAACCTTCAGATGTACTGTTTCATCAATAGTTATATGATGCTATTTGGAATTTATTTTTTCCCCCATTGAATTCATTTGCATACCTGTGTGTGACAAAAGTACTGAATATTTTAAATATCTGTGCAGATATTTTCAATCGAAACACTTGTATTTTGGATTCAGTGTATATGATGAGATTCATGCTTTAGATTAGATATGTATACATAAACTATACATGTCTATGTATCAATGTGTGATTCTCTGAATATGCAATCTGTTATCACTGCAGGTGGGTTTTTTTATATTTAATATTCATTGATTTAAAATGGAAACTGCCAATGAAGAACACATTTTTGCTCCCTCTTTTATTTCTATCACCCCCATAACTACACAAATTTGTTGGTAACATACATCATTACTTATGACATGGTTTGGTTCATAACACAGTCGGGTTCTAATGTCCCAACTACTGTTTTATAGTGGGGTCACCTTGCATTTATCATTGTAGTCAAATTTTAAGGGCTGAAGACAAAATCAGAATTAAAAACCTTCATTAAACATCCATACTCACCTAAAACAGTGTAATGGCTTAAAGAAATTATTGTATGGGGTTTGGAGGAGAAGGCTTTTTTTTTTGTTTTTGTTTTCATTTAAAAAAAGCTAATGTGATGCACATGTGCTGTAAAAAATTTCATTTACTATTTAGATCTTTTAATTGAAAAAATCCAATTCATTGATTTTGAGACACTGAAGAAATTTGATAATACTGTACATGTATAATCACAAAACAACATCCATTTAAAAAAATAATTATGTGTACCATTTGTTACTCTTGACAAATTATACATGTACTGGAGATAAACATTGTTTAAAGTCATCCAGTGCATCTATATTTTCTTCATATTTTCTGACAAAGGAAAATTATAATACTCTGTGCATGTATTTATATAATCATAAAAATGTACATTTTTGAATTTTTTGCCTCAAAACATATATTAAGATAATTATGACCCTAACTTCTTTTCGTATAAGGATTCTTAGTTTTATAGTTTTCTACTTGCAAATTACTAATAATTGGCTTTGGCTAGCATCTGTATGTACCTGGTTCATTCAATAATTATTATCAATCTTAGTGCAAGACATCATTGTTTATGCATCTCAAGTAACCAGCAAATCTCAATGAAAGGTCATTTTCAAAAAACCCAGCAAACTTGCAAAGTTGAAAAGTTAGCCTATACAATGAATCAGGTTTCTAATGATTCCCAAGACAAATAGGGAATGGAGGCCATTATTTTGGGCTAGACCTAAAAAATATATTGCAAAACAAAATGAAATAAAAAGACTTCATGACTGAGATAAGTACATGGTTGTCTGCATAAATTGCACTGTTACGGGGTACAACACCTTCAGCAGGATAATCCTTGAGCACTGACTACAAAAGTCAGCAAAAAATCAATTCACTTTGTTCTGCTGTATTGTCTGTACCCACTTTTAAAGAGTTTCAGTGTCACAAAAAATGTAGGACTACTTTATTAAAAGTATATTCTTTTGTTAGTGTTGAAGTGTAACTAGTAGCAAAACATAACTAACCAAATTATGCATGAAAATCAATCACTTTTGCTGATCATTTCTTGTAAATATTTTCCAAGATGGACATTAAAAGTTGCACTTCATTTAACTAAGTGGTCCACATGTTACTTCAGACCAAGATTTATCTGCAACATATTGGGGTTATCGACTTAACCACTTAACGGGGTTGAGATAAGTGGGGAAAAATTAGCATAACCAAGAAGGATTTTTTTCAGTACCACACCAATGACTGTATATGACAAGTCCAGAGACCTGCAGTTAATGTATCTATATTTAATTAAAATTAATCTAGCTACATGTCTGTTATAATGCTTAGTCAGGGTCCATAACTGCCAACAATCGTATGTACTGAACAGCAGTACAGCAAAAAAGATCAAAAATTATTAGTGAACTTGTCTGTTTGGGCTAGGGAGTGAATATCATACCATCATCCTCTGTGAATCACTCAAAATTGCAACCTTATTAAAAGTACAAGCTCTCCTTTTCCTGGACCTCTTCATTGTGAGATTAAATGTCATAATTCACTTGCAAATATAGATATTACTGAACTCACTTTCAAATCTGACTTCATTAGAAAGCAATAATTAATTGTTTGAATGGACCTAGCTATGTTATGCAAATGAGCAACTACCAGTATCTCTTCTGAGCTGCAACACAGCAGATTACAGAAAGTGGCAGCAAGTTAAAATAAAAGCTGTGGCTAACTCTTTCTGTTATTTCTTGCCATCCAGATGTCTATAAACAATGGTCAACAGTCAGCTGGTCTTCTTTATAATCATTGATCCACTGGGGTAGCTTTAGTTCTAAAGGCAAATTCAACAGTCATGTGTACTTTAGCCAAATAAAATAGTTGACACTAACCAAGTATAATTATAGCTTACTAGAGACATGAGTAATTTCAGGTGTGCATTAGCCTGTTAGGAATACAGTACAGGCTAATTGAGTTAAACTGTGACTAAAAATATATTCCCATAATGTCCAACTCAAGCGCAGTAGTTTTCATGTAAAGTTTTCACCTGACAGATGTTGAAACAATTTTTAATTTTTTTTTGAATTTTAATTAAAAAATTTTATTATGAGGTCCATAGCATTACCACAGTATATCTGAAATCATGTGTTATAATAATGGAGAGCAGTATGGAGTAAAAGAATACTCAAAGATTTTTAGTCTTTGTAAAAGACCTCAAAAATGGCAATTAGTGGGTGGTGTGTGGGGTGGGGGTGTGTCAATAAATTTAAGTGTAAATAAAAGGGTATGAATTTGATACCTTTATTAACATCAAGATTATCCAGATATTTAGTTTTTCTGAGCCAACAGATTAATACAATGTAGTACATTGTTGCCTTTACACAGAAAATGGCACCATGTATAGATTGTGTTCATTACTAATATAACAGATCTCATTATCAGTGCCTATAAATAACAAGTATGGAGGTGTCTGATTGGTTGAATGATATGGATAGAAAAATTATGAAATATGAACATCAGTTCCAGGTCAGAGAAGAATCTAAATTAAAGGCCAAAGTTATCTAGACCAGAAATCTGGCTTTAGGATTGGATCAAAAAGTAAATTTGGCTTCAGGAATGGATCAAAGTACATTTGGCATTGGGAGGGGATCAAAGTAAATTTGGCATTGGGAGGGGATCAAAGTAAATTTGGCATTGGGAGGGGATCAAAGTAAATCTAGCTTTGGGATGGGATCAAAATAGATTTCATTTATTAATATCTCATATTATTGGAGAATAAACTAGTTCTGTTTATTTTAATGCTTTCAAGAGAATTACTGTAAGTTTGCAAAGATAGGTCTCAAATTTATACTTTCGTGCTCCCATACTCTGCGTTATCCTGCCTCATTGCAAATGGTTGTAGTGGTGTCTTTCCATTTCTATCTTCTGCTGCTATGTATGCTTTTCCCCCATGAAAGTAATTTGAACAGTTCTTTGTCAACCCAATTTTTGGCCTTCCTGTTTTATTCCCTCCCCATGGAGTGTATCATAGTACAATGTTTCAAATGTTGTAATGTTTCATTCTTATGTAAGCTGTTATATTTGATAAATATATATATATATATATATATATATATATATATATATATATATATATATATATATATATATATATATATATATATATATATATATATATATATATATATATATATGTTCACCATAAGGCATTGTTTATCATGTCCTTTTGTTGTCTGTCCACTCATATGTCCATCTAGAACAATAAAGAGATCTGTCATTTTCAGGCTGTCTTAAATTTAAAAAAAAACTGACCAAACTTTTGCATTTTGCTTTCATTTGAGATGAGAAAGACACCTATTGATATTTTAGTCACTGTGATTCAAAGAAGAAACATGTTTTCTACATTAGAAAACTAGACCACACTTTGTGGATGGCTTTCACTCAGGGTAAGGAAGAAGCCTACATAATTTGAACAACTTCATATGAGTTCTACTTCATTCTATATAGCCAATGAAATTGGTGCCAATCTGATGCCCAGTACAACCACCACAGCAGCTGTATTGAAAATCTTATTATTGCCACTCCTGTTTGGATGAATGGAAAGTCTTCTTGAAATGCGGTTTTCATGATAAGAACTTTTATGAAGTCTTCTTGGTCCTAACTATGGTCATCTTTAAGATCTTGTTATCACTGCTCTGCCTGAATGAATGGTTATATTTGCATGGGATTTTAAATTATGGAATTCTTATGTCTAGTTGATCCTAAATGAAAATGTTGCCACATTGAATTTCATTACTTGTCTTGAATGGTTGAATTATCATGGGTTTTCTCAATGATTTCTTTTGATGTCTCCATCATGAAAGTGGACATCCAGGATGGACATCAAAATAGCTGTCTTCACTACTTCTCCTGAATGAAGAATCATATGACCATTGAGTTTTCAATGAATGACTGATTGTGATGTCTAGTCTTTTGTAAAGGAAATGATGCTGATCAACTTCCAATATGGCCACCACAGTGATGCAAATCTTGTCATCATTACTTCTCAGAAATGGAAAGTCATATCAACTTGGGGTTTCCACCAGAAGGCTTTCATATCTGGTTGGTTCTAAATGAAAATAGCACCTTTATGACATCCAATATGAAAACCACAGCAACTAAATTAAAATTCTTATTATTGCTGAAGAATACTTGTAATTAAAAGGAAGAGATTGTCTTAGTTTGAATTTCCTGGAGATTCTTTTCGGCCAGTAGAGCACCAGTCCTTTTGAGGTACTCTTGTCTTATTATAGTTCTAGACAGGTACCTTATCTAATCTTTGTAAAGGACTTGCACTTAAGGTATGTTGATTCTGGGGTCAGAAAGTAAAAGGTCATGGTCATTATGACTCATGGAAAAGAAAAATGAAATTTTGCAGAATAATGTTTGTTATAGATCAAGTTTCTTGACTAAACTTTGTGAATCACTTGCACTTAGAGTACAGATTTACAGGTCAATAGGTCATGGTCATGGTAAATCTGATATAGAATGTCAAGTGTAGTTCAGATCCAACTAATTGGTCAAGGTCATTGAGACTAAAAAGGTGTATAATGTGCCCCTCTTATTATACATGCTGCAAAATGACTTTAGTTTGTTGTCCATATACCCTGACCAAAGTTTGTGAAGTTGCACTTAAGGATGAGGTCAAAAGGTTAAAGGTCCAGGTCATTGTTATTCAAGGAAAAATTGGTTATGCACTTTAAAAAATTGTAAAGAAACCTGTAGATTTGGATGTCCAGAGGTAAGTCTAAAATGACAATAAAGCTATATGCAACATAAGTTTAATCAGAGATGTTAACAAAAGGCCAAGATCATTGATACTTGACAGCAGTTTCCTAGATCAATCAACCATACCGTACAAATAATTACTTAGAGGACTATGAAACATGGGCTGGGCCTATAATTTGCCATTTATGGTATTCTGTGTTCTTGTTGCATAATATTTGTTGTACCTTTATGCATGTTTAAATTTGTCTGTATATAAATATACTAGATTGGTTGAGGTGGATCAACATGTCTGTGATTTTAAATTTGTACATAAAAAATTTAGGTGGAAGATCATTTCTGTGCATTGTCTTGCTTATAATCAACTTACTAACATCTCTTTTTCTATTTTACAAAACTAGGATCTTGTTTACGCCTGGTGTTTGCACTCATTTTATGCTTCAATATACTCAAGGGAGCGTTATGTATTGTTAGTCATATCAATTAATCATCATCATTAAACCTCATATTCATGCAAAAACTTTTAAAGAACTGAATAGATTGTATCCAAAATTTGGTATGAGACTTAATAATAAGGTAAGCTAGGTCGAGTATGATTATCCTTTTTTTTCATCAATTGACCCTATTTGGCTTTTAAGTTATTGACTCTGTTTGAGTTTTAAGTTTGTGATTTATTTCATTTAGTAAGTTTGAAGGGCTTCCATATATAGAATTCAAATCACAGTTGTTTTGAGGCTTATTGTTTTAAAAGAATTGATTATCAGGTTTAATATTTTCTTTTTCTTTTTTTATGCAAATTTTTAATGAGTTTATCACAAACACATACACACATATTGTGTACTTAGAAGTGAGTCTGTGCATCTATAAATTTTGTTTCTGCTCATTTGCTTGTGAAGGTGTATTGAAACCAGATTTTGGGTGAACCATAATATCAAGCCTCAAGATGTTACTAAATTCAAGCCCCTAACTATGGTGTATGAAATAACAATATTTTCAACATTTATATAAGAGCAACAAACAAAGATGCATTGTGTGTAAATTCAAATTGAATGTAACAATAAGAATACAAGCAGGGATTTACTAATCCACTTGTCTGGCTCCCAAGAAAAGCTCAAATTTTATTTTGGCAAGCATAAAATTGTTTTTATATAATATCAGTAGTCTGCATAAAATACAAAAATACTACCTCCCTCAATGCAAGTTATTTTACAAAACAATGTTTTAGTCCCTGCAATCTCACCACAGTATATGTATCAGCACCTTTCTTAGCACATTCTTCTACATAACTGGCCACAGTTTCTTTCGTCTATTGAATATGTTATTTCCATCCTGTAGCCAATATCAAGATCAGTCTCATAGTTTCTGATGCAGACTTGATAATGTAAATAAATAAATACTTTTTAAAATGTGTTTTGACCAAAATGGAAAGAATATTTATATTATCACTTGGCAGTTCATCTAGGAGATGGAAACTTTAATTCAAAACCATTGGATGATGGCTCCACAGTGCCTTGTGGATATCTTTGGGAAAATGAAAGGCTGCAGGAGTAAACCCAAACAGAAAATCTGGAGTGGAGCCCCTAAGGCAGCAAGATGTCAACTATGACTTCCTTCGGCAGCTCCTGCATCCAAACTGGTGCCTAATGTCATGCTCAGCATTTGTTTGGACCCCTCCAGCAAGGTCAAGTGGGGTATCCTGACATCTGGGCTGCCCAGGATCTCCATACTACATGCCCAGGCTTGCACCCTGGAGAGGCCACTTCAGCCTCACCCTTGAGAGAGGAAACAGCACAGAAGCTGGCGGTCTATGGGTTATAAGTCCCACATGATTGACATAGGGATGGGGCAACATAGGTCAGTTTCGATGGTGGGAGGGATCATCAAGTCCTACTTTCCGACAACCCCCTGCCTTAAGTCGGGCAGCCCCCGGTCAGTAAGGTGTTGGCCCACCAATGTCTGCCTGCTTCATTGGGTACCTGGAACTCAGTGTGTTGCTCAACATGACAAGCAAACAGAAACTGCACCAGACAAAAAAAAAACAAAACAAGAAACCAATAAAGATTACTTCAGCTCTTTGTTTCACATGCTAAACATCTCCAATGACCTCAGGGAGGTGGAAGACACCAGGAAGATGGCCATCATTGACAGAGAGCTCACCAGATTAGATCTCAGCATAGCTGCCCTCCAGGAAACCAGGTTTTTCCCCAGTGGCTCCCTCAGAGAGGAAAACTGCAGCTTCTTCTGGAAGGGCAGAGAACCTGAGGAGCCCCACCAGCACAGAGTTGGCTTTGCCATCAAAAACACCCTCCAGGCCTCGGTTGAGCCTCCCTCAGGAAGCGCTGAACATCTCTTGTCCATCCACTTTGCCACTGCTGCAGATCCTGTCAACATCCTCAGTGTCTATGCCCCCACCCTCATGTCTCCAGAAGATATAAAGGATCAGTTCTCTTAGCAGCTGGATGAACAGATCAAGAGATGTCTTAAGGATGAGTAACTATTCATCCTCTGAGACTTTAATGCTAGAGTTGGAGCTGACCAAGAGTCATGGCCTACCTGCCTCGGACATCATGGCACTGGAAAGACCAATGAAAATGGTCAAAGACTGCTGGAGCTGTGCACCTATCATGATCTGTGCATTAAAAATACCTTCTTCAAGTGTAAGCCACAACACACAAGTGTCATGAAACATCCCAGGTCTCATCACTGGCACCAACTAGACCTGGTCATCACCAGGCACTCTGCCCTGAACATCATCCTCTCCACCAGAAGCTACCATAGTGCAGACTGCAACTCTGACCATGCCCTTGTGTGCAGCTGGGTGTGCCAACAGAAATGAAGACTACACTGCTCCAAACCAAAAGGTCACCCTCACATCCACACTGCACAGATGTCTATTCCCTCGAAGGTGGAAGAGTATGTGTCTGCCCTGAATTATGCTCTCCAGGACCTGCCAGAGCATGATGCCACAACCAAGTGGAACACCATGATGGATGCGATTTATAGCACAGCCATGTCAACATTTAGCAAGAAGGAATGGCACAGCCAGGACTGGTTCAATACACACCTTTCAAGGATAGAACCAGTAATCAAGAACAAATGAGAAGCCTTCATAGCTTACAAAAAAATGCCCTAATGAATGTACACTAACTGCCCTCAGAAGAGCACAAATCACCACTTCAACGCTAGATAGTCAGCAAATTAATACTGGCAGCTATTGTGTGAAGGAATCCAGTGCAGTGCCAAGTCAGGAAAACATCCAAGGCATGTAAAGGCTAAAGAAGGTGTTTGTAATGCACAGATCATGATAGGTGCACAGCTCCAGCAGTCTTTGACCATCAAGAAGGCACTAAGGCTCTACAGTGAAAGGAGTTGCCCACCTGAAATCTCAGACAGGAGAGAAGATTACAGACCATGAGCAACAGATGACCAGATTGGTGGATCACTACTCAGAGCTGTACTCCCAAAAGACATCCGAGTCACTGATGTGGCACTCAGCAATGTACAGGAACTGCCTACTAAGGAGGAGCTAGACAAAATGCCTACCTTAGAGAAACTCATCAAAGCCATCAACTCCCTCTCAAATGACAAAGCATCAGGTAGTGATTGCATCCTGCCAGAAGCCATCAAATGTGGGAAACCAACATTGCTACAACCACTGCATGAGCTACTCTGCCTCTGCTGGGAGGAAGGAGCAGTCCCCCAAGACATGCACAATGCCACCATTGTGACCCTCTACAAAAACAAGGGAGACCACAGTGACTGTAAAAATTACAGAGGAATCTCACTTCTCGGTATCATTGGCAAAGTGTTTGCCCACATCCTCCTCAACAGGCTACAGATGCTGGTGAACTGCATGTACCCGAAATCCCAGTGCAACTTCAGAGCAAGAATGTTGACAACAGACATGATCTTCTCCCTCTGACAAGTTCAAGAGAAAAGCATTGAGCAAGGTCAACCGCTCCACATGATGTTCATTGACCTCACCATGGCCTTTGACCTGGTCAGCAGGAAGGGCCTATTTGAACTTCTTGTGACCCACACTATGGATGCACTCCAGAGACTTGGAGACCATTTCTCTGATGCCTGCAAACAGTTCAGGCTTACCATCAGCCTAAAAAAGACAAATGTCAGTGCTCAAAATGTCACCACTGTTCCCCCTCCATCAAAATTGATAGCACCACCCTGGAAGTAGTCAACAACATTATTTACTTGGGGTCAACCATCGGCAACACTCTTTTGCTTGATCTGGAGCTAGAGAGAAGGCTGGAAAGGCAAACACCATCATGGCCCGACTAACAAAGAGGGTGTGGGAAAACAGCGCACTGTATACACCAAGATTCATGTCTACTAGATTCAAGATTCATGGACTGAACATATCAAACATATCAGTAAAAAAGTCAATTCAAGTTTATGGCTTCTCAGTAGCATAAGACACTTTCTTCCTGAAAAGCACAGAAAACTATTTTATAATAGTTACATACAACCCTATTTAGACTACTGTAATACAGTATGGGGTAATTCAAATGATATAAACTTAGCAAAGCTGGCACATCTCCAAAAAAGAGCTTTTGAGTTAATATCAATCCAGAAAAAAAGCAAGGAAAATTTAGTTGGTAAGTTAAAAATACTACCTACTAAAGACCAAATCTGTTTAAGAAAAGCCAAATTAATGTACAGGATAGCCAATAATAATGCTCCTGAATATTTACAATCATTATTCAAGTATAGGCTACCTGGAAATACTCTCCACCTGCGATCAATGTCTACCAAACATTACAAAATTCCCAAACCAAATAAGGAATTATTTAAAAAAAAGTTTCCAATACTCTGGAACTTTGCTCTGCAATAATATTCCAGTTGAGATTAGAAATGCCCACTCTATTCCCTCTTTCCAAACCCAGTTTATACAATGGCTTCACAGATGCAGCGAAAATAAATAAATTCCTTTGAATGAGGGCCTCAAGGTAGATTAGTTCTTAGCTAATTGAGTTACCCTCTTAAATAAAGTCATAATAACTAAGCCTGAGTTCTGAGCACCCTCCTATATGGAAATGAGATCTGGAGCACCTACATAAGGCAAGAGTGTCAACTCAATAGCAAACCAAGCAACTCAGACTTCCCAGTACATCTGCTCCAGCTGCAATAAGGAATGTCACTGTTGCATTTGCCTGCACAGCCACAACAGGTGATGCCAAAACCCCAGAGACAGACAACACTCCAAGGGCACTACTCAAATAGTCTCATGAGACTGAGCTGCCACTGATGAACTATGTATAAAGATACAAAACCAAGAGAAACATTGAAACTTTTGTTTTCATTATATGGAATCAACAGCACTGGAGAAATTTCAAAATAAAAAGCTTCCTTCTGACCTAGATTTCTGCTCCATCTGCTCTTATTTTTGGCTATTATTCCAATGTCAGTCAGTGGTACAATTTCAGGTCCATGTTTGCATCTTGATAGAGGTTACAGTCATTTGAAATTTTAAAGACCTTTTTAGACCTATTGGTAATAAACCAGAAAAGCATATGGATTCCCATTTTTCTATGATCCATATATTAGCACAAGTTTGTTGCAAATTATTTATAGAATTGAATAAAATTTGAAATGTACATTACTTTGAGAATTGCTTGAAATTTGACACATTTATTACTTTGAGAATTGCATGAAATTTGAAAATACTTTACTTTGAGAATTGTATGAAATTTGATACATACATTACTTTGAAAACTGAATGAAATTTGACACATACATTTTTTTGAGAATTGCTTGAAATTTGACATTACTTTGAGAATTGCATGAAATTTGATATATACATTACTTTGAGAATTGCATATTTGATATACATCACTTTGAGAATTGCATGAAATTTGATGCATTACTTTGATAATTGCATGAAATTTGACACATACATTACTTTGAGAATTGCATGAAATTTGACACATACATTACTTGGAGAATTGCATGATATTTGACACATACATTACTTTGAGAATTGCATGAAATTTGACACATTATTTTGAGAATTGAATGAAATTTGACACATACATTCATGCTAAAGTCAAATTGGTCCTATAATAACTGCCTCCAAGACATCCAGATTTTGAAAATCTTATCACTAATTCTTCTGAACAGGTGATCATATCAACATGGGGTTTTCACTTAAAAATTTCTCTTTTAATTTCTGGTTGGACCTAAATGAAGATGGCACCAATCTGACCAATAGTAAGGCCCACACTGACAGCCATCTTATAACAATTCTTGAAGGGAAAGTCATGATGACATGGGGTGTTTATGATGTCTAGTTCCAGAAAATGATGAAAACCAAACATCTAGTATGGGCACCATGACAGCCAGCTTGAAAATCTTGTTATTACCATTCTTTCTCAATGATCATACTGACACTGAATTTTAACGAAAAGTCCTATGATGATATTTAATTGTTCCTGGATAAAAGAAATAACCAACTTTATATAAAATTATGGCTATCATGATGACCAGCACAAAAACCAGTTAATGGTGCTCTGTCCATAGGATGGTCATATTGCAATGGTGTTTTCACCAAAAGACTTATAATGATCTCTAGGTGGTGCTAATTGAAAATAGTTCTGATGACATCCAACATGATTACCACTCCCATCAATTTGAAAATCTTGTTATCATTCAAGACTATCAGAGATGGTTTCAATACTCATCAGGTACTTTTAAGAAGTGGTCTTGACTTTAGTGGAAATTCATTTGAGACACTATAGCATCAATCCCTTCAAGTGACTATTGATTCTTAAAAGAGATGTCTTTTATAAGAAATATTTGACATTAAATTTATGCTAATTGTGTTTCATGATGTGAATCTATTAAGGAAAAACATCCATTTTACATCATTTCAATGATTTTAATTTTGTGTATAATTTTGTATTTTCAGCCAAAAATTGGTTTGAAGGTGATAATATAAGGTTGGCGCCATGGTAAGCACACCAGTTTTACATCTATACAATTGTGTGTTATGTTGTTGAACACTTTTAATTCAAGTTAATAGTAAATATTACAAAGGAGATTTCACAATGTCACTGTTACTTTGCCATTTCAGTATCATTGTATAGCTTCTAAGTTTTCTTTGTTTTTCATTGAATAAACCTTTCATTTATGATTCAAAAATATTATAGAAATTTTCTCCTCTACAAATAATGGGGATGGGAGGGTTGAAACATTTGGACTATTATCTTGGTCTAAAACTTGAATGTTCAGAAGTTATTCCCAAAGACACCATCCTGTTTTAATAAATGCTGCTTTTCACCATGCTGATTCCTGGCAGTGTTATTACTACCATACATACACACAGGTCCAGCTTCAAATAGCATAGAACCTGATCAGCTTTGCAAAAGAGCTGGCACTTCAGAGTCTTTGTTGTTTGTTCTGCTGTTAACTCCTAACAAACTGCATTGATGCAGATCTACTAACGCATTATGCAATGGGAGATCTGGGTCCGTACATCTTATTGGATCATGTTATAAGAGAATCTAGACAGTACACAGTAATGGTGACCCACTGATGCTACCAATATTTATGTCATGTAGTTGAAAGTCTTGTGTCATTTGCATATATAAAACCGTTTTAGAGAAGATTGTGGCCAAAGTTGTGGTCACTGAGGTCATTACTTTTTTGTATTTGGACCCAGGAAGCCTCAGTTCATCTTGTGCTGTTTGCATTTATAGTGTAAAGGAACATAAAATTTGTCAAAAGTGGAGTTTTGAACATGAAGATTTTGGTCAAAGTCAACAAAATAGAAATAATATCAACATTATCCTATAACCATTTCAAACAAAGACTATTTTGTGAAATTGGTTCTGACTTCATACCATTTTTGCACATTGTGTGATACTGTGGGGGGTATTTGGGGTTGCTAATGAAATTGTGTGGTACTCCATAAGGGTATTGGGTGTTGCTCATTTAATTGTGTGATACTGCAAAGGGTATAGGGTGGTGCTTGTATAATTGTGTGTTACACTAAGGAGTGTTGGGTGGTGCTTCTGTAATTGTGTGGTACTACTAATGGGTGTTAGGGGTATTGCTGATATAAATATATGGTACCAATGATTAAATTTCTGTGGAAGAAATGAGTATCCTATGAATTGTTTGAATGCTGTTTGCATTAACTTTTATACAACCAATCATCAAGACAACACCTGTTTCATCTTATAAGATTCTATTATGATACTTCTGAAACAAGAAGGTATGCAAATTGTGTTCATTTATTGGAAGCACAATTTAAAGAATTCTGGCATACCTCTATAGACACTGTCATATCCACATGACTTTAACTTTTTTATGTTATGTATTAAACACAATGCTTCAAGCAAAAAAAATGCAGATCAAAATGGGCTGCTTCAGTGTGCTAGAGGAATTTATGATAATTAGTCCAAAGTATGCCAACTTTACCAATTGTTCTAATAGTGAAAATGAATTTTCCTGGAGTGGACTGTGCTAGCTCCAGAAAGTACAATAAATCAGTTATAAAATATAATATTAAGAAACATATGCAGCTAATTTTTGTTCTAATGTATTTTTAAAATTCAGGATGTAAAAATGACAATGTGGAGTTTGCAGTCATTTGAGAGATGTAGTGAGGCCAAGCTGTACACTCTTTAACCTAAGTTACACTCATCATTCATAGACCCAAATAAAGTCAACTGGAAACTCTTTGAACAATGACTAAGATTACAGAGCATTTTTTAAATAACAATGATGCCAGTGGGGAAACATTTAGAGACCTTGGTTTTTAAAAATGAAATGCTGTGCAAAGTTCAAAATTGTAGTCTGAGTAGAAGCAACTTTGGGCTTTACTGGCCATAGAATGCAATAATTTATGGATGTCCTAAATAAAAATTGCTAAACTTGGACATCCAGTTTTGGCTCAAAAGTAGCCATCTTGAAAACCTTGTCACTACTCCTCCTGAATGGATGGTCATATCAACATAATATTTTCACAAAAAAACATTATGTATGGTTGGTGGTTCCTAAACAAAATGACATCAATATGATGTTTAATATGGCTGCCATGACAGTCATCTAAAAGTCCTTGTTATTGCTACTCCTCCTGAAAATAAAGTCATATTAGCATAGAGTTTTCACTAGAAGACCTTTTGTGATGTGTAGTTATTCCTAAATGAAAATGCTGCTGTCTTGATTTTCAGTATGGCCACCACAAAGGCCATTTTGTAGATCTCATTGTCACTACTTGACCTGAATGGATGATCATATCAACATAAGGTTTTCACTAGGGATTTCTTATGATGTCTAGATGGTCCTGAATTACAATGGAAGCCAGCATGTCCTGTGGGTTCTAAATAAAATTGGTACTGCCCAGACATCCAGTATGGCCATCACAGTGGCCATCTTGAAAAATCTTATAGCTGCTTAGGTGGCGCTCACCAGTTATTATGTACTTTTGAGAGAGTGATGTAAGGTGAAGTTGTTTGCATTTGAAACATGCATAGTGGAGAGAATGTTGGCATACCTATATACTACTTTCATGTAATGTGGCTGAATTTCTTTGGATATTGTGTTTTTGGAAATTTTAAATGATCTTAGGACACTGCTAACTAAAATGACTGCTCCCTTGTGCTCCAAAAGTTAACCTGAATTTGTCTAAAGTACACTATTCTTGGTAGCTGTTAAAATATGGAAAATGAATTTTGCTAAACTAGACAATACCAGCTTCTAAAAGTGCAATGAATGAATTACCAAATATATAAAATGTAAAAAATGTTATCAGCTCTTTTTTTTACAATTTACCTCTGAATTTCAGAAAGTGAAAATGAGCAAGTAGAGCTAGCACTTTTTTGAAAGGTGCACATCTGGAGTAAGGCCAAGCTGTATACTCTCTAACCCATATTACACCCATCAATAATACATCAAAATAAAGGGAATTAAAGGTTCTTTGAACAATACCTAAGATATACAAAGTCTCTTTAAAATAGCCAGTATAACTAGTGAGGAAACCCGGGGAAACTCTTTTTCCTTAAAATTCTAACCCTATGCTAAATACGAAACTGTACAGTGCCACTATAACCTAAATGGATACTCTTATAAGCATGTCACTAAAAGACTTTTAATGGTTTTTAGCTGGTTTTAAATATAGATTGTGCATATCTGATAACCAATATAGCCACTGCAGTGGTCACCTTAAAAAAAACTTGTTGCTACTCCATCTCAGTGGAATGCCATATTAGCATTGGCTTGTATTAGCATTGGGTTATATTAGCATTAGGTTTTCAGCAGACATTTTATTATCATGTGTAGTTGGTACTAAATAAAAATGTTACCCATCTGACATTCAGTGTGGCTGCTTATTGCAACTGTCTTGAAAATCTTTTTATTGTTACTTCTTTTAAATGAAAATGGTGCCAATCTGACATCAAATATGGCTGCCATAATGAACATACAGAAATCTAGATAGTCATATCAACATGGGGATTTTATCAAGTGTTTTGTAATGGCATTTTATCCAAAATGAAAATCGATGCTAATCTTTTATCCAGTAATGGCTGCCACATTGTCTGATTTTAAATTCTTATCACTCAAGAAATCAGAAATAGTTTCAGTACTCAGCAGTTAAAGAAAACAAATGTTCTTAAATTAAATTCCTTTTCAGACAGCAGAAGATCAGTCCCTTTTAGGGATTTTTAATTATTTTACCATTTGGACTTGGACATTTTGATCTACAGTGGGGGCATTCTTGGTTTGCAAAATGATCTTTGCCAAAATGTTTTTGAAGAGACAATACTTTTATTCCTCTCACTCTTTATGATTTTATGGTGAATATGTCAACACATTATATTATATCCTGATATGTATTGCTCTATCACATTTCATTGACAATATTTGAACCCAGGTCAAGCTGTCCCATCTTACTGACAATGTTTGAACCCAGGTCAAGCTGTCCCATCTTACTGACAATGTTTGAACCCAGGTCAAGCTGTCCCATCTTACTGACAATGTTTGAACCCAGGTCAAGCTGTCCCATCTTATTGACATAATTTGAAGCCAGGTCAAGCTGTCCCATCTTACTGACAATGTTTGAACCCAGGTCAAGCTGTCCCACCTTATTGACATAATTTGAAGCCAGGTCAAGCTGTCCCATCTTACTGACAATATTTGAAGCCAGGTCAAGCTGTCCCATCTTACTGACAATGCTTGGACCCAGATCAAGCTGTCCCATCTTACTGACAATGTTTGAACCCAGATCAAGCTGTCCCATCTTACTGACAATGTTTGAACCCAGATCAAGCTGTCCCATCTTACTGAAAATGTTTGAACCCAGATCAAGCTGTCCATCTTACTGACAATATTTGAACCCAGATCAAGCTGTCCATCTTACTGACAATATTTGAACCCAGGTCAAGCTGTCCCATCTTACTGACAATGCTTGGACCCAGATCAAGCTGTCCCATCTTACTGACAATGTTTGAACCCAGATCAAGCTGTCCATCTTACTGAAAATGTTTGAACCTAGGTCAAGCTCTTACTTCAAATTGACAATGTTTGGATCCAATTCAAACTCTATCACATGTAAATGTTTTGACCCAAGTAAAGCTATGCCCCATTTAATTGTCAATGTTTTGACCCAAATCAAGTTAGGTCACATTTAATATGTAAATATTTCAACCCAGATCAAGTTCTGTTACATCTGATTGATGGTGTTTGGATCCAGATCAAGTTAAGTCCACTGTGACTTGTTCATACCTTGATGATATCATCTCACTATGTTACAGCTGTAAAATGAAATCAATGCACTGATAACATCTATGAATGTAACTGTGTGTAAATTGCCTGAATTACCATTCCAGGTCATATTGCAAGAGTCTGGAATCACACCTGAAAGATCGAGAAAGGATTGAGGCTCTGCTGAAGATTCAAGAGGATCAACAATTTGCAAGGAAAGACTGTATGTTTTCTTGTCTTCATTCTCATTGTCTTTGAACTAATATTGGAGGAGAGGTTATAATTTTCTATTCTGATTCTTTATTTTAAAAAGTCCCGAGAACTGAATACTGCCAAAATGTTCAGATATATATTGGAAGAGGTCATTTGGTTTGGATTAGATGGTTTATTGGTCAGTAAAAATTATGTTGGTTTTTTTTGTTTGTTGTGCATTGACTGTTTTCCAGCCAATTTGCATGCAATATGTCTAATAAATTCTAATACCATCAACTACCAGTGACAGTGAATGTTATCTGTTATCTTCATTGTAAGACTCAAATGCATAGGGTGTAGGGGCCCCAAGTGGCCGAGTGGTCTAAAGCACTGTCCATTATGGATCACTGCCATCTTACCTCTGTCTGCGTAAGTTTGAGTCTAGGATTCGGCGAATGTGGATATGTGTGAAAGCTTGTCAGTAGCTTCTCATGGGTCGATGGTTCTTTCCGGTGATTTCCTGGTTTTTTCCTCCACCATTAATATTGGCCGCCAAGAATAGCCTATCATGTGCTGAAAAATGGCATTAGACCCAACAACAACAACAACAAGCATAGGGTGTAGACTTAGATCTACCATCATTCCTAATGCTGACTTGGAATGATAAGAAGAAAGAAAAGCATGGACCCTGATTCTGTGAAACATTGTGTCAGATATAGTCACATAGCTTTCTGGGCTAGAGAAGGGTTAATAAGTTCTCATATGCATTGTTGTGAGACAGGTAAATCCCACCAGAACTTTTTGGCAGGAATGATGGTCTGCTTAGTTCCTTTCCACAAATTCTGATCCACAAGGTGCATTTCCCTATTTGCCACTATTGATGAATTATTATATTCATTTTTTAAATTTTTTCCCCCCAAAATTAATTTATTGTTACCAATTATTATAATTTCTAGACTGGCAAATTTATTCTGTCAATACTAAACAAGGTCTATCCTTGGATTTGCATTTGTGGGATTTACTTGGACTTATAAGAAATCTTGCAAAAAATAAAACTGCAAATTCAACATTTATTTCATTTTGAAGCCTCTCCATTATTCAGAAAGTTCCACTCATTTTATCTTGTGGAAGGGGGAATCTACCTCCAAAACATTAAGTTCAAGAATAAGCAATGCTTAACCACAAGAAATACTGCAGACATTAACCGTTTCCCTCATAGAGTGTACGGCTTTTTAGCCATTCAATATGCATGTAGCAAAGTTACCCAGTGCAGTGCATTACACATAGGCCTGTTAAGCAGTGAAATGTATGTTATGTGTAACAGCAATTTTAACCATTTTATGTTTTTGGTAAACATATATTATGTATGGACAGATTTAAGAGTAAAATATAGTCATTATAGCTGTATAATTATTTTTCACAAAAGAATTTTGTATGTGCTTTAAAATCTTCAGAGAACTCATTCACCATCAAGCCTGTAAAGCTGTGTGGCCAACCATAGCTGTCATTTCTCATATTTGACATTTACAAATTCTTTGCCTCTACATCTCTAAATCAGCTGAATTTGATAATTTATAAAAACTAATGGCTTGCTACATCAGTATTAGAGCCTTTACCTAAGTTATTGAAGCTTTCATAGTTGTGATTCTAATCATGAAAACTTGAGCAAGTACTGAACAATATCCAGAAACCACCATTTTGGAGATACACAGTTACGACCTACTTAATTTAAATAGCAGATTTTGACCAGAGCATAAACAGTGACCATGTGATCTGAGTAATGGTCATTCACACCAATGAATGTAGTATCTAATAGGAGGTTATCTCTGAAAGTGGTGCTATAAAAACCCACTCAAAATGGCTGCTGCTTACAGAAGTGCCAAAAGGTGCTTGTATGTGATTCAGGTAGAGGTGCCAAAAGGTGCCTGTATGTGAATGTGGTAGAGTGGTAGAGGCACCAAAAGATGCTTGTATGTGAATGTGGTAGAGCAGTAGAGGCACCAAAAGGTGCTTGTATGGGAATGTGGTAGAGCAGTAGAGGCACCAAAAGGTGCTTGTATGGGAATGTGGTAGAGTGGTAGAGGCACCAAAAGGTGCTTGTATGTGAATGTGGTAGAGCAGTAGAGGCACCAAAAGGTGCCTGTATGTGAATGTGGTAGAGAGGTAGAGGCACCAAAAGGTGCTTGTATGTGAATGTGGTAGAGAGGTAGAGGCACCAAAAGGTGCTTGTATGTGAATGTGGTAGAGAGGTAGAGGCACCAAAAGGTGCTTGTATGTGAATGTGGTAGAGAGGTAGAGGCACCAAAAGGTGCCTGTATGTGAATGTGGTAGAGAGGTAGAGGCACCAAAAGGTGCTTGTATGTGAATGTGGTAGAGAGGTAGAGGCACCAAAAGGTGCTTGTATGTGAATGTGGTAGAGAGGTAGAGGCACCAAAAGGTGCTTGTATGAGGTAAAGACTCAGTAAGCATAGTCATATCATGTACAACATCATTGAAATGCATACATATGTGACATGACTTTCCTTATCTTGTCATTGGGATGCATACGTGTGGGCTAAGTCACATGACTTTCTGATCATTCTGATCTTGTCATTGAAATGCATACATATGTGACATGACTTTCCTTATCTTGTCATTGGGATGCATACGTGTGGGCTAAGTCACATGACTTTCTGATCATTCTGATCTTGTCATTGAAATGCATACATATGTGACATGACTTTCCTTATCTTGTCATTGGGATGCATACGTGTGGGCTAAGTCACATGACTTTCTGATCATTCTGATCTTGTCATTGAAATGCATACATATGTGCTAATGGGGTGCTCACAAGTTATTATATACATTATTTGAGAGATTCACATACATAAGGTGAAGTTTGCATTTAAAACATGCACAGTGGAGAGAATTTTGGCATACCTATATGCTATTTTAATGTAATGTGGCAGACATTTCTTTGGATATTGTACCTTTGGAAATTGTACATGATCTAAGCATACTGCTAACTAAAATCACTACCCAAACCAAAATCGCAAGCTTATTTTTAAGGTTGCAGCAAGCTTGCTGCAAGCTAGTTTTGTAAGCTTGCAGCAAGCTTAGATTTGAAACTGCAGCTAGCTTGCGCAAGCTTGCCCAATTGCAAGCTTGCATAAATGCAAGCTTAGATTTGAAAATTGCAAGCTTATCACAAGCTTGCCCAATTGCAAGCTTGCGCAAGCTTAGATTTGAAACATATATTCAACATTTCAAGAAAGAAAAAGTACTGATCTCATGCAGAACTGCCCTTAAATTTCACAATTGACAAGCATGTGCAAACTTACATCATGTACTTTAGATTTTGCAAGCTTGCAGACTTTGAAAAATTCCTTTTGCAAGCTTGTGCAAGCTTGCAGACTTTGAAAAATTCCTTTTGCAAGCTTGTGCAAGCTTGCAGACTTTGAAAAATTCCTTTTGCAAGCTTGTGCAAGCTTGTAGACTCTGAAAAATTCCTTTTGCAAGCTTGCACAAGCTTGTGCAAGCTTGCAGACTTTGAAATATTTCTCTTGCAAGCACCATTACTAGCTTGCGCAAGCTCACCTAGCTTGTCACAAGCTTGCAGCAAGCTTGTCATAAGCATGCATTTTGGTTTGGGTAAAATATCAGCCTAAATTAGTCCTTTGTCTCCTTGTGTATTTCTTTACTGTAAATCTTAAAATCCTGATCACAAGTTACTGTGATATCTATTAATTGTGCTTTACCTTTTCTAAAGAATTCTTACATGAGTATCACATTTATATTGGATTGAGAGAATACCCTTTCACACTGCACAGTTCATATCTACTATAATTTTTACCTAATTGCCTAACAAGTCTTGTATTTCTTGCATATATGACAAATTTTCACTTATTTCTGCTTTTTTATTTATAGGTGATCCTGACCTTATGGAAGCCTTGAAACATGATAGTTTCATGACAGCTAACATCATTGATATCTGGAAGGACAAAGGCAATAGATTTAAGGACCAGTAAGTTAATACAGACAGCATTACTTTGACTGCATTCCTAAGTCATGCAGGGTATTTGTATCAATGTGCCCTAATTGCCCGTAATTAAATTCTGTACCCTTCTCTAATCTTATGGGTGGTAAGAGTATTTCAATGCATCTTTAGGAGATGTATATCAATTATACAACTCACGGCAATAACATTACATCTCAGTTATGATAAAACAGTGTTTAGTTGGTATTCCATTCCAGTCATAAATGAATATTTTCACTGACATTGCACAAAATTTAGCACAGAGATTCATTGTAAGATTAAATGATCGTGGTTGTGTATTTATTCATGTGACATTTTGCCTAATCACACACATAATAAGGTCTGAAGGACTTTATATTGATATTGTGAGTAAATAGATAACAATTTATACACAAAAAAATACCCAAGCAATTGATCGTTTAATCCTTATGGTTACAATTTTTTTCCTTTGTCTCATCAACACAGTGGATTTCATCAACAAAATATTCACTTTTAGGTAGTTTTCTCTCATTATCATCTTAACTGCACCAGAATGCCTCATCTTTGCTAGCCAAGAGTTGTTGGTTTTTGATTAGGTATAATAGGGTAAAAAGTCAGTATGGGTTATGTCATTGATCCATGGATCTTAGTGTGGTCATTTTTTAAAAAAAACAATTCCTTATATGGCAAATGTTTTATGCTTTCTCTAAATTTTAATCTTTTAAAAGCAAAATCTTCTCCATTTTTAGTGAGATACTATGTTGGTCATATGACCATAACCTTCTAGTGCAACATATTGTCAAAGCAAAATGCAATGATTTCTGAAGATTGACTTAAAGACCAGTCATTGCATTCTCTGGCAAAATGGGTGACTATTAGAGTGCAGGAAAGGTTTGTGCAATTAAATTGCTTCAACTTTTCATGGGGGATCTTGATCTGGGGGTTGTAAATTTTGATCAGAAGTCATATGAAGTAGGTAGGTGGTTAGTTGTTGTTTTTAATATGTTTTAAGGCTTTGTTATAGATAAAATATCACATAAAATCACCAAGAAACAGGGACCCATCAGTAGTCCATTGAATTTACCTGTGTAAAATTTCCAGATCAGTATCATGTGACCATTTATATCCAATCAGATTGCAGAAATCTCTCTCAAATCATAGAAATTGGAATTATTCTTGAATAAAGTATATTTTGTGTGCATGAGTGTAACTAGGACACTATGTTGCATCTTCATGTACCCTGGGACAGCTTGTTGTATTCCCATGTAACCTGGGACAGCTTGTTGTATTCCCATGTAACCTGGGACAGCTTGTTGTATTCCCATGTAACCTGGGACAGCTTGTTGTATTCCCATGTACCCAAGGCAGCTTGTTGTATTCCCATGTACCCAAGGCAGCTTGTTGTATTCCCATGTACCCAAGGCAGCTTGTTGTATTCCCATGTACCCAAGGCAGCTTGTTGTATTCCCATGTACCCAAGGCAGCTTGTTGTATTCCCATGTACCCAAGGCAGCTTGTTGTATTCCCATGTACCCAAGGCAGCTTGTTGTATTCCCATGTACCCAAGGCAGCTTGTTGTATTCCCATGTACCCAAGGCAGCTTGTTGTATTCCCATGTACCCAAGGCAGCTTGTTGTATTCCCATGTACCCAAGGCAGCTTGTTGTATTCCCATGTACCCAAGGCAGCTTGTTGTATTCCCATGTACCCAAGGCAGCTTGTTGTATTCCCATGTACCCAAGGCAGCTTGTTGTATCCTCTGATGTACCCAAGGCAGCTTGTTGTATCCTCTGATGTACCCAATGCAGCTTTTTCTAACTTCATGTATCCAGGGTTGTTTATTTTATTCACAGAGGTAAACAAGGTTTTTTTTGTGTGTTACATTTTCTAATGAAGACCATTTCATCATTTCTTTAAGCTTACTGTAATATCCTATTCTTTAAACACAGTCTATCATGCTATCAGTGATACTCGTACACCATGCAATCAGGGAATATCATATACTCTGCAATCAGGGATATTCAAACACCATGCAATCAGACATTCTCATAGGCCATGCAACCAGGGATACTTGTACAACATGTAATCAGGGATACTTCTATACCATATAATCAGGATACTTATACACTGTACAATCAGGAATACTCAAACACCATGCAGTCAGGGATACTTCTACACTGTGCAATCATAGATACTCATACACAATGTCATGAAAGATATACATACACTGTACTTAGCAGGGATACTCCTACACTATGCAGTCAGGGAAACTCATACACCATGCAATCAGGAATACTCATACCCAATGCAATCAGGTTATTCACACACCATGCAGTCAGGGAAACTCATACACCATGCAATCAGGAATACTCATACTGTTCAATCAGGGATACCCTACACCATGCAGTCTAGGATACTCATACACCATGCAGTCTAGGATACTCATACTGTTCAATCAGGAATGCCCTACACCATTCAATCAGGCACACTCATACTGTTCAATCAGGAATACCTTACACCATGCAATCAGGGATACTCATACTGTTCAATCAGGAATACCCTACACCATGCAGTCTAGGATACTCATACACTATGCAGTCTAGGATACTCATATACCATGCAGTCTAGGATACTCATATTTCATCATGATGCTCTCCCTCATTGTAAAATGGTAGTTGTGATGCATAATGTATGACCAATTTCTGTACCAAACCATGGTATAGCAAGAAAATTGAAAAATTTATTAATTAAGGATGGGAACCAAATCAATAAAACTCCAGTCAAACATGTAATAATAATTTTTGTTTAAGTAAATCATTTATATTTTTTCATTTCATGACATATGTACAATATTTAGATATCACTGTATAAAATTGAAATACAGTGTGAACAAGCATAAACAAAGTAGTTGGGGTCGAAAGAACTGGACAGTGTTATAGAAAAATCGTGTTACAACCAAGTCAGTTAGCTCATGAAAATGATGCATTTTCCTAAATTATGGCATAGGGGAAGCTGTAATAATAAAATCAGATGCAAAAATACATGATTTTAATTAAATGAACTTGTCTAAAAAAATGCTTGTATAGTACTGTTTATAATCCATTAAGTACTGTACTTGTATATAATAAATCCATGAATTCAAGGAAAGATTATGTCATAAACTTCATATATGTCTCACATCCTATTAGAAAATACAACACTTATATTTTCAAAAACTGTTAGTCCTTGTTTTAATCTATATCCACTTAATGATTCACTACAGTTGTCACAAGTAGCACATGGCTGAAGCTGTTTACATGCTACATGTACATGTACTTAAATGGGCCTAGATTTTGGTCAGCTGTAGACAGATACCTCTTGCCAAGGCTACCCAGGGCATGAAGCTGTTGATAAAGAACTGAAAACTTTAATAAATTAAAATGTTTAACAAACATCTTTGCGAGATACACTATTAGAATTCTCTCTTTCCCAAAATAGATAATAAAATTTTTACATGTTACTTTTTGTATTTTTAAGTAAGAAAGAAATAATTTTGTGTATGAGGAAAGTACATGTATATTAAATTTCGGGAGCCATGCAATAACTATTATATCCAAATTCACAACAGAACATGCTATAGCGGGGTCACTGTAACAAGATAAGACTAAATTTCATTTTGTGTCTTTAACACAATTTTGATAGACCATTAAAAGTCCAGTGGTTTTATATTGGTCACAAAGTCCATAATGATAATTGCATTATGTCTGGAACTGAATTATAATGAATGGTGTTATAATGAGGGATTACAGTATAGGATCACTCACTTTTAAAATATGTCATTTGAGGCTAAATCTTCCAAAACTATGGTCATCAAATGAAAAAAATATCCATGCAGTGATTTTGTATTGATGCAACAAAAGCAGGTAGTTTTTTATTTCTTTCTTTAATTGGTTAAAAAGTCACAACAAGTAAAGATTTGTTTATAAATTATTTATTTGAAGCTGTATCAATGCCAATGAATTTTAGAACTGAAATAACTGGACGTGAACATTAGGGACATTATAAAGTCATTAAAACATATTAAGATCAACATGTATTTTTGTTGTAGCTTCATTTTCAGTTCATGTCTGCTTCCAACTATTAATGATATATTTCACTTTTTAAAAGTAACAATCAGACCTAACAAATGACATTTTTCATTTCTCAATTTTCTTTGCTTATTTTGAATTTATTATTTGAATTAGTCCTAAGTAATTTTTATTTGAAATTCTAGACCATATCGCTCAAAAGGTTATCTTGACACCTACAGAAGGTGGGTAAGAGAATGTGTGTGTTAATCCATACTCTATTTTCATTTTTGCATGTAATATATACAACTATTGCCAGAATAGATGCCCAGTTATTCAGCCAGCCCATTTGGAATGGTACTGAAATGCTAATTTTTTCTTTAAAATCAACATTTGCTTACCTTGGGCAGAAAAGTACTGTGACAGTTGCCTAAGATTCAGCTGGTGATGTAATCCCTATCATGCCTGACAGGTAATCCCTATCATGCCTGACAGGTAATCCCTATCATGCCTGACAGGTTAATGGTGGGCTACAGCATGAATGGCCAAGCAGATAAAAAGGCTTTTTCAGAATCATCTGTTCATGATTGTTACCAAGTCTATTTAATACTATTTTTTAGAAAATAACATACTTTAACTTTAGGAAGAGTTTTCTTTTTTTGACAACTTTTGAGATTTTATCAAAATAATCCCTTCCTTTTGGGATCTGACATTTGGTGCAACATCCAACATTCAATATCAGGACAGATGGGAGAAGTTAATTTCAAGTTTTATCTCTGCAGATGTACTAAAATGTAGAAAATAATGTGTCCACAAATCTGTAACTACAAGTAATGCACTTTGTTTTATAAAAACTCTCATGATGTCTGCTCCTTAACAATCATTGCATGGCCAAAACAAAAAGAAAAGACATCTAATCTTTACTTTGATGTCTGATTGTGACCTCCATTGCTAAACAGAGTAGCTACATTTTAACTTAAATATTCTTAACATTAGTTTCTTGTTTCATAAGCTATAACCTTGGTTGCCCTTGAAATAATTGTTTATGGAACACTGTTTAAAATTTTATCTTTGGCTTAGGTAAACAAATTCCTGGCTTTTTTATCCCTATGAACATGCCTCTCAATGAAGGAAAAATAATGGCTAAGAAACAAAATATCAACAAATTGAAGATACTTTGTTAAAAATCTGCTTGTTACTTTTTTCTTTATAGGGTGTTAATTTATGTGTGTTTATTAAATTTATGACAATGAAAAAAAGCTTGACTGCATTATTTAGTTGGTGTTGTTGGTTTGAAATGTTTCTTGGTATTTTGAATATGAAGTAATCTGACTGTCAACCAGGGTTTGTTATTAATTGACATTTTGAAGAAATATGTTTATTAATATACACTGCCTTATTTTTGCTTGGCACTCTTCCAATTTGTTATGTGTAAATCCAATGCTGAATGAGCTAAACAAAATCCATTAGAAAACATGACATACATATGGTTAAAAAATAACCAGTCTGATTCTGGCAGTTTGAAGTGTTAACCTAGCTATGGATGACCCATCTGGAAAATGTGCATGTTAACTGGAAAAAAATGTTGCTTTTAGAAGTGATTTTCTTCTGAAGAGTTTGTAGCTTCTAATCTGGCTGTTAGCATACTGGGCAGCTATCCTGATGTATACATTTATTAGCATATATACTATTAGACAATATTTTATAATGCTTACTGGAATGCTTTTTTTGAGTTATTTTGATTTATGTTCAAAATTGAAAGCACTTTTCTGAGAATTAGTCTTTATTGTACCATCATATGCACTTTGAAACTAAATAGAAGCAAGAAGCATATAGTACAGCTCATGCGATTTTTTAAAACCCCAAGCATTGTGGTGGAGTGGTGGAGATCAAGTGGAGAGGATTAAAAATAAAATTGCACCATCTCTGAGCACTCCCTGACAAAGATGTCACATTGATTTGCAGAGATATGCTCAGCACACCACACTTTCTTGCAGAGTTGCCATGGATAACTACATAGAGGTGGACATGATATGGATAAAATCAGCATGGTTTTCTGTTTATAACCCTGCAAGAATGCTCCAAGGAGGTTCAGATTTATATGCATCGATATGGAAGCAATATGCTTACTGTCTGATACTGAAAAACTTGATAATTCTGCTACTTATAAACATTTTCTTGATATTGTATTAGACATAATGCCAAATCAATATTTTATATAATATGAACATAATTACAGTGCCCCACAAACTATTAATGCTGCATTGAATGCAATGAATCTGACTTTTTTTTCTCAATTCACGCACTATATTATTGGAATATAAAAACATTTATTTCTTTATTTTTGTAACTCTTCACACAATATACTTTATTAATTATTATGTAAAAGTCAGTTATATTGCACTTACTGTAGTGAAAAGAACAAAAAGAAAAATATTTGAAATAAATTATAACAAAATCACATACATAAATGAAGTGAAATATAATTGAAAATGTCTGATAGTCACCCAATGCACAAGTTCTCATTAACTAAAATGTACAAAATTCTTCTGACAACCCATAACAGAAATATAGAGGGTTAAATAAAATTTGAAAATGCATAGTTTTCATGGTTGTTGCATGAACATTCCAAAACAAAAATTATTGCTAAAAGCTGACTGATGAAGTACTGTTCTGGCAACATAAAAACAATGACAGAAGTCAAGTTCATTTTTATACTGAATTTCTATAAGATGCATTCTTACACTTAATAACAGATTGACAGGCAGGGTGTTTGATAATGGTATGTTAGCCTTGGAAATACATTTCTGAGGAAGAGAGCATTATTTAGATTTTGTATCTTTAATTGATACTGTACTAAGTTTTTGTTTTATCATTTTTTTTGTCTTCACAAATGGTTACATATGTCATCCTAGAAACATTTAGGTTCACACATACTTTTTGAAGATAGATGCTCATATGCAGGCAGAGTAATAACCTAGCTCATCAGAAGCCACCAAGAACATTGTTACCTTTGCCACTGACATGCTAATTTCATATGCAAATTGATGACCTAAAAGCACACAGCAGCTCTTCTGCAGGTTCATTTTCTTTGCCATTATTTTGACATTAAACAGCATGCCTGATTGATTATCTTCCTCTCCTAATGTGTCAGTCTAATCACCTTAGTAAAGATTGTTGTTTGAGGTGAGAAAAAGAGCTCAAAATAAGATTAGTTGTTTTAAATGGACAATGTTTTGCACCAAACTACTTACAAAGATGTAATTTGAACATTTCTTTTTAACAATGAAACCTACAGCACTTGATCATTTGGCTTGAGCTGTGAAATCATCTTGTATAATTTATTCCTGCCTTTTAAAATTCAACAATGGAAAAAAAAATCAAAAACATTTTCCTGCCATGAAATATTTTGTTATTCTGATTATGTTTGAAAGAATTTTGCACCAATATTTGTTTTAAATGTAACTCTAAAAATGCATACTAATGCTAACCAAATATTATTCTCTTGGTACATGGCATATTGACATTTTTAGGCAATCTTCAGAATTCAAATAAAATTTGACCAATTATAAATCTATACTTACAAAAACTGAAATCTGGAAAAGTTCATAAGAAAATTTAAGTCTTGCTAGTATTATAGCATCATGAAGGAAAAAGAAAGAATGAATTTTTCAGCCAGTAAAAACAAATTAATGTCACAACCTCATGCTTGAAAGTTCGGTGTGTGCATGCATGTGTCACACTTTATCCACTCAGTAAATAGCTGCAATGAAGAGTATAACACATATAGAATTACCCACATTCAAAGAAAGGGCACTTTTTTACTTGAAACAATTTTATCTTCAGATGAATGAAAAGAACAAAAGATATCCAAGTCATTAACAACAATCAAGTCCAGTAAATTAAATGACCAGTTCCTTGAACTAAACATGCAGTCAGAATTATGCCAGTTGTGTTCATGTATTTTCTTCTGCCTTTGGACTGAGACATTAATGCTTAAGGACTGAACATGTAGTTTACATTTATGTGTAAATTCGGTTCATTTTATTTGTTTGTTATTTAAACAGAAGTGGATGTCATCTGGAATGTAATTGTCCATGCCTCAGAGGATTACTTCGCATGTTTAAACTGTAGAATAAATTTACACTTTTCAAGATAAGCAAGATGGGCCTCTTGTCAAGATCAGTGCTTATGTTTGTTCAGATGTCTTTGAATAAAGCAAAAGTGTAAACATACTGCAAAAATCAACCTTTTCTTTATGTACTGAATGTACAAGACTTGTGAAATTATTTGTTATTATCCAAATATAAATAAAGATCACTGATTCTAGAAATGCTATTCAAATGTAAATCTGTGTCTTTCCATGGGTTGTCTTTGTTCATCAGCTGTTGAAATGTAAATCAGTAATATTGACCAAATTTCTCCATGGTGGAATTACCATCAACATTCTTGTCAAATCACAGTAAGTATTATGCACTTAGTCACAAAGGGAAAATGGAAGGGAAAAAATTTCCCCACTGCAAAGCATGGAAGTGTGAAAATTCCCATGAGCTGTGCTATATATAGAGGTACCATTAGTAACCTAAATATGTAACCCTCCACCATATCTTCAAAGTTTGTAATAATGTTTCAGCAATATATACACATTTTAAAGCTGAGGTAAAACAAATATTCAGGCTTGCTATATACACATTTTAAAGCTGAGGTAAAACAAATATTCAGGCTTGCTATATACACATTTTAAAGCTGAGGTAAAACAAATATTCAGGCTTGCTATATACACATTTTAAAGCTGAAGTAAAACAAATATTCAGGCTTGCTATATACACATTTTAAAGCTGAGGTAAAACAAATATTCAGGCTTGCTATATACACATTTTAAAGCTGAGGTAAAACAAATATTCAGGCTTGCAGAATATTTTACCTGTACTGAAAAATGGGAGATCTAAAAAAACAACTGTAAACTTCTTTGATTGCTATAAATAGATTAGGTGTATGTATTGTCAATAAGTATGACATGATCCACAACTTGCAGTTAGTCATTTCCCTATACAAAGGGAGTTGCAAACTCAGTAAAGGTGATGATAAAGGAAATTCAGTCTTCCATTTTAAGTCAACTTTCATGCTGGAAGAAAATCCACCCATTTTATTTACATTTTTCTAATATCTCCAAATCATTGCAGAGAACTCCCAGTTATTACATCATGTCTGTTGATTTTCATTTCTCTTAATAAATTGTATATAAATAGATATATCTTATGCAGTCCACATACATCATGTTCTCTCTTATCACTAATGAATATTGTTGTGATGAAATAATTATTATCACACTGCAAAGAATTTTTTTCTTTAGTAATTAGAATAATAATTTATTTTTTAAACAATGATAAATTCCTTTCAATTTCAGAATAAAGTATATGATGGGACACAAATCAGAAAAAAAATAGTTGCAAATTTTATGGTAGCTTGAGACTGCATATTTAGTTACCACTAGTTATGACAAAATAGAGGATCATTTATTTGCCTATGAGTTGCTAGTGCTTGCATAACACACACTATCTGTAAAACATGGTTTCCTTGAATTATGCCAGAGGGCCAGTCCTTTTCACAAGATAATTATAAGGATTACAAAATGCAGTGTGAAACCTCACAATTTTAGGTCCCAATCTCCCTATTATTTTTCTTTTTATCTCCATTCTTGAATTTTGAATAAATGATAGGTTGGTAAGACACTCTGTGAGCAGGATTAATTAATGAAGCACTTTGATAACCAAGATCAGTGGTCATCAGCATTACATTGAGCAGATATGTCATTGTATATTTCTTTTATTTATTTCACTGGAAAGTGTATTATAGAGATATTGTTAACATAAAAAAGGGAAAAAACTTGGAGTACCTTAACCAGTCTAATTGATTTTTGGCTAATTTGAAATTTTAATGTCAAATTCAATTAAAAATTTGTTGACAAAAAGTATGGATAATTATTCAACTTTTCATCAGTAAGATAATGAGTATGTGGAAATCATTTCAGCTCTACATTCTGCTGTGAAACAACCTCATAAATAAGTTTGTAGCAATGACTGAGACTACTCAAAGATTTAATCACTTAATTTTATAAGCACTTCATGCCCATTCAGACAGATTGAGCAGCATGCTGTCTGCCATGTGGTTCATGAACTTGCCTAAAAGTTTATAGAAATTAAAACTAGATGTATTATTTAGGACCAGTTACTGGCAGATACTCTTCACATTTTTTTCACCTGGTAGTAGTTCATGAATATGATAAATTGAGACTCATATAGCTTTACAAACAAAAAGATAAACACCAAAAAAGATGCAGCCAGAAAATACTGAAGCATATCATGTCCTTTGTTGGCAGACAAGGATATAATGCAAGCTAGATGACCTATACTTGTTCTGACTTGCATTAAACATGAAGGGTGCATAGATACACAGTCTGGACAGTGGGCATCAGAGAAGATATTCATGGAAAATCATAATTAGTACATTAATTAACCAGAAAGAGAAAAAAAGTAATATTTTAAAACTTCTGGATATGTAGGTTAATGATGGTAATTTATAGTCTATTTGTTTTGATTTTGATATTTTTTCTTTTAGCACAAGTGAACAATTAGAAAGAATTTTTGAATGCCTGTGATATGATAGGATCTGACAAAACATCCTAGACTATTTGAGTATATTCTGTGATTCTTGTCATCTTTCATCTTCTGGTTTACTTATAACATGCAACTTTAGATGAAAACACTGACAAAGTTTAATCCAAAAACCTGGAAAAAAAATCATTGGATTTTAACTGCATTATTCTGCAAGAGATGAAACTAGGAATGAGACTGGAATTGTTCCAAATTAAAAGACTCCTCAATCCAAGATATCACAGGTTCATTTCTGTACCATTAAACATGAAAAAATCCATTGATGAAGAGAAGAAGAAGATAACTTTATTATTTATTTTTAATTGCAGTGTATTGCATGTATTTTAGATTCCTAACAGTCTTTAAAAGAGATTGTTTTTCATAGAGCAAAGGCTAGGGAATGGTGAACTTGAAGATAAGTTATTGAGAAATGAATTCACTAAAATTATAAGAAAAGCTAATAAAGTTATTACCAGAGAATTGTACAGAGTGATAAAAGAAATCATTGCACTCATGGAACAATGTTTGAAAAGTTTTGGTAGGTAAGGTGACAAATTGAACAATACTGAAAATAGTAAACGTTTATTTCTGAACTTAATTTGTCAAAGGGATTGTATCAGATTGGTGAATCATCCTGTCCTGTCATTGTCAAAAACATTAAATAGCTTATTAACAGGGCAAATCCCCACAGGTATGGAAGGCAGCTATCCTGTCATTGTCAAAAACATTAAATAGTTTATGAACTGGGCAAATCCCCACAGGTATGGAAGGTAGCTGTCCTGTCATTGTCAAAAACATTAAATAGCTTATCAACAGGGCAAATTCCCACAGGTATGGAAGGTAGCTGTCCTGTCATTGTCAAAAACATTAAATAGCTTATCAACAGGGCAAATCCCCACAGGTATTGAAGGTAGCTGCAATAAAAAAATTCACATTTATCCATGAATGATATTAATACATGTAGACCCATATCTCATTTTTACCCACTCATTCTAAATTCATTTAAAAAACAACAACAAAAAACAAAATATGCATCACTGTCTTTTTAAATTAGAAGGAATATTGGTCAGAATTCAGGGCCTATATGAAACTTTTAAAATTTAAATAGTTGGCTCAACATCATTGATGAAGGTAAGTTTGTGGACATAGCATTGTATCTTTTATAAAAGTAAATTGACTTAGTTTTCCAAATAATTCTTTAAGATAATCTCAAAATGTATATATGTGGAAAGTTAATTATGGAATCTTTTCATCATGTCTGACAGAGAGGTACCATATAGTCACAATAAATGAAGCACTCTCAAATGAATAATTTGTACAATATGGTTTTCTTCAAGGATCATTACTACCATATATATTTGCTTATAAGTCAAGTCAAACTGCAAACAACAGAGACCATGATATGCTGTAGTATATTGTGTCTGCAGATCAGATTCTATGTTGCTTATTCTGCTAATTACTCCTAACAAACTTCATAGACTCAGATCTACCATTGCATTATGCTGCAGCAGATCTGGGTCTGTGAAGTTTGGAGTTGGATTTCGTCTTATAAGGGAGTACATGGCAGGTTCTTGGATAATTTTTATGTTTATTGATGATCTGTTTCTTCATTTGCAAAATGAGTTTGCAACAACCAGTCCATATGTTGATGATACCATGCTTCAACTCATTAACTGGAGATTTTTGTGAGTTTCATCTGAAATGGGATTAGAAAACCCAGTCTGGGAAGTACTTCTGAATACATCCAAATACATCTGGCTGCAAGAGATTTTCCTTTAGCCAGATGACTAGCTGTGTTTGAAACATTGTTTTTCATTGGCTATTTTGCTTGCACATGTGCAGAATGGTATAAGTTGGGGTCCTTCTTTATATTTTTGTTTGCTTATTGATCCCTAGGCATTTTCATGTTCTGGCCATTTTGTGCTCCAAATCCCAAACTTTTCATACATTTTGCAAATGTTCACTTGTCTGTATGCAGTTCAGACTGGTCTGCCTTAGATCTCCAGCCACAGAAAGTCTAAAATCCTTACACATAATTGGATTCCAACAATGTGCAAATATTTGGTGTAAAAAACATATTTCAAAAATAAATTTTTCTCTTATTATTTTATGAGTAGTCCAGATGTTTTGGTATCATTGTAGAGCTACATCTGTCTACTTTTCTATAATACTACCCACTTTGGTGTGTTTTAAATGACCTGGATGCTAGGGTACTACCTCATGATGTATAAATGTGGCACCAGGAGTTGATAAGTTAAGATGTACAATTTTCCCTTGCTCAACTATGAAACAAATTGCAGTGTATTGTAAAATGATTTAGAAACTTGGTGCAAGCAGAATGGAATGACACTTAACATATCAAAGACAAATCTATCCTGATAACAATGACCCAGAAAAGCTCAAGTTGCCTGAAGTAACACTGTTTCATTTACAAGACTTCCTCATCTGGAATCTGTTGCATTATATTCAAGTCTTGACTTGTGTAAGTATGTCTATATGCATGGATATTTCTATTAAATAAAAATTAATTTTTAAATTTTTAGCTCTCTTTTACAGCAGTGGTTCCAAACCTTTTTAAGCCACGAATCTAAAAAGTTTAAGAGTCTACAATCCTGTTTCTGCATTTTTATGTTTTACAAATTCTCACAAATAAATACTGTTGACCCTCCAAATTCCCTCATGACTGGGTCACAACCTGAGGCTTGGAAACCATTGTTTTCTAGGAAGCTTTAGTATTAATATATTTTCTTGGATTGATACAATGAAAACAACAGCAGAAAATTACAATTTCCAAATAGTTCTTGTGAATAAAACCTTGCATCAATGCAATTATTATATATACTTGCTTATTTATAAACCATGCACTAATGCAATTACTAAATATGCTTATGTATAAACCTTGTACAGTAGCAATTACCATATATACTTGCTTATATACATGTACAAATTGCATCATAGCAATTGACATTTATACTTGCCTATATATAAACTTTGCACCATTGAATTAGTGCATATACTTGCTTATATGTAAACTTTGCATCATAGCTTATGCAAACTTTGCATCATTGAAATTAGCATATATTCTTGGTTATATGCAAACTTTGCATTATAGCTATTATCATATATACTTGCTTATATATAGTTTATTTCTGAATGATTTGATACATAATACAGAACAATTTATTGTTAAATAAAGGAAGATAAATCCTGCTTTATAATATTTTGGGCATCAGTTTTGCAATACAGACTGATAAACTATGTTACTTAACAATTCAAGGGAAAGGTTTACACTTTTAAATTCTTAACACAGTTCTTTTAACAATTATCAAAATCTGAATTACTTAAATTCAATTGATTTACTTCAGAAATTGCTGATCATCTGGGTTTATTTTAGTTTTGCTGGTCAAGGACTGGACAAGCTTATGCTATAGCCTGTTGCTTGTGATCTAGCCGGTGAAGTCCATCTATTTGCAAAAGTGTGTTATCCCTACTATACCCAAACTACTGAAAGAGTTACAATGACATGGGGATTTCGTTAATGATGATATTGACATTTGGATTTCACTAATGGTGATATTGGCATTGGGATTTCACTTATGATGATATTGGCATTGGGATTTCACTTATGATGATATTGGCATTGGGATTTCATTATTGATGATATTGGCATTGGGATTTCACTAATGATGATATTGGCTTTGGGATTTCATTAATGATGATATTGGCATTGGGATTTCACTTATGATGATATTGGCATTGGGATTTCACTTATGATGATATTGGCATTGGGATTTCACTTATGATGATATTGGCATTGGGATTTCACTTATGATGATATTGGCGTTGGGATTTCATTAATGATGATATTGGCATTGAGATTTCACTAATGATGATATTGGCATTGGGATTTCATTATTGATCATATTGGCATTGGGATTTCACTAATGATGATATTGGCATTGGGATTTCACTTATGATGATATTGGCATTGGGATTTCACTAATGATGATATTGGCATTGGGATTTCACTTATGATGATATTGGCATTGGGATATCATTAATGATGATATTGGCATTGGGATTTCATTAATGATGATATTGGCATTGGGATTTCACTAATGATGATATTGGCATTGGGATTTCACTAATGATGATATTGGCATTGGGATTTCATTAATGATGATATTGGCATTGGGATTTCACTTATGATGATATTGGCATTGGGATTTCACTTATGATGATATTGGCATTGGGATTTCATTATTGATGATATTGGCATTGGGATTTCACTTATGATGATATTGGCATTGGGATTTCATTATTGATGATATTGGCATTGGGATTTCACTAATGATGATATTGGCATTGGGATTTCACTTATGATGATATTGGCATTGGGATTTCACTTATGATGATATTGGCATTGGGATTTCATTATTGATGATATTGGCATTGGGATTTCATTAATGATGATATTGGCATTGGGATTTCACTAATGATGATATTGGCATTGGGATTTCACTAATGATGATATTGGCATTGGAATTTCACTAGTGATGATATTGGCATTGGGATTTCACTATTGATGATATTGGCATTGGGATTGCACTAGTGATGATATTGGCATTGGGATTTCATTAATGGAGATATTGACATGGGAATTTCACTAAAATAGAAGAATTGTAAATGATCCTAAATGTTAAAGATGCTGATCTGATATGGCTGTCACAGAAACCTCATTATTACCTAAATAGACACATGGGACATATCTACATGATTTTCACTAGAAGGGTTATCATGACATCTACCTGGTCCTTAATAAGAAAAGATACTGATCTGACCTCCAACATGGTCACCATAGCCACCATCTTGAAATTTTACATCTCTTTCTAAATGGTTGTATTACCATGGGATTTTTTAAAAAAAAAAACTTTTTTGGTACCTACATGGTTCTAAATGCAAAAAGGTTTCATATCTCACCTTGATAATGGCTGCCTTGGTTGTTTTGTTTTTAAGAGTTTCTTATGGTTACTCTGTTGAGTCCACAGTCATATCAACATTGAGTTTTTACACAAAAAAAACTAGTGCAGATTTTAGAAAGTGAGGTTACATGAATTGTTCATACAGATATCTTTATGGGTCTGATGTCTGACATATCTGTCATGTTGGCCATCATGAAAATTTTGTTTTACCAACACTACCTGTATGTATGGTCATATTGACATTGGTTTTCACTGAAAGATTTTGTACTATGTGTAATTAGACCGAAGTGAAAATTATGCCAATCTGATATCCAGCATGGTGGCCATCTTTATATATATATATATATATATATATATATATATATATATATATATATATATATATATATATATATATATATATATATATATATATATATATATCACATGTAAGATCTGTAGCCTTCAGTATGTTGGAGAAACTATAAAGCTACACAAAAGGATCAACCTTCATAGATCTGATTGGATGACAAAGAAGTTGTACAGAAGCAAGGTCACAGAATGCTTTTCCTCCCGTGGACACACTTTCAGTGATATAACACTTATTGCCATTGCTCACAACCTCAACTAGAGTTCTGAAACCAGGAAAGAAAAAGAATCTTACTGGATATGTCACCTTAGAACATTGAAACCAAGCAGTTTAAATAAAAAAGACTAGACAAAGACAGCCATGCACAAATAAAATTATCTTTTTGCAGCAGATACACTTTAAAAAAAATGATTCTCTTAATTTGCTTATTAGTCACCCATTAACCTGTAATTACTACTATAACAATGAAATATCCAGGATATAATTCATGTATACATAAATTTACATAAAATAACAGATGTTATGGCTCATCAATTTTTAGGTCAGTATAAAATATTTTCCAGCATCCACAACAAGTTGAAATAAACTAGTTTAATAAATTTCAAGTTTTAATTCCTGTAGAAATAGTCATGTGAAGTTTTGTAAACACAATGTTTTTTTTTCTGCTTTACTTGTTTGTCTTGTCATGTTTTGTATTTGCCTTTGAAAAAGACTCATTTTGAGTTGTAAGTGCTCAGGCTAGTTAGATACTATTTTTGCACTATTTGTGGTCAGTTTATTGCATAATGGGTTTGTCACTAAAAAAATCATTTTATTTCATTGGTTGATCCTAAATAACCTCAAGCTTGATTGCCATTACAGCCATCTTGCTACTCCTCCTGAATAGATGGTTTATGGTAAAAACCTGTCTTGAAAGACCAATGCTTTGAGAGACCAGATCCCCAATGCAAAGATTTTCTGATTATAAAGCACTATGATCTTTCATCAAAAGGCCACCTGTCTTGAGAGACAATTATTTTTAGGAGAATTTGGCGTTTTAAGAAAGATCTATTGCATTGGCATGGGGTTTTGGATCTAATTCCTCTTATGACAACTAGTTTGAGCTAATAGAAAATGATTCATATTTGTTCTCCAACATGGCTGCCATGGTGGCCATCTTGAAAATCTTGTACACAAAGAAATGAATTTTAACCAGACTTTGAAATTGTTTTCAAAAACAAATTTCAAGGTGAAATATCTTAATTCAATCTTTTATATGTAATATTCATTGAGCATGATATGAATGGATTTGTATGAAGTACAGTTTGTTGTTATATATGAAAAATATCTTGAATGATTCCATTTCATTAACTTGCTGTTTTTATTGTGCCCTCCCCTAATTTAAATCAAGGAAACTAGTATATACATATTATCTTGGCAATATCTGAGACAAAGTTTTTGATCTTTTATCAATAACATTAGATTCTAAGTCAATAATATTTATACTTCACAGCATGATAGCTCAATTATCTTAGATTTGTTGGGTATTTTTTAAAACAAATTTGGTATGTTGGAGTTACACAGAATACCTGAGATGGTTTCAATACTTGGCAATGAACAAGCATTAAAGGGAGTAAGAAACATCTCTCATGGATTCATGCAAAGATATTTTGGCACTAGTCCCATTAAAGGATTTTTTCCTTTGTAATGCTTCAGATATGGTGTAGAGCTGGTAT
Organism: Potamilus streckersoni; assembly: GCA_016746295.1. NCBI lineage: Eukaryota > Metazoa > Mollusca > Bivalvia > Unionida > Unionidae > Potamilus > Potamilus streckersoni. The sequence continues at coordinate 1,872,647 of JAEAOA010001685.1, read as the reverse complement.
TTTTGGGCACAAGGGGAGGCATCACCAGGTTCTATGAGCTGCATGGAACTTCCAGTCTGTGAGTAGATGAACATCCTTTTTTGCATGATGTATGTCTTGCAATGGGGATTCCAATATCTGAGTTAGTTCTACAGTTGTAAAAAAGTATGTGAAATGTCCATGGCATAATTTGAGGTTTAAATATTAAAATTGCTGTATTTTAAAATATATTTGAACAGTTGTCCCAATGCATTCACATGTTAAAGATTGTGTTTAAAGTGTTCAAAATTACTTCTGCACCCTAAACCTCTATCCTATGAACTCTGTTGCTGAAAAATTTCCCTTAAAAGAAAAAGCCATGGAAATGGAAAAAATTGGAGATGTCAGTATGTTTGTTTTTATTATTTCACTTTTAATACATTAATGGCTACATCATGTCAAGGAAACAGGAAATGTCAAAGTTGTAAGAATTAGTGAATAACTGTAAAGGTATCTCATCAGCCCCATATATAGATCTCAAGTTTACTGTTTCACATTAATAACTTTTTAATAACTATTAATAACTATTTAAATAACTATTTAAAATTCCTCAGGAAGAAAATTTTTGGCCAAGACTTATGAAAATGTTACAAGAAGTGTTAATAGATTAAAAAATTAAATTTTTTTCTTAAAAATTGAATTTTTTTTTCATAGGAGTTTTATTGAGAAGAACCTGAATACTGTAAGAGCACTTTACTATCGTAAGACTGTGGAAGGATACTATGGGGGAGATGTGTCACAGGATGGGGGATTCAAAGTGACTGTTTCCATTCCTCTTGGAGAGAGTAAGTGAGACTTAGTCTTACACATATGCATGTGGCTTATTTATTTATGGTCAATGTTGGGAGATCACCTAATATGTTCATTTCAAATTAAATTTGCTGAGAAGTGGATTGTAATGTCATCACAAGGGATAAATCTCAATTTGAAGTAAATGTTTACAGATAGAAATATATCTCAGCTATCTTTGTATATTTAAAAGGAAAAGCGAAACAAAATGGCACACTTAAAAGAATCAAAAGTCAGCTTCTGAGGTCAGATTGATTTGGAATGAAATAACTTTTGTATTGATATCCTTTAAAAACAGAAAAAACAGGCTTCAAAAAGTTCAAAGTTGTCTTCCAAGGTTGGCTTGCTTTGTAATAAAAATAACCTTTATCTCTGATGTTAGGTCCATAAGTTCAAATAATGAGTGTTTTGCTAGCCACCAGTTGTGTTTATTCTCCACCTAAGCTCCTATTTGCTTGGCATTGATAGTTATAGTACAAATGAGCCTTGATGTTTGTGGGTATAATGTATACTCAGCAACATGCTTTATTGATACTTTTGTAACCCATACTAGTGAAAAGATTGTCACTTGCACTCAAGTGAATGTATTGTCAAATAATGATTTTTATTTGCAAGATACTGTCATATAGTTCACATGGATATAATTCAGTATTGGTTTTTTTGTACCTAACACCATGTCATGCATGAATGACAGTTGTATTCAAAATATTGGTTGGTTATTTCTCTCTCATTTGCAATTTTGTTGGATCCAGTTTTTAGTTACTTAATATATTCAAACCTTTGTGCACAACCAAACATGTTTGTTTCTTAATATTCATGTCAATGACAATGTGTCATGTGCTATTGGATATAAGCAATACATAGTACAGTATGTAAGTCTACACTACATAAATGGAGTTCATGGATATTTTATATTTTAATGCTCATGATAGACAAATGGAATAAATGATAACAATACAAGGTTGGTTTCTTCTTTTTTAGCATCAAATATGCATTTTGTTTAACTATTTTATTGCAACATGCAGTAAATTTTTGGAACATTTGACCTAGGTGGAAAAAGCTTCAGATAAGTTCAGAGACAGGGAAAAAAATTATTTTATTGTATCCCAATGTATACAGTAAATATGGTATCTTTGATTAATTTGTAGTTTCCATACAGTTTACATAATTATTGATGGACAAAAGTATACACAAAGGACATAGTTGGAATAAGGACTTATTCGGGGCCTTAGTAAAAAATAAAGTGTTTATAAGAGCATTTATTATGACTTTACAAAAGTCGATATCTGTCCATTGTTGTTGTTGTGGGGCCATTTTTCAGCACTTGATAGGCTATACATGGCGGCCAGTATTAATGGTAGAGAAAGAAACAGGAAATCCACGGAAAGAACCACTGACCCACGAGAAGCTACTGGCAAGCTTTCTCACATATCCACATTCACGGAATCTTAGACTCGAACCAACGCAGACAGAGGTGATAGCAATTTAGACCACTAGGTGACTCGGGGCCCCATTGTCCATTGTAAACATATTGTATAATGAAACACTGTCAAATGAGAAGATAATATTTTTTTGGAATAAACATGTACACAGCCTCAAATTTTGTCATATTCCTGCATCCTCAGAATTCCCCTCCCCAAACTACTGAATCATGAACATATTTAATTTTAAGACAGAATACATGTTTTGTAACCATCTAACGTGTATGCAAATTATATTTTCAGACATGTTTTGTAACCATCTAACATGTATGCAAATTATATTTTCAGACATTACAGATGACACTCCTGTTACCATGACTACCCCAATAGTCGTGGAAGTACAACAACGGAAAGCTATAGCTGGAGTGACAGGTATTAGACTCAAGTACAGCCATTTTTGGGGCCACTTCATGAATGTGACTAAACAGTGTGATCCAGTTGCCAACTGTACAACAGTATGCTCTGACAAGGTCAGTTGGTGAGGGATAAAAAAACATCTGCACGGTTTCTTTTGGCATTTTCCTACTATGATCAGGAAACAGACTCTGGCCCACCATTTTTTGTGTGCGTGGAATTTCTCAGTTGGGAATACAATTTAAAGTATATATTGGTAAAACTACAAGGATATAGTTAATTGGGGATTTAGGTCAACTTACCATATATGCTTATTTATGTATTAAGTCCAGTTACAAACCCAGAAGTGCCATGTAATACAGACCCAGCAGATATGGGTCAATGTGGTATGTAGTAATTAATCAGCAGATCTGGGTCTATGCAGTTTGTAAGTAGTATTCATTAGAACAAACAACATAGACCCAGATATGCCAATGCATTTCAGAGTGTTGTTTGCAGTTAGACTTGACTTATATGTATGTGGATATGGTATATTGAATTTAAGATCTTTATTTTGACAATTTAGGCTCCGTAATAGAAATTTTTTTGTAATAAAATGCATTCAGTTTGTTAGTATCAGAAACATTTCATAAAAAAATATTGACTATGCTGTTGGGTTTTACCTGTGATTTTAAGGCATTATGTGATGGCCATGCTACATGTCTTCGGCAGGCATGATGCCTCAATGATAGACATCACTATAAACTGCCACTATGTAGACATCATAGCGATATGACTAAAAAAAAGTTGAAACTACATTAAAAATCCAAATCACACAAATAAACACAAACACACATTACATGATAGCTCCTGTTTCTCTAATTGTTTGCATGAAAATTATTAATTACACTGTTTTTTTACCTGTGATTTTATGCCATTATTTGATGGCTCCAGTTTCACTAATTTTTTGTAAATCACTCAGCAGTAATGAAGGATATAAAAACATTAAATATTAAATTCTTCAGAAAAGAGTTGTTGTTTTTTTTGAGTAAAATTGTAAAATGTCATCAAATTTATGAATATATTTTGCAATTAGGCTCTATGATTTGATAGGTTTTGAGTTGGGTTTCTTACTACCATTAGTATCATAAGATGCAGTATTCTCTCATTATAATTCTATTCATGGAAACAATGCAATATTCCACATTTTAGTGAGACTGCCTTTTAATGAGGTACATTACACAGTACTCCCTCATTATAATGCTATCCATTGGGACTATAAAGAATGCAGCCTTATAGTGAAACTGCCTTGCAATTCAGCACTTTATGCTTATAATTTTACTACAATATAATGAAATCCATGACCATGCCTGCCTTATATCAGGAATAATGTTATAAAGAAGGGCCTTATAGTGAAGTAATGCTTTGATGTAAACCAAGTAAAATTGAAGCCTGAATTTAAGTCAGGCACAGTTGGATACACATTATGCACAGGTAAGGATTTTCCTTATGTTAGATTGACTGGATCTACATTCAGATTGCCTTGGTCATTACTGTTGTTTCCTCAAGAAAGGTCCAGCATTTACTCATAATAAGACTTAATGAGAACCATAAATGTGGACCACCACATATTGTGATATTTGCATTGCTGCCATGTTTGTCCATGATGATCCCACTCTTCCCCATTTTTTTTATTTATTACATTTTTTTACCATTAAATTTAGGGAAATATTCACTAAGGGTACAGTATCTTTAAAAATATGTCCATCCACTAATTTTCCACAAATTTGTTAGGCTGGACTCCTGTTCACATTATATAAGAAATATTAAATTAATATTGGATTGGATTTATGATCACTCCCATCTTAATATAATGAACCACAATACAGTGAGGGAGTACTTTGTTTAATTATCTTTTAGATTATTTTGGTGTTTTAGAACAAAGCAATGAAAAAATAGATATTTTAGTGTCAAGGCAACTGGAATAAAGTTACTTGCCCAGAGACCACAATAGATGTTAAATTATAACTCCTCTGCCAAGGAGCTTGCATAACCTGAAAAGGTGGGAAACTTAAACCATTTTGAATTTGCACCATTATTAATTTATCTTTATGTATAATATATATAAGAACTGTATATATATATATATATATATATATATATATATATATATATATATATATATATATATATATATATATATATATATATATATATATATATATATATATATATATAAGAACTGTAAACAATCCACCCACACACTTCTTAGTCCAACTCCTGGAGCTTGTCCTAAAACTCAACAACTTTGAATTTAATGAAGAAAACCACCTACAAATCAATGGAACTGCAATGGGTACTAAAATGGTCCCTTCGTATGTTAACATTTTCATGGGAAATCTTGAGGGTCAGCTCTTAGCATCGGTTGAGTGTACACCATACCAGTGGGTACGCTTTATCGATGATATAGAAATGAAATGGCAGTATGGAAGAGAAAGTCTGGATGACTTCATATCAAAGGTAAACAATTTCCATCCTTCAATAAAATTCATGGCAGAAATTTCCAACTCAAACCATGTTTTCCTGAACACAACAACCAGACTGGTGGAAAACAAATTACACAAAGACATCTACTCGAAACCAACCGACAAACACCAGTATCTCCTCCCAACCAGCTGTCATCCAAAACACTGCATTAAGAATATTCCATATAGTCAGGCACTGAGGACATGCAGAATTTGTTCTGACAATGAAAGATTCCTAGAAAGGTCTGAAGAGCTGGCTAAACATTTAATTTACCGAGGCTACGACAAAGACCTGATTGCAGAGGCAATCCAAAGGGCCAAACAAGCAAACCCTGATGACCTACTCAGATATGGACAGAAAGAAAAAGTTGATAGGATACCATTTATTCTAACCTATCACCCAGACAATCCCAAAGTAGGTAAAATCATCGAAAACCACTGGCCAACCATGCAATCGTCAGACATACTAAACCTAATACTTCCGAACAAACCTGTAGTAGCTTACCTGAGACCAAAAAACCTAAAGGACATCTTAGTCAGGGCAAAGCTAATGCCAATCGCTAGTCAAAACTGGTTAACTTAGTCAATCTAGACCCTGTGGCAATAAAAGATGCAAAACCTGTCAACATATGATAGAAACCAAGACATTCACTAGCACAGTAACTAAAGAAAAACTAAACATACATAGTCCAAACAAAACATGCAAAACAGAGAATGTGATTTATCTCATCACATGTAAGATCTGTGGCCTTTAGTATGTCAGAGAAACTGAAAAGCTACACAAAAGGATAAACCTTCATAGATCTGATTGGATGACAAAAAAGCTGTACAGAAGCCCGGTTGCAGAACACTTCACCTCCCCTGGCCACACTTTCAGTGATATAATACTTATTGCTATTGCTAATAACCACAGCTGGAGTTCCGAAACCAGGAAGGAAAAGGAATCATACTGGATACGACGCCTCAGAACATTGAAACCAAGCGGTCTAAACCAAGAAGACTAGAAAATGAATACTATGCACTAGTAAAATTTAACATTTTCTAAATCTTCTTCTTATCCTTCAATTTTTACTATAAGAATAACCGGTATAGAATCAAATATCCGGGATATAATCTGCGTTACATATGTACAAAAAGTAAAAATAGATGTCGCTTTGGCTTGTAGACTTTTAGGGAAATATACATCATTTTCAGTTTCCGCAAGTAGTCTATACAAGCTGGTTGTATTTATAGCTTTAGCACATGTGAAGACAGCCATGTAGAGGTTTACAAACACAATGTTTTTGTGTTTATTTGTTTGTCGTATATATGTTTTGTATTTGCCTTTGAAAAAGACTCATTAAGAGTCAAAAGCGCTTAGGCTAGTCATTTACTAGTTTCGTACTGTTCGTCGTCAGTTTATTGCATCTATATATATATATATATATATATATATATATATATATATATATATATATATATATATATATATATATTTGTTTTTCAGACTATCAGTTGTTTCATAATAGACAATCATGGTTACATCCTGGCCTCCAACTTGATGATGGATGAGGTAAATATATAGTGAATTTGTGTTGTGCCCATAGTTTTCAAAAATAGCCCAAGTTTGCCCAGGTTTCAAATCTTACTACTCAAAGTACCTCACAGATATTATTAGTCATTCAGTGACCTACTTGAAAATGTTGTGGTCATTTATTTTATGTTGGCAAGCCAAAATTGGTCAGCATAAACTCTGAAAATAGAATTGATTCAAGTGTGGATTAATGGCCCTAAGAAGTGTTAAATATGGCCACCATTATGACCTTGTGTTAAATATGGCCACCATTATGACCTTGTGTTAAATTATTTATGGCCACCATTACTGAAAATAAATGAACTTTTAAGTCACCTTTTCTAAAAGTTTGTTTAACAGAATTCACCAATTTGATAGGAAGCATCTTACCATGAAGGACTTTAGGATTTATAGTGGTGATGATTTTTCATCAAATATGGCCACTGTTACCAGAATTAGAAATATCTTTAAATGATGTTTTTTTTTGTGGGGGGGTATTTTCTTTTTAAATATACCTGAATTTTATGAAATATGAAAGGAGGCATACAAGGCTTGTACAAACAATGTCAATCTGCAGTCAAAGATGACCATCATTTCTAACATTAAACAAACCATTAAACAGCTTCTCAGAAAAGAACTTAGCAGAATTTGACCAGATTTCAAAGAAAGCATCCTTGGCATTAAATATGGCTATTAAAGATTTCTTTATTTTTATCTGGTCTTGTATTCATGACAGTTTTGAACAAGAAATTTGCCCCAAGCTGTGAGTATAAAAATGTTTGACAAAACTGTAACTTTGATAAGAATGAAGTTGTAATCATCAAAATTGATGGATTTCCTTAACTTGAGTCTATTCTTAATTTCAATGACATGTAAGGATCCTAACCAAATTCTGGGTTTTAGCTACAGCTTCAGTTACTTGCTGAAAAGGTTTGAAAATATGGGACTGGGACTCTCAACTCCTAGAGTTCGAGAGTCCTTTGCCATATTCTAAGAGTCCTGGTCTCAGTCTAGAAAATCTCAAACCTTCCTGATGATGTTTTGTAGACTTGTTTTTTGGTTTGTTTTTCTTAATTACTGATTATTAATTTTTTATGATGCATAAATAAGTTGGGAGTCATAGCTATAGGTATTACAAAAAGCTAAATCTCTCTCTCTCTCTCTCTCTCTCTCTCTCTCTCTCACACACACACACACACACACACACTATTTTGAGAGCCTTATCAACAATCAACGTTTTATTTGCAATAGTTCTTTCTCATTTTAAGACACAGTACAACCTAGTTTGAGAAATCTCAACAGAAGGTATATTGATCAACAACATGCAAAAAAAAATTTATCTTCACTGCTTTTTGTATGTATACCTTAAATCAACATGTAAAAAATTCATAACTTAGACATAATCTATAATTATAGTTTGTATATTTTTTAATATGGTAATATTTAACTAAAATAAAATCTTAGAATTCAGAATTAATGGCATATACTATATTCTGGAGGTGGAACTAAGACATATGGGTATCTAATTTCAATAGTTACATTGAAAAAAGATCTGCCTTTCACACTGACAATTATAATTACAATTAGGATAAACCTTCATGGATCTAATTGGATGACAATAAAAGCTGTACAGAAGCCCGGTCGCACAACACTTCTCCTCCCCTGGCCACACTTTCAGTGATATAATACTTATCGCTATTGCTAACAACCACAGCTGGAGTTCTGAAACCAGGAAGGAAAAGGAATCATACTGGATACACTGCCTTAGAACATTGAAACCAAGCAGTCTAAACCAAGAAGACTAGAAAATGAATACTATGCACTAGTAAAATTTAACATTTTCTAAATCTTCTTCTTATCCTTCAATTTTTACTATAAGAATAACCGGTATAGAATCAAATATCCGGGATATAATCTGCGTTACATATGTACAAAAAGTAAAAATAGATGTCGCTTTGGCTTGTAGACTTTTAGGGAATTATACAACGTTTTCAGTTTCCGCATCTAGTCTATACAAGCTGGTTGTATTTATAGCTTTAGCACATGTGAAGACAGCCATGTAGAGGTTTACAAACACAATGTTTTTGTGTTTATTTGCTTATCGTATATATGTTTTGTATTTGCCTTTGAAAAAGACTCATTAAGAGTCGAAAGCGCTTAGGCTAGTTAGTTACTAGTTTCGTACTGTTCGTCGTCAGTTTATTGCATCTATTTTAATTAATCCCTGACACACGTGATCCCTTGGTGGATCCAGTATGCTTGAAAGGGTTGTTATTCGCCATATGATTTGTATTCTTTATATATATATATATATATATATATATATATATATATATATATATATATATATATATATATATATATATATACTTGATTATAAGCCAAGCAAACTGCACACAAGGAAAGATCATGATCTGCATTTGCAAGGAGCATAATGCACCAGCAGATCTGTTATTTGTTATAATGATTGCTTCTAACAAGCTGCACAGACCCAGAAAATAATGAGCTAGCAGATCTGAGTCTGTGCAGTTGGCAGTTGGATTTGACTTATAAGTGAGTATATACAGTATAAGATCATGCAAATTATACCCTATAAGGTACCTTATAATACATTTGCACCATGCTATCCCTGGAAAGTCTGCTGATGACTCAAACAAGATGTCAGCCATTTCATCGATTGGGATTTCATTATTTTTGTATTCTTGACCTCAAGGTCTAGAACTCTTTGCATTAAATATGGATACCATTACTAAATTTAGACATAATTACAAATTATGAAAAGAAACACAACAAAAGTGTGTGCACAATATCTAGATTTTTGCAACTGCTACAACATTATTCACACAGAATGGTGGATCATTCTATTAAAGAGCTATCTGTAAGCATTTCCTCTGCATCCTTTAAACTTTCAGTAATTAGTTCTGGAGCCTCATCTTCTGGAACCCAGAAATTTTACTTCCTGAACAGGTTACAAAAAAAAAAATATTTAGCAGAAAGAATGGAATTATATATTCAAAAGTGAAAAAGATAAAGTGAAGAATGAAATCCAGATAAAGTCATACTTATAGGAAATAATTTGATTTGCATTGAATGTAATGATTTAATATGTCTACTTGTGGATTGCATCATTTCTCACTGCCACCAGTTTTGCTCATAGGACCCCCTGATTTCTTTACACTGAAGATCCAGGGCTCCCATTATCAGAGGCCTCCATATAGCTCATGTAGATATATTGCAACATTTTAATTATTTCTACTGTTGATTTTTTTTTTTTTTCATTTTTCAGGCTGGGAAATTTCTTGGGGAGGTTCAGGATGATTTAATGGGTGATTTGATCGAAAAAGGATACTTTGAAAAGTAAGTGAAATGAAAATCCAAGAAATATTGTCTGGTACATATCTGTGAACAAATGCAGTGGTCTTTCATAATCCTTGCTGTGCATGTATTCTATGTAAAATATTGCCATAAAGTCATGGAGTATAAAGAACAAATTAAATGTGTGCATTTAAAATTTATCATCACAATTTTGTTGCATTCCATGAAACATGAGACCCCTTACTTGATGGGATGAAATTGGAAGTCATGACAAGGTCCATGCACGTTGAAAAGGTTTCTCTTTCTGGCCAGAGTAAGGAATAGGCAGTATTGAAAGTTCACAATGTATAAATGTACAATAGTCATTTTAAACTTCTATTTGTATGTATTTTCATGTGAGTGATTAAAATACTGATGAAATTGAGGCTCCAGATAGATGACTTGTCTTTACTGATCAATGTCATCTCACCTCTGTCCACATGGGTTTGGGTATCAGGCTGGCCAATGAGAAGAAGCTTGCCATAGGTCAGTAGTTATCACATGGTCTTCCAGGAGTCATCCTCCACTAGCTGCCATGCATAGCCTATCTTCTGCACAAATGGTTTTAAACCCAAAACAATAACAACTGATGAAATGCTGTGGAAACTTAATAAAATATTGCACCTTTTCTTACTTTGCTTTATTACTGTCATTGTTTAATATGGTTATTGTATAAAATCACAAAATTTCTAATATAGTCTAAGTCACAAATGGGCAATAGCTCTCTTAGCAGAAGTCACTTTCATACATTAATGGCATGAAATATTGGATAAAATAATAAATTTTATTAGTAATAACCTGTGGATATATCAATTGTGTCCTAATCCACTTCCAATTGGATAAAAATGTACATTTTTCTCTCATTTTTCCAGGATGATGCATGTATATTTGGTGTGAATTTTACCCTTCTTTAAAAGGATTATTGACACAAACGTTGATGCTTTACTTTCATTATTATTGCAAAATTTGGAGGAATAAATTTGCTAAAATGATAAGTCTAGCAAAGAGAGCATACAAGAGAAAAATACAGGATGAAAATAGAAATAACCCTAATGCTATTGGAGAGGTTTGGTACATGGAGCTGTAAGAGTAATAATTGAAATGATAAACTGAAAATTTAATAATGTAATGACAACTCCTCAAACTTGTTTTAACTTCTTACTTAACTGATAGAGTATGCAAAGTATTTTTAAATGGTCACCTTGCTGAAATTAAAAAATATTAATTGTGGAGCATTACAGGACTTTATCCATGTACCTCTATTATTCATTGCATGTATTAAGAAATGGAAATGTAATTTCTTCTACTGTCCTTAAGAAATGGAAATGTAATTTCTTCTACTGTCCTTAAGAAATGGAAATGTAATTTCTTCTACTGTCCTTAAGAAATGGAAATGTAATTTCTTCTACTGTCGTTAAGAAATGGAAATGTAATTTCTTCTACTGTCCTTTATTGAGATGACACTGTGCTCTCTTAGTCAGATACAACCAAAACTGTATTTGAAAATAATTTAAGAAATGCTCTGAACAGACTTGAAGTATGCTGCAAGGAAAAAGGTATGATTATAAATACGAACAAAACAAAAGTTTTACTGGTTAAAACAATATAGAATAAAAGCTTGTCTATACAATGACAAACTGAAGTTTTTGCTCGACAATGCAGAACATTCCTTGAACATTCCTTTCTTTTCAGTATAGTGTTATATATAAATATATATATATATATATATATATATATATATATATATATATATATATATATATATATATATATATATATATATATATATATAATCACATGTGCTGTCTTTGGATGACCTGTATGGGATTTTCTCCAAAATACCAAGTGCAGACATTCAAGGATGTTTTCAGGAGTGCATGACTACACAACAATTTTAAGGGGTTTTCAAGTGGCCGAGTGGTTTAAAGTGCTTTCCATAATGGATCACTGCCATCTCACCTCTGTCTGCGTGGGTTCGAGTCTAAGATTCGGCGAATGTAGATATGTAAGAAAGCTTGCCAGTAGCTTCTCGTGGGTCGGTGGTTCTTGCCATGGATTTCCCGGTTTCTTTCTCCACCATTAATACTGGCTGCCGTGTATAGCCTATTGTGTGCTGAAAAATGGCTTTAAGCCCCAGAACAACAACAACACAACAATTTTATGAATGTAACTACACCACTTCCTCGATAACTCGCGGACATTGGGGTCCAAAAACATTGACCACGAAATAAGCGAGGGCGCGAGTTATCGAGGGACCTATAACAAACAAATATAACAATGGGATCGACGTATAGGGAAAAGGGGGGTGAGGTGGCTTGGCATGTTGAATAATCAATTAATAATCGCGCTAAGATTAACAGTGGAAAATATCTTTTCATATTGGTGTACTTTGTTTAATTTTTCTTCACAGAGTAACATTAATTTCAGGATAACTTACAGTATATTGAGGAAATCATCTAAACATTATTCCTCCTGGTTTCCGTTTGCTTAGCACATGTACTTCACACATTGTGTAATATGTCACTTTTTTGTGGTGAATGGTATACATTCTAATTTTATTGTTTGATCCAAAGTAGACGTTTTTTTTTTTAAATGCAAAAGATCGACACATTTCGAAAAAACAATGCCGATCGAACAATGTGTAGATTTTTATTGCGGTAGAAGTAAAATGGAAGAAAAAAAATTCACAAGGTTTAACCATTAACAACATGAATTTAAAAGGTCTAAAAATTTAAAACGACATAAATTAGAACATGATAACACTTGCGGTTTGTGACGCGTTTGAGAAATATCACTTCACATTTTGAAAAAATGCAAATTTCACAATATGGATTCTATCTTTACAGGCAATACTGTATTTTCCGCCCTATAAGTCGCTCCTGCATATAAGTCTCTCCTCCGCACTTACCATAATCATGTCTTTGATACTGCCGGCCATTGCATGCGACTTGGTAATTTCCAACTTCGTGTAAGAAATATTATACAATTGTTTAAGAATTATATAAAAGTCAGTATTACAATAGACTTTGACTTTGCCTTGAGTCATATTTGAATTGTTGAAAGTCCATGACCTGCAGCACGCTGTTCCACAATCCTTTTTCGTAGATTCTCCTTGAGAACTGGCCAACTTGCTTTGCCAATACGATTTCCCTTCTTGGTTATTTTTGTTGACCTTAACTCGTTTTTTTTTTTACGCCAGTCACGCACAATCTTCTCGCTTACGTTGAATTTTCTTTCTGCTGCACAATTTCTGTTTTTTTTCGCAAATGCTACGACGTTTAACTTAAATTCTGCATCATATTTTTTCTAGTTGTTGGTACCATGATAAATGGCACGAATTTAATTTAAAACAAAACTTATTGAATTACGCTAATATAATAATTTTAAATCATACAACGTTATTGTGAAACTATATTTTAATAATGCTCCATTGTATGAACGGTATGTATTTATATATCGGTCATTTCCACAACCCAAGCGAACTTCAAATGCACTTTATGCGCTACAGTGATTTTAATACATTAACAAAGACCTTGCGAATTCACCTAACAATTGAAACTGTTCACCAGGCTTTCATTTATTTTATTTTTTTATTAATTATTGGTACTTTGAAGTTCTCTCCATGAAGCCAGTCTTGGCTTAATCCAGAATTTAAAACTAGAGCAATCATCAGAAGAAATATTCCTATGGGTTTTTTTTGTTTTTTTGTTTTTGCTTTTTTATAACAAGCCATTGTGAAACTAACCGAAAAAATGATTGTGTTTTTATAAACTACTATTAAAGTAAATTATAAAGCGCTAACATAGGTCTCAGAAACGATTTACAGTGACATGATTCGTTGTTTAAAACAACAAAATAATCCCAGTTCTGCATTCTGTATTTATTTGAGTACATCAAAAGAACATGATGCAATAGCTGGGCAGCAAGTTCAAAGGACTTTGACTAGCAGCTTGGGTGGGAAAATGTGCTGAAATTTACAACGACTGAATTTAGAGACAGAATGATTCTAAGAGGTACATGCAGAATAATAAAGGAAATACAATGGCAATCGTTATTTCAATATTTTTTTTATTATTTATTAATTACAACAAATTTTAACACATATATAACTAAATATTATTTGACTATTTAATTTGATAATCTTATAGTCTAATACTTACGTGTACCGTTTGTAAGTTTCCAGCAATTGGCTTGCCCGCAGATGCATTTCGCTAAAGCACAGCGTCACTGCGCATCAGTCACAGTCGTTAAAAAAAATTATTTATCGTATAAGTCGCTCCTGCATATAAGTCGCACACGTCATTTTTAAGAAGAAAAAAATGAAAAAAGAGTAGTGTCGTATACCCCGGAAAATATGGCAATCACCATTTTCAATGATGAAAATGAACTATGTATCAAGGTGAAATTTGCCAATTTACAATTTCTTATCACAACTTTTTTCATGTTAGACACATTTTAAAATATATTTTCCTTGGAAAAAAATCTGGAGCCATGCCGGAAACTGCGTTATAAGCGGGTTCGCGAGTTATCCGGGTGTGAGTTATCAAGGGAGTGGTGTACTATTGCAGTTTAAAGTGGATTTCTTTTAAATTTGGTACATATTATGGTTATTATTTTTGTTACATAAACAGGTCATTAAACTTGGTACAGTGTGACCCCACTATAGCACACTCTGTTATAAAATGAACAAAGAGCAACAAATATGGCAAATCACACTTAGTATGTTATTGTCACCCCACTTCAGAGGTTATGTGAGTTCTCTGTCACAGCTTCATGGGGTGAGGAAGAAGTACCATGAGAACATGAATTGCATGTCAGTTGTGCATATGTTGTGCTGAGGTGTCTCTCTGCCCTAAGACACCCACAACATGCTGTACAAGATATTTTATATACCTGTCTTGTATATCCTATGTGATGCTTGGGTAATATTATGTCATATCATAACATAAGGCAAAAAGTCCAAATACCTCCAAGACACCTAGATTTAACACTAATCAAACCTCTTTGAATTATAGATCATTGAAAAATCATAAATTTGTGCTTAATCAAAATAACAAAGCTTGAATAATTTTCAGTGTTTAGCATACCAGGTCTTAGAGAAGATATTGATTATTCATCATCAGATTCCTATATTGCTGCAAATAAAGGGAGTCATATCTGTATACTCCCCAATTAACATAGCACCTGTGTGTTTGGAAATCTACCAACTACTGGGGCAATTTTCAATGCAGAATCCCAAGCTTTGGTGTCCTTGACATTAACTGCATTTAATATACAGTCTTTAGTCACAATACAGTGAAAATAGATGTTAGTGTACCAATTAGACATGAGTGAAATGTTTCAATAATCTCTCCATCCTTTCTCTTGAGTTTGATCCTAAGGTATACAATTTTAAGGGCTTTTGGTCCAAATCTAAAACAACCTTTGGCTTAAAGACTTTCTTTTTATCATTATATGCAGTTAAGCAGGGTAAATTTATCATTTTATTACGTAAATTAAGATGAGTTACATGAAACTTTATCTTAATTTCAATAATTACACTTGTTTCAGGAGACAAATTCTGTATTTGAGTGCATGGTCATATGATCAATTTTGACATAAGGGTCTCAGTATACACAGAACTTTTGATTTTAAAATTGCACATTTTCTAAGCCAAAATATTTATTTAATCCATTTATATGATCCTTGAAAAAATCTATTTCACCCTCAAAAATACCTGGAAATTATTGTTTCAAAAAGCATGGGAACCTAGTGAAGAAGTTAATTATCAGCACAGGTTATGAACAACACAAATAAGTATTAGAGGATTTTTATTATATTTTGTTTGTGAATAACTTTCCAGAAGAGAATAACTTTAAAGAAGGGAGACATTATAAATTAATTATGTGTTTAATTCAGTTGTACTTGTGGGTATATTGGACATTGAGACAGTTAAGTTCAGTAATCTACTGTCCATGTACCTCAGTTACAGGTATCTCATGTACATGTCAGCTTCAAGAGATTGTCAAAAAGTATTTTTGTTGTCACCAGATTTGTTTTGTTGGAATTTCTCAGGAAGATCAGAGATGGATTTAATGCTCAGAAGTTTAAAAGAATAACAAGTTAGCAGAAAAAGATATCAGAGAGTCTTATAAGTTCTGTTTGGCCAGGGATGTGTCAGATCTTTTTAAAGATTCTTGTTCATGAATCACTGTGAAACTTTTAACACACTATGGTTGTTATTTAAAGATATGCTATTAACTTATCTTTGTGCAGCCACTATTTTTGTAAGAGCTATTGCCATTTTGAAATTCTTTGCAGGGAAGGGATTGACAATTATATGAATGTAGCTACTATTGGAGTTTAAAGTGGATTTTTGTTACATATTACAGTCATTAAACTTGGTACAGTGTGACCTCACTATAGCACACACCATTATAACATGAATTCGGATATAACACTGCCATGGTGTGGCTCCCAAAATTTCATATACATGTATTTTTCTCATACACAAACAGTCTTTCTTAAAAGTACAAAAATAACTTAAAAATTTATTAACATTTTGGGGAAGAGATCAAGTATGAATAATACAAGATGATCATGGTGTGGCTCCTAAACTTTTATATGTATTTTTCTTGTACATGAAAAAATAGTTTTATTCTTCTTAAAAGTATGAAAAATAATGTGTAAAAAGTTGTTCAGGGATCTTGCCAAGCTTTATCAATGTTACATTAATTGAGATCCCTTATTGGCAGTAAAATATACCATCTGGTGATTTTTTTGTTTATTTTAACTTGTATATACAACCATTGGTTTATCATGGAGTAATTCAGAGGTCCCATGAAAGGAAGCTTCAAACTGATATAAAATGCAGTAAAATTTTTCTATTGTTACCTAAACAAATTCTTTTTCCATATTGACAGGCCATCTTAACAGTGCACTGTTATAATATAATTCGCTTCTGTTGACATCTAGCATGAATACTGTATGTTGTGAGATATGGCTTTTTGTTTTGTTGTTGTTGATATTTCTGGTAATAGAAATCAACTGGACCAGGCATTATTTCATAATCTATCTTTGTTGGATTTTTGGTTGCTTGTTAGTAATTAAAACATTTACATAGACTGACATTTTACATGTGGATGGTGAATAAAATTCCTCTTCTTTTCGCTCAGAATGAAATCCTTCAGAACATTCAGATTTTCTATAGTAATCCATATCATCAGACCCAAACAACTGTCCATTGACCCTTTTTGAAATTATGTATGCCTGAAAGGCAGCACTCCACTACCACAAATGTATTAAAAAAAATAACCAAAAAGCCACAAGATCTTACTTGTTGGTCTATTCTGTATCAAGGAGGAACCATAACTGCAATTGACCAAACAATGGCCAGTTCCTTTTATAAAACTGTCCCCAGATAAAATAGTTTGCTGAAATTTAAAAGAAAACAGATTACCTTTGATGCACCAATTGTTATGAAAACATACTATTCAAATGGGTAAAACTTACTAAGTATTCTGAATCATGGAATACAATTATTTGCAACCACAATAAGAAGCCAACCTTTTGTTTGGTTCTACAAACCTGTCCTTTAACAGTGACTTTAATAATGCTTGCACCCTTAATCAAAGAAAGCCAACTACAATCTTCAATAAAAACAAAGAACCTTTCTTCAAAGAAGTCAGTATCAGACTTTAAAAAAAGTAATGGAATCTGATGGATTGTTTCATTTTGCAACGTGACTGGAACACATATTGTGCTGTAAAAGTTTTGTTTTTGCAGGAAAAAGGTTTATCCTTATAAATGCTACCAATGGCAGTTTAAAATACAAACTAAATTTTACCAACATGGGATGTACTGAAAAGTAAATATGCTTCATCATTTGTTATTTGATTGGGCTATTTTAATCCACTGATTTCAGACCTATATGGCCAGTAACAAAATTATTGAATATTTTAAACCTGTGTGTATGCATATTTTCAATGGAATTACTTGTATTATGGATTCATTGTATGTGATGAGATTCACTGGTGAGTACATAGTGTTAATACTATACTCATACTATACATTAGATAGGTATAAACCATATACACATATGTGTACCAATGTGTGGTTCTCTAAAAAAAGTAAAATATTATATATGCCTTTTCTGTTTTCACTACAGGTGTATTTATCATTTAAAATGCATCAATTTAAGATGGTAGCTGTGCCAATGAAGCTGTTGGACACTGTGACTCAAATCATGCTTCACTGACTTGTGTTCACTCTCAAGTACTGATTGGACCGTAGAACTTTATGATTGAATGCATCTCTGTTTGTATTGAATACTGTGTCCCACATTTCACACTTTACTAGCTTGTGTTAAGTTAACCAAATAGTCATTTTGCATCCTGTATAATGTTGTTATACCAGGAATGATGAAATTATGTGAGAATGCATCTTGATTATACTTCATGGATTTGACTTGGATTAAAATTGTTGATTGATATTAATTTATTAGTGTACATGCTAAAATCATGAAATGGTTTGCATGAAAAGAACCTCCTTATTACCTGTATATCAACTTTACTGGCTATGCATTTAGCAGTAGATGTAAGGCCCCTGTTAGTGGCTAATCAAGGTAATTATTGATGCATGAACTATGCTAGTAATATTGACTATCATTTCATACTCAAAACATGTGATGTTTACCCAGTAAAGTCTGGCTTCTAGTATTAGACAGTAGACAAGGAAAAATAGCTTCTTAAGAAGATAGAAAGGTTAAAAATTAGAATGTAAAAAATGGAGAAAAAAAAGAAAGCTTATAAAAGAAAAATGAGTCAGAATTCTTTTGTCAAGATAACTTAGAATTTATTTTCAGCATGATAGATAATGATAATTATTAATGTTTGCAATGGCTGCTGGAGACCATGAACTTTAAAAAGGTGAGATTTAAAATCATTGATCAATTTCTGGTTATAAATATAATCAGTATGTCTTATTGACATCAGTTAATTGTAAAGGCTTGCACCAGATGTAATACTCCATCAGTCACCTTTTCTGCATGTCAACTCACACTTCTTCAAACCACCAAAGCATTGCAATTCTTGAAGACATCTATGGATGTCATTTGCCTGGTGACTTTCATTTGGGTGTGCCTTTTAAAGGTTTTATCTTTTCAAGTTCAGTTTTAATAGATTATTGCTTCTTCCATCAGTTTACAATCTTCATTACAGAAGATCATCGTAACTAGCATAGCTTCAGAATCATTCCACATAGTCTGCAATTTTGTTTGCATTGACTTATAAAGCTAGAATTGTCTTTTATTTTTGTGTCTCAAGTTTCTTTTTGGACACAGTTTTGACAATCACCTTCAAATCTACCAATGGAATTTAATTTGCAATTTGCAACATTCAACCTATTCTAATGCAGTTTGTCTCATAGGCTTATATACATTTGATTGATAACTTCAGATAATCACATGGGATGTTGCTTGTAACTGGCTTAGCTCAAGAACCATTAAACAAGTTTTGACTTCATATGAATATTATCTCATGAACCTAGATCTGTCTTTTCTAAATCCTAACTTGTCAGTTCCATTTTTGTATAGAGTTATGGCAGTTGATAATCAATTGTAAATCTTTTTACATTAGATAATACTTGTTTTAATGAGTTCTGAAAAAGCATTCCTCATTACAGGTCCTAGCTCCTGAATTCCCATCATCTCCTAAGTTTGGTTCAAAGTTCCTCTGTTTAACACACTAAGCATAGCCCTTTACAATTCACTGATCAAAAATAGCTCTAGTTAACAACAAAAACAAATAGCATCTACCAGTATATTCCATACAGGCCAAAAATGTTGCTTTATCTCTCTTTCACACATTTAAGTAACTCCAGTAAGATTTACAAATATGATTATTTAATGTATTCTTGATTACAGTGCCACTTTTATTGATTACCAGGCAGTATGTGAAATATATGCTTCTGATGAAACGAAGGACAGTTCTGCCAGTTTTTTGATAAATGTAAGTAAGCAATTTTGCTTTATGTTTTCAAACTTAGCCTAAATTCTTTTTCAGTTCTTTCACTGTTTTTGTTCTACAACTTATAAGCCAAGTCAGACTGCAAACAAGTAAGATCCAGATCTACCAAATAGCATAATGTGCCTGCAGATTAGGGTCTGTGTTGTTTGTTCTACTGATTACTCTTAACAAACTGCACAGACCCAGATCTGCTGGCACTTTTTGCAATGGCAGATATTGGTCTGTGCATTTCACAGTTTGACTCATAAGTATTTGTGGTATATATGATGGGTTCAAGCTAGACTTGAATTTTAGGGATAAGTGACTTCTCCTTTTGGACAGAAGAGAGAGATCGAGAGGTGGGACCTGAATATGGAGAAGTGGGAACAAGTGAGGCATGCAATATATGTGTGTATCTGTATGTGTGTGTGTGTGTTGTCATTCTCTTATTTAAATATGTCATCTGTTTCCCAGTATACATATTTGCATTAAACATTGGTTTTAAGCAAAACTTTATATTCAAGTAGAAAATTTTCATGATATTCATATTTAGTGTATTTTGGCAATATGACTTAAAAAGAGAACAACATAAGCTATACATTGTAATGAATTTTAACTAAGTAAACTAGATTACAGTATTGTGAGTGCATTTTAGTACAAATGCTTAATCAATTACCCTTAATCAGGAATTTTGTTTTTACTTTCTGAAAGTTCATTATAAAATAGCATTAAAAAGATTTCTAAACTTGTTTGAAACAACCCAGTGCATCATGTACATGACAGAAAATGCACACATCTTTCAGATCATACTGTTTGTCCTAATTTCTTTGTTGTCCATAAAACTTTACCTTATTTGTTTATAGACAACACACTTAAGAATTAAAGTGAGTATATGAATGAACTAAACCTTTTTATTCAACTGAATCAACACAGCCAAAATGCAAATGCATCTATTTTTAGAAAGAGGGGTTTTCCTAATGTAACCAATCACTTTATTGCTTCATTACAACAGTCCATTAATTGGAATGCAAATATAAAATTTTATTATTTGTCTACATACTTGGCTAAATAGTATTTGCTTTGCTCTTTTATTGCTTTGTTTTTTCTTCATATTTTTAAAAACAATTAGTAAACTCAGAATACAACCTTGACCTAACACTATAAGTTAAAGTATCTTGTCAAAATCCACAACATGGCACTGTCCTGTATATGTATGACTTATATAATTTCATTTTAAAGCTATATCTTTAAGAACATAATATTTAGTCTCTGCTTTCTTACAAATTGTATATTTTCCAGTATATATTTGCCCAGTAATTTACAAAAAGAGATAATCTAATAAAACCGTACTTCCCAGAACATTGATGTCTGCCATTATGGTTCCAAACAGATTTTTATCAAGAAAAAAATGATCACACAGTAGTTACAATATTTATGTTACTGATTCTATTCTTAAAACTCAAATTGCTATTTACATAAATTTAAGTTTTGTACATGACCTCTGATATGTATAAAAGCTTCAGATTTGATTCCAGCTTGCCAGTAGTTTCTTGTAGGTTGGTAGTTCTTACTGGGATTTCCTGGGTCCTTCCTCTTTCCAATATTCTTTCTGCCATATATAGCCTATCATGCACTTAAAAATAGTATTAAACCCCAAACAACAATAACAATTCGAGTGCATGCAGAGGTTAATGGTTGCCTTTCCAAGGTCAATCATTCCTACCAGCTTTTCTAGTTTCATTTCTCTCACTGCAAAGATCAATTAAGGTTCATGTGTCCTTGGTCATTACACTATGCATTTTGGAAATATGACAAGTATGAGCAGAGTGAAAACTATAAATTGTAATTAATTATTACTCAATGGAGTATCTAATTAAGCCACTAGAATAAGAAATTTAATTTTCACAACTTTACCAAATATTTCATATTTCGGACTTCTTCAGTTTTTGGTGAAGTTTTCAAAACTTACAATATTCAATAGATTATTATAGTGGCATTTGGTTAAATACTTTTACCTATTTTTAATTGCTGCACTGTAAGCCAGAAACTCCTATCAATTAGAATAGATTACAAAGTATAGTTTCAGCTGTGCTGACTAAGAAGTCAGATAGCCACAACACATGGTGTAATTACCAATAGGACAATTAACTGTACTACTACCCCTTGATTCTAGAGACAGCGCCAATTTAATTTGTCAGAACTGTTTGAACATGTAATATTTAAAATATGAAACAAAATGTAGTCTGAACAGGTCTATCCTTGTCCATATGTTATCTTTAATAATCATAATATGGTCAAACCTCCATCTACTCCATGATATAACCAGGTTTTTTACTTGCATTAATAAGTCATATATATAACTTTCCAGGTCCAGATGTGGAGTGTACATGGTTGTCTGTCCTTCTGTTCTCTTTTTCATTTTTGCGGAATAAATTTAGGTTCACACCATCTACATTTATGCAACTTTTTGGATGACTTGCGCTTGAGATCAGGAAGAAGTATGTCTATATGGGGATCAGATAGTACAAGTTTACTATGACTGAAAGAAGAAAAATGGGTCACTGCACAATAACATTCACATCACATACCTGAATCAAATATTTTGGATGGCTTGCACTTTAAAAAAGGAAGAAACCAGTTGATTTGGGGGTCAAAAGGTCAATAATTAAGGTCACAGTTGCTAAGAAAATGGTTGCTGCACACATTATTTCAATTCTCAAACATGTACTATCACATAGTTTATGGATGGTATACACTTGCTGTAAGAAATAAGCCTTTTGATTTTGTGACTGTCAGGTCACTAAGAAAAAGATTTTTGTATACTATGTAAAGGATTAAAATTTGTGGAAAGCATGCACTTCAGGTAATGAAGAGTTATGTTGACTATGAAGTATAAAATTAAAAGGTCAAAGTTCATTGTAGCCGTTGAAAGTTGGATTTTACACAGTAACTTTTGTTCTTGAGTAAGTTCCATGACCAAACTTTGTGGATGACTTGCACTTAGGGTAAAGAAGAAAAAGATAGGGTCTAGTCTAACAATTAATGTCATGGCTGTGATCAATAAAAATATTGATATCTGCACAGCAGGTTTAATTCAGCACCAAATGTCAGGATCATTGAGATCCTTTGGTCAATAATCTTCAATGTCCACTGTCCCTACCAGTGCCTACATAGGGGACTTGATAATGAGGGAATGCATTGCAATGTACCATTCACACTACTCCTGTTTTATGGTTGATAAATCCTCGTAGCAAAAAAAAATAAAAAGTCATGAATTTTAATTTTCTTTAAGTCTCTTGCCATAGTGTTAATGGGACAGCATTTGGTAATTTTTTCAATAATTACCAAACAAAAGTAAACAGATAAAATGTAACTGAAGAATGCAGTTAGTTTTCAGAAAATATGTACTTGATATAAAGTTACTTTATCTTTATAAATAAGATGTAATGTAACCATTAAACATTCAAAAACAATATTTGTTTCAGTTGCACTAATGTATTACCTGTTGCTATGATTAAATTGCTTAAGTTTTCTTGACATTAGTTCCCTATGAACAGTTATTGGGCATAGGTTACCTGGCTAAATAATCTACCAGATGTCAGATTCAAGTTCTCACTCTGCCTGATGTGCTTCCCACCCAAGACAATGCATACACCAATCACCAGGCAAGGTAAAGGGTGCCACCCACCTCCCTATGCTCCTATTCAATTTCCACATTGGTTTGAGACTTCTGCCACATATTATTGAGACTGAAATGTCTCCTGTCCCTAGTGGCACCATGGATGAGTGTCCATAACCTCATCAGTTCATTGATTAAATTTTTGACATTGACCCTCACTGTCCCTTTTACAATGATCACAAAAGGAAAGGGATACAGTATATTGCCACATTAGGTAAGACTTTTACAGTGATCAAAAAAGGAAAGGGATAGACATATATATTACCACATTAGGCAAGACATTTACAATGATCAAAAAAGGAAAGGGTTAGACATATATTGACACATTAGGTAAGACATGATGGAGAACTGTCCATACTACAAGGCAGACAACAGATTATTCCCCTCTTCAATGGCTCAGCCATTATGTCATCATTTAGCCTAGTTGACCATTCAAGCCTCATGCACTAAATTCAGGAGTGACCAAGATGTTGCATAGATAGGATGAGAATCAGTTTAATATAAAATTTAAACCATTTTAGCTTAGATAAGAAAACATGAATGACTAAATCAAAGCCTTACAGAAGTCTGAAAATAATATGCATGTTAGATTGATTTATTGATTTCCTGCAGCCAACAGTCTGTGAGGATTATTAAGGATGTTTGCCATGAATGACCCTTGCAAAAACCTGATTGTTCTTTGTGAAAGAGTGAGAATGTTTTGAAATAATGGTATACATGTTTAACAATCAATTTCTCAACCATTTTTTATAACATAGGAAAAATAGAAATAGGTCTGTAGTTTCATGGGTCCTACGATGATAAGAAAATATTCTTGGATTTTCTTCTGGGACTGCCCACTTCTATCAAAGACTCTAGTATGGTTTCACCAGACCTAACTGACATTCCTAAAATGAAGAGATACACACCATTTTAAAGATTGGAGCAGTATAGAGGGGGTAATACACACTCATAGCCTTATTTCAAGGAAATCATGAAAGTTTCACCTAATCCTTTCCAAAACGAGAAATTCAATTTTTTGTCATTCATATTTGGGCTTTTCCCTTTAGCCTAAAATCCAGTACCAGAGCTTTAGTCTGGATAATAGGAGTAATAACAGCATATTGATAGGGATTCCCATCCTCCAGTATTTTCACATCTGGTTGATACTCAGTGTTCTTAGGAGTGTGGATTTAGTTCCTTTCAAATCAAGGATCCATTTGTGTTCAACCAAATACTGCTCTTCATATAAGAATCTTTAAAGAAGTCATTGTCTTGCTCACCTCTTTCTGTCATGGGAACCCTTAACAAAGCAGCAAATCTTAGATCTGTGCTAGGGATGATCAAGATAGTGTAGTAACCTGCATTGTTGGGGGCAGTGAACATGCATTTATTCATATAAACCATGTATATACAAGCCAAGAAATTCATAACACAATTAGATCATGCATTTTTTAATTAATATTTTTATTTTTGTTTACTTTATTACCTTTCTGTGTAAAGTTCTTTAACTTTAGACAGTTTTTGGGATAGTAAATATTTGCTTAATTTTTTTTTGAGCACAAAGTAATATTTCTTTGGGGAATGTACATTCCTTTCTTCCATAATATATGAATTTTGTTTATTTCTAACTTATTTTATAAGCAAACTATAGGTAGTTGTACTATCGGAATTGTATGGTAAAAAGTATAAAAGTAAGTGTTGTTCTTACTGATAAATAATTTTTTTTATTTATCTCTTGGTTTCTGTCATTAATTATTTTGCTGAGTCTATGTGCATCTTTGTGATGATATTCTATGTGGAATTAGATATATTTGTGTTTTAATTCCATATCTGAGAAGGTTCATTATGCAGCAAATAGACAATTTAGTTTCTTAAATTATAGATTCAGTGTTTCCATGATTGACATTCATCAATTTTACTCCAGTTTCATTTAATACTTCATAAACATAATTCAAGAATTTTCTTAAGAACCTAGAATATTTAAGTTATTGTGGGCATAATATTTTCATTGACTTTAAATGCTTAATTTGAATCAACTCAATGCCATTAAATCTAACATCCATGGACATAATTTATTTAGTTCTTCTTAACTGAATTATTTATACAAGTCACTGTAATATCCCTCACCAACTTGAAATGCACAGTTTTATTCCATTTTTAGTCAATTCAGTTCAAATAATACTATGCTATGGTGATATGTTTGTCAAGCAATTGTTCTCCTTGCATATTTCACATTTAACAAATTACATTTTATATCCTAAAATTACTTTCATCAAGTTGACATTTCACTCTAGGCCCCTACTTTGTTAAACTTCACTCACTATTTTGAGTAATAAGTGTTACTTTAGACTTCAGATTCTTTTTTAAAATGTATAAATGCTACCATTTGATTGGTCAGAATATTTTAAAGTGTGGTTGTTAATCAGATAATGGTTTTTGATGGATGAGTCCTATAGTTGGTTGATTTATAGAATAAATTCAGTTTTCATCTGTGCAATCATTTTATTATTGATTATTGCATTAAGAATTTTCTACAAGTGATACGCCTTCATCATATCTGATACAGAGTGTAAACTTTTTTTCTTGTCACCATCCAGCAGTCTTTTATAAATAATGTCTGTTGACCTTTATATGTTTCAGCCACTGAAGCTATTTTTCAATGGGTTAATGTGGATAGTAACAGAAATAGCACTGTAAGTACCAGATTTGTGACTTTGTCTTTGCCAGTAAAGAAAATGTTCAGAGCTCTGCTTAAATTTTTAATATATATTCCAAAGGTTGAATTAGAAGGTGACTGAAACATTGTTTTTAAAGAACCAAATTCTGTCAACAACTGTATAGGTCTCAGTCTGTCTTAATTTATTGAAATATGTAAGTAAATTAATCCTTTTTAAATATGTAAGTATATCTTTATCCTTGTTTAAATATGTTAAGTATATTTTGATCATTTTATGTAATACACTTGGTATTTAAAGTTCATATTATGGACACCATCATATTATTAATTGAATACTGGTAATCTCATATCATTGGGATACCAGTATATCATGTTATCATTTGGATACTTGTGTAATATATTATCATTTGGATACCAGTATATCATATTATCTATCATATCATAATTTGGATACTAGTATATCATGTTACCAATTGGATACCAGTTTATCATATCATTTGGATACCAGTATATTATATCATAGCATAACTTTGATACCAGTATATTATATCATCATTTGAATACAAGTATATCAAATTATGATTTGGATACAAGTTTATCATATTATCATTTACATATAAAACTTAGTTTAGTTGGAGTCAGAAAGAAATACTGTTGCTTGATTAAGGGTTTAATGGTTAAAGTTCAAGCTGTCTTGACTCAGATTAAGATAAAGGTTTGTGCAGTAATTTTAAGTTTGGTTCATGTACCACAAGTAAATTTAGCTTGTGGTGATATACACCTTTTTGTTTCTTTGGTCAAATACTTGAAGATCAATGTGCAGTGACTTTGGGTAAGAATATGGCTTTTATAAAACAAGATAATTAATTTTGGACACCATGCCTTGATCAAACTTATGGATAGTTTGTACTGGGGGGCAAATAAAACACCCTTTGATTTTCAGGGTTAAAAGTCAAAATTAAAGGTTAAAGAGACACAAATCAGAAGAAAAAAAGGTTATCACACAGCAAGTTTAGTCCTATTGTACATACCATGGCTAAACTTTGTGGTTGATTTTGTTCCAGGGATGAAAAAAGCAATTTGATTTTTTGGGTTCAAAAGGTCAAAGGTAAATGTCAGTCAGATCCCTACCCCCAAATGTCTATAGAAAAACTTTAATTACATGCCACTTAAATGGCAGCAAACTTTGAGATTGGTTTCTGATGTGGGAAGGACACATGCCACATTTATTGATATAGACATCTTAAGGACCATTTTTTACACAGTAATTGATGCTCTACACTGCTACATAAATGATTTTTTTCTTTGTTGTTATGGTAACAAGCTATTGCCTATACAGTTAAAAGGTCCAGGACAACATAACTGATCTGTCAGCACTATTCAGAATTAGCCATTCCTGTGTGTGCCTCTATGTAGAATTATTAAACACTGAGCAGGCATATAATATTGCTTGCACTGTTTGATGGCTGGATGATTTAATACTTGATGTGGATGGATACTATGATAATTTATGCAGATGGATAATATGATATTTAATGTGGATCAGTGATATGAATATTGATGTGGATTATGTAATGAGATTGATGTAGATAGATGATGTGATACATTGATGTGAATGAATTATAATAGTTGATATGGTTGGATGATGTGATACTGTATTTAGATTGATGTTGTGATACTTGATGTGGATGGATGGTGTGATAACTGATGGGATTAGATGATGTAATAACAGATGTTGATGAATTATGTGATAACTGATGTGGATAAGTGATATGATAATTGAAGTGGATGAATGATGTGATATTTGATGTGGATGGATGAAATGTTACTTGATGTGGATGGATGACATGATACTTGATGTGGATGGAAGACATGATACTTGATGTGGATGGATGACATGATACTTGATGTGGATGGATGACATGATATTTGATGTGGATGGAGGATGTGATACTTGATGTGGATGGATGACATGATACTTGATGTGGATGGATGACATGATACTTGATGTGGATGGATGACATGATACTTTTTTGTGGATGGATGACATGATACTTGATGTGGATGAATTATGTGATAACTGATGTGGATGACTGACATGATATTTGATGTGGATAGATGAAATGTTACTTGATGTGGATGGATGACATGATACTTGATGTGGATGGATGACATGATACTTGATGTGGATGGATGACATGATACTTGATGTGGATGGAGGATGTGATACTTGATGTGGATGGATGACATGATACTTGATGTGGATGGATGACATGATACTTGATGTGGATAGCTGACATGATACTTGATGTGGATGGAGGACATGATACTTGATGTGGATGGAGGACATGATACTTGATGTGGATGGATGACATGATACTTGATGTGCATGGAGGATGTGATACTTGATGTGGATGGATGACATGATACTTGATGTGGATGGATGATATAATATTTTATTGAATGGATGACATAATACTTGATGTGGATGGATGACATGATACTTGATGTGGATGAATGACATGATACTTGATGTGGATGGATGACATGATATTTGATGTGGATGGAGGATGTGATACTTGATGTGGATGACTGACATGATACTTGATGTGGATGGAGGATGTGATACTTGATGTGGATGGATGAAATGTTACTTGATGTGGATGGATGACATGATACTTGATGTGGATGGATGACATGATACTTGATGTGGATGGAGGATGTGATACTTGATGTGGATGACTGACATGATATTTGATGTGGATGGATGATGTGATACTTGATGTGGATGGAGGATGAGACATTTGATGTGGATGATTAATATGAGTTTGATGCTTGTTAAAATTGTTGGAAGGCAACTTTTGCAGTAGGGTACTCTAGTTTTTTTGTGTAATTGAGAAAGAATGTTTTGAATAGATCACAACAATCTATTAATTAACATTTACTCAAACCTTTGTAAAAACTTCACTGACTCCTAAAAAAATGATTTTTTTATTGTCTTTGCTTTTCATTAGAATTCTTTATTGATTCAGTAATTTGTTGATCTTTTTTCTTCTTCAGACTTTTGACAGATTGGAATAGTCTGGCTTGGTGGTATGGCAGTCAGCAAGTTAAAGGTGCACAGAGTAAGCTAGTGCAGTGTCTTATATAATAGACAAAGTACATGATAGAATACATTATATTGATTAATTGTTAAGGCCAATTAATGTATATACTTATGAGCCAAATCCAATAACAACTGCATAGACCCAGATCAGCTGGCATGTGTGATGGCAGCAAGTATAATTATGGTAAAAAAGGAATGTCTTCTCAGAAATGCTTATATGCAGATAATTTACTTCTTAAACATCCATAATCAATGAAGGAAAATTTTTTTTAAAAAAATTTGTTTACTTTGGTCTTAAAAGTGAGCAAAACTTGACCATATTTATTATAATTTATGCACAGCCCTTTCCTGTTTGAACTTAATAAAAATTTAATACAGGAATTATAAAATTTAAAATGTTATAGCTAAATTGCAAAATGGAAAAATAAAAGACTGAAATGCTTCCCCAGCAATCTGTTTCCAAACATAAGAATCACAGGATCATTTACAATCCTTATTCTTCCAAATATTTTTTGTGAAAGTGAATGATTTTTGAAAGAACAGAATGAACTGCCAAAATAGGCACATCTTTACAAACATCTTAATTAAAAATACCATACACTGATTTTAAACCCAGCATAAAAAATCCTTAACTAGTAAGTGGCAGACATGATGGAATAATGCTGTTAATATTAAGCTCTATGTGGTCAAACCCTCCTTAGGCAAATGGCCTCCTTCCTACAGAACTATTCATAATGACATTCATTGTACAAAATTGAATTGGTCATACTTACATAACCCATTCCTACATATTAAGGGGGAAAATCTAACAAATTAATCATTTACAGTGATGTTTTATCTGATAGAGTGTTTTGATATCAAATGTGTCCTTTATTTAAAATTTCCTGAAAGAAGTTAACATTTATTATAAAACATAACTTTTGTGCAACCTATTTCCTTTGAATCTCTTTAGCCAACTTGTGTACTGTCAATTAACCCTAAATATGTTTTCTTATATCTAATTAATCTTTATACAAGCCATTTACATTCCCCTGTTGATTGGGTAACTTCATGTATTCTCACCATCTTATGTTTTTCTTTTTGTCTTTCTCTCTCAGGTTAATAATGAATCACTTTTCATATGTAAATCATTTCCTTTTGTGTTGCTATATAGCTTTATAGTAGTGATGTGCCGTAAAACCACAATTAATCAGTCAATCAATCAAATCAAAATGTGTCATGGTTGATGAGAATTGTGTGTAATGTACCTTACTCGG
This sequence comes from Potamilus streckersoni, assembly GCA_016746295.1. Classification (NCBI taxonomy): domain Eukaryota; kingdom Metazoa; phylum Mollusca; class Bivalvia; order Unionida; family Unionidae; genus Potamilus; species Potamilus streckersoni. The sequence continues at coordinate 1,841,912 of JAEAOA010001685.1, read as the reverse complement.
TGAATAACTTTGATTTAATGATATTGCTGAAAAGAAAAGAAAAGAAAAAATCTTCAAAGTATATTATTTACTTTTCAGTGAGTATCATTATATCTGGAACAAACATTGTTCAAAGTTTGTAAAAGACTAAGCAGTGTCTCATCATTGCAGATCCTACAACAAGAATGTACCAAATCATATACCGATCAGGCACTGAAAATGATATTGTTCCATTTTTTATATTTACAAAAGACAGTAAACAGTAAATTTATCTTCTTTTAAGAGTACTAAAATATAAATATGAAATCAGCTTCTCTAATACCTCATTTGGTACCAGGCATATCAGCCTGAAATCAGTTTTTTTTTTGTCCTAACATTTAAACTAACAAGAATTCTGGCAATCCATGCTTTTTTGTCAAGTTGCTTGTACAGTAGAGAGCTAGAAAGCCACAATTTGAATTATCATAGTAACAGTAGACATGTATGACAAAAAGTCGCAGGTCATAAGACCACATTATATAATTACTACTTTCACCAATAATTATTACAATAAATTGATGGCTAAGTTATTTAGCAAATAAGGTGTAAAAACAATGTATGACACAGAGACCATTGAGGTTTATTTAAGGCTTTTGTTTGACATGAAAAGCTTGCTTTGATTAGAACATACAAGTAAGATTTCATTTTCAGTCTTTAAAAAATATTTATATAATTATGTAAATAAAATTAAACCTTTTTATGCTAAATGGCATTACTTTTCATAGTTTTGGGTATTTGGGCAAAAAACCACCATGTTTGAGTGAGAAAAAATTTGAAAATCCACTGTTCTAGTCAAAGAAATGATTTTAAAAAGGAAATCTTCACAAGCAAGGTTGCTAAGGTATACTAGATATGCATTACATAAGACAAGTCAATGGTGGTTGTACACCTTTAGGTTCAGCACTGAGTGTAGAGGTAGTTTATCTTGCAGAATTGCAGTACAAAAAAAATCCAATTGCTTGTTAATTATCTTTAATTACAAGTCAATGTAATATATTACCTGATAATTATTCTCCAAACAACCAAATAAAATTCATTGCTTGTTAATTATCTTTATTACAAGTCAATGTAATATATTACCTGATAATTATCATCCAAACAAGCCAATATAATTCATTGCTTGTTAATTATCATTATTTCAAGTAAATGTAATATATTACCTGATAATTATTCTCCAAACAAGCCAATATAATTCATTGCTTGTTAATTATCTTTATTACAAGTCAATGTAATATATTACCTGATAATTATTCTCCAAACAACCAAATAAAATTCATTGCTTGTTAATTATCTTTATTACAAGTTAATATAATATATTACCTGATAATTATTATCTAAACAAGCCAATATAATGCATTGCTTGTTAATTATCTTTATTACAATTCAATGCAATATATTACCTGATAATTATTCTCCAAACAAGCCAATATAATTCATTGCCTAACAATTAACCTTCAAATAGCTGAAATAACTCATTACCTGATAATTATCCTCCAAACAAGCTGAAATAATTCATTGCATGATAATTTATCTCTCAAACAAGCTGAAATAATTCATTGCATAATAATTTATCTTTCAAACAAGTCAATATAAATGCCTGATGATTTACCTTCAAGAAAGCTGATACAATGCATTGCTTGAATTATTCAGCAAGTGGAACATGTATTGTCATGATAAAAACTTTACAGGAAACTTGGATGTTATTTGTTGAGTACACTGATCATGCAGATTAAGCCAGTGGATTAACTAAAACTTTGAAAAATCATAGTAACTTTTTTCCATGCTGTTAACAATGAAGTAATGTAGTCCTTTTGTTGTCATCAATTTAACCACCTCAAGAATGGTACTTATTGATGTCTGTAAAATAAAGCCTCTTAAAAATTAAAATTCCTAAAATTGATTTAAATCTGTGCCATCAATTTTTAATTAGACTCAAAATGGCCCCTAATTTGGAACAAATACAATACTTCAATACCATGTCACATTAAGTGAGCTCAGATAGACATTTCATAAATTAAGATATTTATGAAAATCACCTATTTTCAAACAAATTTGCCCTGATACATACCTGCACATTAATGACATGCAGATTTACTACAATGCTCAATGACATGGCCCAGCACAAGAAACCTTGCAGGAATGTTTTTCATGAGTTAAAATTAAGAACAAGATCATTTTTTTAAAAGAATGTGCATTTCATAGTCCTGTTTTTTTTTTGGTATTTTCCTACAGTGCCATACCTGCCATACTCCTAAGACAATGTTGGAGATTTTTCAAGACTCAAAGAGTATACTTTGAGGCCAGGGGTGTGGGAACAGTGTGTGTGATCCAAGAAAACATTGTCATTCAATTGGGAATAAGCTATCTTTTAAAAATAAGTCATAAGAAAATTATTTTAAATTCAAATTTGTAAAAAGACAATAACTTGTCTATTGTATTGAAAGCAATTTATACACTTACAAAGAAAGAAATAGTTGGTAGACTCAGCATTGTCAATTATCATCACCACACACATACACATAAGGGCCACCATTCACATAACCACAACCACACTGGCATTAAATAAAAACATACATCAAGTTTGTGTCTTTAAATCCATTTGATAAAATATATATGCTTGATTAAATGCAATATTTGCTGGTCACAGTAGTGCATTATGGGGTTTGAAAGTAATGCAGCTGTCATTATTGTTCTTCACTGCACTGGATGGTACTGTGTTCAGACTTCACTGCTGGATTCCTAGAGTGAATCTAGGTCAAATTTGAGATATTTGACAACCATAATATTAGAAGTGTCAGAACTGAGATATTTAAGACATCCATATTGTTAAATTGTCAGAACTGAGATATTTATGACATTCATAATGTTAGCATTGTCAGAACTGAGATATTTATGACATCCATAATGTTAGCATTGTCAGAACTGAGATATTTTTGATATCCATAATGTTAACATTGTCAGAACTGAGATATTTATGACATCCATAATGTTAACATTGTCAGAATTGAGATATTTATGACAACTATAATGTTAACATTGTCAGAATTGAGATATTTATGACATCCATAATGTTAACATTGTCAGAACTGAGATATTTATGACAACCATAATGTTAACATTGTCAGCACAAAGATATTTATGACATCCATAATGTTAACATTGTCAGAACTGAGATATTTATGACATCCATAATGTTAACATTGTCAGCACTGAGATATTTATGATATCCATAATGTTAACATTGTCAGAACGGAGATATTTATGACAACTATAATGTTAGCATTGTCAGAACTGTATCTGATGCTGTTTGACCACAAGATATGCTTGTCTCTTTAAAAAAATTAATATACATCACATTTGGGACTGACCATTTAATTAGGGAATGGGGGAGGAGGCATACAATATTTTCAAGTTTGATTGGGGCTTCACAGGTATAAAGCAGTAATAGACAGCTCTGTCCACTTTGGGTGTTAATGCTTTATCAACACAAATCAACTGTGCAATCATGATAGTCTAATTATTATTGTCTTGCAATCAATCTGTTTCCTGAAGTCATTATGAAAAGTAAGTATCAATAGGTATCAATATTTTGACAAGATTCAGATTATGAATAATAATAAAAAGAATGAATCTGAAAGCAGGCACTCCCCCAGACTTACCTAAGACTTAGGTAAACTCATACTTACACAACCTTTCCCAGAAGCCAAATACTGTGTAGGGTACATGTATTCAATTTTTTAGTTAGATGAATTTTAAAGTCTGCAATAATTATGATACAGCATTCTGGTGCTATTTTTGAGATGGCAAAATGCCTAATCATATTGATAGAAGACCAGATACAAAGGCACATTCTGTTAAGCCTAATGACAATCCAAGCAAAGGTTAAAAGTCTCTACACAGATGCTAAAGAAAAGTGCCAAGATATAACACGCAATGTAGTATTCATGTATATGCTGTAATGTTTGATTCATAGGTGTGTTACATAATTTATTTTAATTACTTGTTAGTTTTCTTAAATTATTTTTATTTCATTACATGTTATTGTAATGATAACTTTATTCACTGGATTTGACATTTTTTCAGAAAATTCAGTTCAGTTCAGTAAATAACTACTACTAATATATTGTATTTCTAGCTAACCTAGTTCCTGACCTTGAATCAGAGTTGATAAACACAGAGTGAAAATCATTGGTTATAATCAAGGTCATGTTTGGCTTGCATGACAACACTGTTGTTAACAACTTTTTATATTATTTTATTATTTAATCTTATAGTAAGATTCCTTGGGTGGAATCAAATTCGTCTATGGTGTTCATGTCAGTTGGCCTATGGTCTTACTGTGCCATTCAAACTAAGTGATCATGTGATCTAAAACTGTTTTATAACTAACACTTTAAAGTGATTTAATTCAGTCATAAATTGATACCTTCAGAGCTTAAGAAAATTTTTTTTTGTTGTGACCAGTTTGAGTTAAGTTTTTCTAGTTTTGGAATTAGTAATTAATTTCTCTGGAAAACATACATAAGTGTACATCATCAATTTTCTTGGACAAAAACATTTATTGGATATTATTCAGAATTCTAAAGTTGGAGTATTATTTTTGATTCATAAAATTCAACAAGGAACTGTTGACACAATGGCACTAAACAGAATATAGAAGACGTCATAGACTTCCATCTTGGAACTTCATTGGGATTCAAAATTTGATTTATTTTGAACTTTTTAGTGATAGGACTAATTTTTTAAATTCTAGGATTAATTTTTGGATTAGATTCAGAAACTGTAAGTCCTTTTTCATATTTTTATCTTGTTTTCTAGGGAAATGAATTATTTTGCTAAATTTTACAAAGCTTGTTGACTTCACTCTTTTCTTTGTTACTTTTTTACAACCCTAGACATGTAACAGGTGGGGTGAATCACATTCTGACTTATGTAACAATCAACAATCCACAAAACTAAGAGTTTATGGAATGGAAAGTTTACTTAAGTTAGGGAGTGTCTGTATTCAGTTCAGATGGTTGAATATGTTACATAAGCACTTATGCCGATATGTTGTTTTGCAGTATGTGCCAAAAATTATTAACTTCCTTGCCTCTATGCATCACAAATTTACAACTTTTTGTTGATAGCTAAGATTGCTTCCTGAATGACCTTCAAAAATGAATTTCACTTGAACACTATTCTGACAAGTGAAATAATCATGCTTTGCATTTTATATATAGAGATAAATCTGATTTCAAAGAAACATTGTTGCTGTTCATAAATTTGCCAGCAATCTATACAGATGGCTTAGGCAGTCTCATTCAAGGCAATATTATAATAAAGTGTAATAACTTTTGTTCTTCTACATACATCTAGCACCTCTTTGATTTTCCTATAACATCAAATGAATTGAGTTGTTCCATATTGTGAACTTTACCTATGCAAATTAGCACAATATGCTCCCCACCACCACAACAGGAGTCTTCAAGGAATTTAATACATAACACTAGCTATTGTCAGCCAGTTCAGTAATATGGGAAAAGGTTGTTGTTTGTCTTAGTCTTTGCAAAATTTAATTGTTGTATATGCTGTCCAAAGGATAGTTTCACATGTGCTTTAAGCTGAACTGTTTACCAGGTATACATGCTACTGTATATATATCTGGCATATGCAGAAGTTGTTCTTTGTTAGTATTTGTCCCCATACTGAAAATCATGTTTTTCAATACACTGCTGTGTCAGACAGTTTGAGAGTAAAAACTCATGTTTTTTGCATGACATTTTATGTTATGGCAGATACACAGTGTAAGCTACTTGCCAGACATTGCCAAACAAATCCTTTTGTCATCTATCGAATGAAATCCTGTGTCGTGCATTTTCAGAAATTTACATGTACAAACCATCCAGAAACAGCTGTATCATCATATATTCTTTTTTACAGCATATGTCCCTGTTGATTGTTCGGAGTTTTTTATACTTGACTACGAAGATGTAAAATTATCACCAATGGAAAGACAGGCCTACATCGAGTATCAGAAAGAAAAACAGCATCTTTGTAACAAGAAATCTCACAGGCTAGAGAGTGTTATGGGATATCGGTCATGTCACAAGAACTTTACTCTTTATCAAGCTAATATGTCGAAGTTCAGAGGTGTTCATGTTGGATTGTATAAAACGTTTAATACTCAAATCCAAGGATGCGTTAATTGTGCAGAATATACAGTGTAAGTCCCTTATTTATAACACACACACACAGCACACACACAGCACACACACACACACACACACACACAGCTACAAGTAGAGTATGCCCAGATCTACCATCACATAATGTACTTTCTATTTTGTTATGCAGGTTTCGCTCAAATTTCTTTAAAATTTGCCAAAAGTTAATTACATTTTCAAACTTTGCTTTTCTGTAAAAACAATCTTTCCAATAGCTAGGGGAATATATATATATATATATATATATATATATATATATATATATATATATATATATATATATATATATATATATATATATATATATATATATATATATATATATATATATATATATATATATATATATATATATATGTTACATAATTTCAACATCATTACCTTATGTTATTTATCTTTGTTTTGTACTTCATTTTTACATTTATTCTGAAAAAAATTCTAGTATCTTCCTGTTCTTTTTGTATTTTTTCTCCATTTTTATATTCATTAGGTCTACTGGTCATATACCAGAGAAGCTTAAGGGATGGTCTGTTGTCCACCATCTGTCCATCTGTCAGCCCAAGTTATCATGATTCCTTCTAAACTACTCCCATAATTGCTTTGAAAAATGACATATTCATCCCATGGTCTAGTTGGTCTGAAATGAAACTGGTGCTGCGTGAACATTCAATAAGGCCACCATTGCAGCCATCTTGAAAATCTTGTTATCACTACTCCTTCCCCTGAATTGATGCCATATTAACATGAGGTTTTCACTAAAAGACTTATAATATTTAATACATGGTGCTAAATAAAAATGAGGCCAATCTGACAACCAATAAGGCCACAGTAGGAGCTATCTTAAATTGTATTATCACAGCAAAGAATTGTATTGATGTGGGAATTTCACCTGACTTCTTATGATGTCCATTTGGTCTTAAATGAAAATGGTGCTGATCTGATGCTTGGTATGTCTACTACAGCAGCCATCTTGAAAATCATATTATTATTACTCCATAATGGAAAGTCATATCTTGAAATTATTGTTATCCTAGCTTTCCTTCAAAAGAATGGCTGTATCAATGTGGCAATTTAGTAGCAGATTTCTAATTGGTCTGAAATGAAAATGATGCCTGTTGTACATCTAATATGATTGCCTAAACAACTGTCTTAAAAATCTTGTCACAATGAAGATGAATGAATGATCATTGTAACTTGGGGTTTTGACCAAAGATTTATATTGATGTTTACTTTGTCATAAATTAAAATGGTTTTATTGTGAGATCCAATTAGTCCACAACAGCAGCTAATTTGAAAATTGTATCACTGCTGGAGAATATCAGATATGCTTTTAGTGCCTAGCTGCTTCAAGGATGACATGGTCTTGAATTCCTGGAAATTCTTTTTGCTTAGTAATGTATTTGACCCTTCAAGTTATTGTGGGTTTGTTTTTTATTTTTTATTTTATACACTTTTAATTAGCACTATATAGCCATTATTGTGCTGACATGCTGTTAAATGCATACATCTTGCTCATTTTTTAATGCAAACTTTGCTTCTCTGCCCATTTTTGAGCTCAAGAATAGACACTAATAATGTAATGCTGGCAGCTTTAGGTCTACACACTTTCTAATGGCATTCCTAAGTTATGTAACCCTGATCTGCTGGTACCTAATGCACCTGTAGATTGGGCTTTACAGTAAAACATGTTATGAGAGACTGCCTTTTCTGTCAACAAAATATGGTCTCTCAAAACAGGTAGTCTCTCATAACATGTTTGTACAAAAATACCAGTTTTCAAAGGTCCAGTTTCAGAAGAAAAATAAGTACATTATCACTATATATGCTTCTATCATTAAACAAGAAATCAATTTTACATTTGAAGATCACATGTACATGTATTATCATAGGAAATCATTTATGATTTACTCCTTTCATTTTTATATCACAGTAAATTTGTTTTACTGATGTTTAAACCGCTATTGTTCCAGTGGTCTGTTGTTTTTTTTTTCTTCTCTCAGTTACAACAATTATTTTCTCCAGCATTAAAATTTGCCTTTTTTTAGTTGTAGGTTCTTCCATTGTTATTAAGGTACTAGGTGTTAACAATTTTAGTGCTCAGTTGTAATATTGACTGTAAAGATAGTTTTGACTAGGCTTTGTGAAAAAAAATGTTAATTGCATATCTAACAAGTAATGAAATAAAATGAAAGAGTTATCTAATCCAGAAACAGGATCATTTACTTGGAGATAAAAAAAAACACTATATGACCATACCTTAATTTCTGCACTACAGTGTCAATTCACAACCTGTACATAAGCCTGGTATATGGACTGTACTATATGTCACCGTATCATGCAGCCAGAATTCTTTTCTTTTTTTTTCTTTTTTTTTATCAGAACAATCTTCACTATTCATGCAATCATTGTTGTAAATGATTACATAAAGGTCAGTGGTGTCTGTCTCTGCTCTCATGATACAGTCATTTATATAGCTGGATACTGGGACCTACTTATACATATGGGTGGTAGCTATGATAAGGCTGGGAATCAGGCTAATAATCTGTGTACTTTAGTCCGGTTTATAATAGGAAATATAAACATTATAAACATACCTAAAAAATTTCAGAATGAGAAGCCAGTCTAATTTTTTTAGACTGGTACAAGCAGTAATTGTTACACATGACTCAGCTGCTGAAATAATGTGAATGATATACCCACAAATGGGAAATAGTAATCTCATTAAATGACATAAAAAAAAATTGATGTTAGTAACTGAAGTAAAGTTCCAACTACTGTCATCATTGATTTTCAATTTAGTTATTTCCTGTGATCTATAAATACACATTATCTGTATTTATGTCAGATCATCAATTACCTTAAGTGTTCATCATGAAAGAGTAAACTCTCTTTAATTCTTTGCAGCTTGTTTACTATCAGCACAAGTCAGGGCACAAGCTAGTAAGCAAGATAAGAACAACTTTTGTGCCTTTTGTAATAGTTCCCTGGTTCCTGTGCATTTGTTTTCAAAATATTTCTGTAACAAATTGTTCAAAAGGCAAAGTTTGAAGAAAACAGTTCTTGTCTAAAAGCATCTTCTTAGAGTGTGTCATTTTTTTAATTTATGAATAACCATTGCTTACACATTGATAGATGTATTCATTATGACAAGTTTAGGAATTCTATGCTAACAGTTCTACTTTTGCATGTTTTCTGGCACTCCATATATGGAAAATGCAGAGGCACATTCACATGAGGTTGCTTTTTCACCTATGTAAAAGATGGCAGGCATTTTCCAGGTTAGAATTCACCTCACTGAAACGTGAGAATTTGCAGTTGCCATTTATCAAAGTTGCTCTGTTTAAAATATGATATTTTGTTGCCGTGGATACAATTTTGAAAGGCTTACTTGTACTTATTTTATCTTACAGAACTTTTTCTTTCTTTCTTTCAGTTGTGACACAGAAAATCCAGAGTGCATATCAGAATGTGTTAAAAATGATAAGTATCCCATAATATAAGAGATAGTGCTTGACATTCCAACCAATTAATTAACATGTCGTGTTACAGTGGATTTACAGATTTTACAGTGGATTTACAAATTTGTTGTAATTTCAGACTTTGAAGCTTATCATTTTCCTTATTATTGTGTTTATTCAATCAGGTAAATATTTTTTTTCTCTGAAATAACTCTTTTGTCAAATAATTCTTCAATCAGAAATTTGTTTGGTGTATAATCAGAAATTATCATCAAATCAGAAAAACTGTAAGAAATTTGTTTGGTTTATAAAATAATATTCAGCAGACTTTTGCCTTTAGGGAAACTTTTAACTATTATTTAGAACATGGTAGCACTGTCTTTGCATGTTTTTTTTAAAATGCTAGTAAGGCATTTGCAGATGTCAATCATTGGACACTTTTTAAAAAACTGCTTGATGTTCAAATGCCTATATACATAGCTTACAATGACACTAGTTAACCAGTAGGGCAAACAGCTGTACTATGTATGTTGGAGAAGTGTAGTATCCAGCCTTTTTTTTACGAAATCAATGGGATGAGGCAGGGAGGTATTATTTTGCCTTTGTCATTTAATATGTACATATGTGATTTAAATAATAGGCTGTGTCAGTATCACATGGGGATAGATTTGGCACCAAATTTGTTATTTCTTAACAGTTTTGGTTTTTGCTGATAACATGTTATTGACAAGTCTTTCTATCACAGGTTGAAGGAAATTATTAAAGATATTTGAACAATATGCTTTGTATTTACAGTACACAAAAATCAGTATGCATGGTCTTTCAGTCAGCTTCAGTTACCATCTTCTCCCTCTGTACATCTTGGCAGACATGCCCTTACAAACACTTGCTGTTACACCCTAGTCAATCAGGCTTTGGACAGAAACATTCATGTCAGACTACCTTGATCTATCTAACTGATAAATGGCTTCAAGCATTGACCATGGAAGAATAATAAGATCTGTATTTGTAGATTTCAGGAAATCTTTTGACATGGTTGATCATGAAATCTTTTGAAGAAACTGAAAATCTACCAAGTGATGAAAGCACAGTTAGATGGTTTACTTCATACTTAAGTGAGAGAACACAACATGTTGATATCAATAATGTTCTGTCTGAATCTGAAAATTTAGATATGGAGTGTCACAAGGCTCAATTCTAAATCCATTTCTATTTAATTTATTTATTAATGGCCAACTACTTTTACTAAGGGACTCAATATCATCTACAGATCTCCATGCAGATGACACAACATTGTTAGACATCCAAAACACAAAGCATGAACTTGAAATTTCTCTACAGAATGTCCTAAACAAACTGGACAACTGGTGCACATGCAATGTGGCATGGTGGTAAATACTGGTAAAACTAAAATATTACTTATCTCAACATGGCAAAAAGGATATATATTGATGGTGATGAACTATGTCTGACATGGAATAACAAAAATTTGTAAATGGTTTGTGGTGATAGATTACTTGGTGTTTTGGTAGAAAATAACCTATCATGGACTAAACATAACAAACATATCAGTAAAAAAGTTGATTCAAGTTTATGGCTTTTCAGTTGGATCAGACATTTTCTCCTTGAAAAGCACAGAAAACTATTTTATATCAGTTACATGCAACCCTATTTAGATTACTGTAATACAGTATGGGGTAATTCAGTCACAGAAACATAGCAAAGCTAGCACATCTTAAAAAAAAATCATTTGGGTTAATCCAGAAAGAAAGCAAGGAAATTAGCTGGCAAGTTACAAATATTTCCAATTAAAGACCAAATCCTTTTGAGTAAAGCCATGTTAATATACAGGATATCCAATAATAGTGCTCCTGAATATTTACAATCACTATTCCAGTATAGACTACCAGGCAATATTCATCACCTGCAATATATGTCTACCAAACATAAAATTCCCAAACCAAATAAGGAATTATTTTAAAAAGTTTTCAATACTCTGGAACTTTGCTCTGGAATAGTATTCCAGTTTTGATTAGAAATGCCCATTCTATTTCCTCTTTCCAAACCTAATATATCCTGTGGCTTCAGAGATGCAGCTAAAATAAATTTCTTTGTATGAGGGTCTCAAGGTAGATTAGTTCTTAGCTAATTGTTACCCTCTTTAAATAAAGTCATTCTTCTTCTTCTTCTTCTTCTTCTTCTTCTTCTTCTTCTTCTTCTTCTTCTTCTTCTTCTTCTTCTTCTTCTTCTTCTTCTTCTTCTTCTTCTTCTTCTTCTTCTTCTTCTTCTTATTATTATTATTATTATTATTATTATTATTATTATTATTATTATTACATTTCAACAGTCACACACATTTGGGACATATTTTAAAATTCAATTTATGCAATGGTGAAGATGTGATGAGACAATACAGATTTTTTGTACTTAAACCAACATGCTTCAGTGAAATTGTGGAAATTGCTCTTGGAATATAAAAATTAGATTATTCAAATCTTATTGCTGCAAAATGTATTGCACTCCCCTGTGGACAAACTTTAATGAATGTGTGAAAATAAAACTAGTTATTGGTTATTAATAATGGTCTTCATTGTCTATTAAGCTTTATAAGATGTAACAGTGCCTCTAACATAATTGTTGCCTATAATGTATTTTGTTTGAAGAAGTAGTGAGAAAATATGTCTTCTCCCTAGCAAGAATATCTAATAGTAAGAATTGTATTTTGAAAACTCTGTGGAACTATGACATTCATTTAAATTCTCTGAATTTAGATATATGGAACAAAATACTCTTTAAATGTCTGACATAATTTAGATATATGGAACAAATTACTCTTTAAATGTCTGACATAATTTAGATATATGGAACAAATTACTCTTTAAATGTCTGACATAATTTCATTGTTGACAATGCTGGACACATTCTGCAGTGATAGAAGTCTATGATTTTTAATGTTAAAAATACTTTGCATTTTATATTTTAATTGAGATAAATAAACTATAGAATCTAAAAATAAAGAATTATTTTTTTCTTATTATGTCTTATCCCATGGCCAATCATATAAAACTATTTAAGGTGCCTAAACGCTCTTTTAAAGATGTCAGCTGGTGCCAGATATCTTTTAAGGTCCTTCACACTAAAAACTATAGTTTCTTTAAGGTACATTATATTAAATGTCTTGAAATAAACCTGTTTTTGGTAACCATTATCCTATCAAGGAAGGTTACTTTTTTCTTGGTGGGGCAGCTTAGAACAGGTTTCAATTAACATCTTAACATAGGAATGCATCAGTTGATACAAATCAGAAATATTACTTTATTACATTATAATTGCCACAATAAATTAATCAGAATTATTAGTTTATTACATTATAATTGCCACCATAAATAAATCAGAATTATTAGTTTATTACATTATAATTGCCACCATAAATAATTCAGAATTATTACTTTATTACATTATAATTGCCACCATATTGACATGGTATCATTTGAGAATGTTATGGATAATCAGTCTTGGCATGTTTAGCATGGCATTGTAAGCTGGTTTTTCTTGTAGAGAAGCCCGGTTTCTTGCCCGCTTTGCTGGACTGGTTGCTTTATTAAAATCTGATGCCACTATTTACTGTTGCCTAATTTGTTCTGTTTTATTTCAGCACAGACTTGTGGTCGATCTTACGTGGCAACTTGGATCAAAGAAACCAACATGATACTTTTGGTTGCAGCCAACCAGTGTGAATGCAAGAGCAACATCGTGTTTAATCTGAATGCAACAGAGATAAAGTATATCCTTTTAATATTTTTTTTTAAATGGAAGTACTAGTACTCTCTGTTTACATGCTTTCATGAAAACATTTGAATACATCACTAAAAGTATATCATATGTTATTAACATGCCTGCCCGCCCATCTGTCTGTTGGTTTGTGTGTAACAGCTTAAGTTTTGCTTTACATACCTTTACTTTGCAAGTGAGCTGTCATTTAGGAGGCAAAGAATACTATTAATTTAAAGGTCAAAGGTAAATGTTACTGTTACCAGCCAAAGCATTTTAATATCTTAACCAGATGTTTCAGAAGTGTTGCCTTGAAGAAGTTAAAGAACCCTGTTGAAGTGTTGCCTTGTAGAAGTTAAAGAAGTTAAAGAACCCTGTTGAAGTGTTGCCTTGTAGAAGTTAAAGAACCCTGTTGAAGTGTTGCCTTGTAGAAGTTAAAGAAGTTAAAGAACCCTGTTGAAGTGTTGCCTTGTAGAAGTTAAAGAACAGTGTTGAAGTATTGCCATGTAGAAGTTAAAGAACCCTGTTGAAGTGTAGCCTTGTAGAAGTTAAAGAACCCCATTGAAGTATTGCCTTGTAGAAGTTAAAGAACCCTGTTGAAGTGTAGCCTTGTTGAAGTTAAAGAACCCTGTTGAAGGTAAAAAGTCAAGGTTAACAACAAACCATGACAGCCAAATGGTTTCCTTGAAATAACTTGAGTTACAGTTACTGTCAGAAAAAAATTGAATATTGGTTGCCTTTTAAAAAAACAGAGGTCATTGATTTGAAGGTTAGAAGAGCAAATGGGCAGGTCATCATCATTGAACTGACCCTAGATGTACTAGTGAATAATCACAATAGCAACACAAGTCTTTCTTTCATGGTGTCCATAATATATAAAATGAACTAAAATGATCTCCAAGGTAAGATCTGTCCACACACCTATATCGCTCTGCCACGTTCGATTGTCCCATTGAAGTTCGTTAAACGGACAATTTTTCCAAAAACTTCATCTGAATAGAATATTTGAAAATAATCCAAAGCTTTCCTGGAGCCATCTAACACTAGGATGTGCCCAACTCTGTCAGAAAACTGAAACAAATCACTTTGGTTTTCCGGCTTCATCCCCCAAAAAACCCACATGGAGCGTACAATTCCTCTGGTTCAAAACCTTCAAAGTCCTCTTCATCGTCAACACTGTTACTCACAAGTGCATTCCATTGTCTCTCCATACGTTTTCTCTCATTTTCATCCAAATTTACCAGGTCGAAATTATTTAAATCCTCCAAAAACTCTCCTTTAAAATTCCTTTAAATGCCGCCATTTTGGATACAAATTTCAGCATTCAGAAAGCACGTTAAAAGTTCCTACTTTGTTCGATATATCTAGTTGTATACAAGCTAAACTCATGAGATCATCCAAATATAACATCTACATTACCAGATGGCCATAGAACACAATTAATTTTACTATACTGGCTCTACATTTGTTTCTCAGTACTGAACTTTCCACTGTGTGACAATCAATACAAATCATATGTTAATCTAAAATACCTTCAAAGATGACTTTATGTTGAAGTTCTTGTCAAAGGTTGACCTGCATATTTTTGAGAGGCTGAATTGTAAACAAAATACCAGGTAACGGAACATAGATTTCACTTCTGGATCATTGCCATGACCTTATTACTCAATGTGCACTGTCGCTGAAATACACACAGACAACCACACCATAAGCTCACATTTTAAAGAATAAACAAGAATGCCAAAATCTAACTCTAGTATCACCACCAAACTCAGACAGAAAAAAGTGATCTAAAAAAAGACTGGGACTACATTCGTGGGTACTGAACCAGATTTTATTAATTGTGTACTGATGCCTGAAAGGGTCAATGTTTTTGTCAAACTTTTATATTTGCATTTTATTTTGCATGCCACTACTATTTCAACTTCATACATAAAGTCTTTTGAAATTTCCTTGCAAGCAAGACATGTGACAGCTGTCAGAAAGTGTGTAGTGCTGGTGTTCTATACGGTGCAATTGGAGGACCAATTGTTCTTAAGAAACTAAAACTAAATTTGCTATATCTTCCTTAATTATAGGAATTTTTCAATGTAGTAAAAACCTAATTGTAATATGTGATAAGGCCTGTCTGACAATATGCTTGAAATTAAAAAATATTGATATATTAAATTTTAAAGGAAATTGAAATAAATATTTAAATTTTAAGAACTTTTAATTTTAAAAAAATTAATTTTCATACAAGTTATAATATTTAGTTTGACAAATTTAAGGCAGCAAAGTTGATTAAAGAATGGTGTTTAAAACAAATGGTACTTTGGGTCTGTACAACTGATAACATTATTCCCAGGGCTAATGAAGCATGATAGCTCACAGTGATTTTGACAGCAAATTGCAATATGCCTATCCAGATGCATAAAGGTGTACATGCTAAAGAAACAATGGCAGGTGCTATTTTCACATTTATTGTTTCAGGTACTTGGGCAGTTGTTTGTATAACTAATAGCCCACTCAAATTTAAAGTTTTGATGGGACCACTACCATGTTTTATAGCAAATATGCATTCCATTTTAATGCCGATAACTACAAAAGTCAACAATGCAATATGTAAATACAGTTTCAGGGAGGTTCCACCTTACTGAAAAATGATGTGAATCTCTGTCATGAAGATCTAAGCCATGTCTTTGAGATGCTGTATATCAGTGTACTGATATGAACTCATCTTGGTCACTTATAGCAGCACAATGCACATGTACTTATGAGACCTTGCTATCACCATTGGACTACTGGAGAGCTTCCAAATTGATCCAACTCTAATACTTTGTTCCAGATACCAGGATACCAGACTAGACCTGAAAATATATAACATGTTTCACTTAATTCTAAAAAAAGAAAGATGTAGGCAAATGAAGTTAAAATGTGTTAGATATGGTGATTTCAAAATAACATTCAGGTTGCAAATATGGGTAAAAAAGGTAAACTTGATAGAGTGACACTCAAAGATGTGAAGCAATGGGCATGTATTAAAGTGATATATGCCTCCTAAAAATAGATGAAGTTTCTACAAGCATATTTAGCCATTTACAGGTTAAATAACTAATCAGGTAGAGTATATCATAAAGTTTAAGGCAATGTTGGAACGGTGAGGTTTGATCATTGGTGCAAACATTGATACATACCAGTACACTGGAAAGTCAAATGACAATGTACCAAATTAAAATTTATTACTATATGCAATCCTATTCATGAAGAAAAAACAATTTTAGATATTGAGAGTGAATACAGTGAAATGTGGCCACACAGATCAACTATAGGTACCAATAGATCTTATATCATCAACTAAATATGAAAATTTCATCCCGAAAACTTGTAAACAAGGATGGTTTTTTGCATGTGTGGGACATATGTAATGCACTTGTTAAAATCACATGTGCAAACATGATTCAAATAATCTGAACATTTTTAGTCTATTTTTAAGAGTGTTGGCTACCAAGTTATGAAGCTCAATGATTCAATGGAATCAGATATCAGCTGATGCTGCAATATCGCCCTCTGTCCAAGTACTAAATTGACATGTGTTACCATACAGAGGCATATTCATGATGAAAATAACATCTTGGGATATTTTAAGTGCACACAGTCAGAACTGAGCCTTACAGATTCACTGTAGGTACTATGTCAGCCTAACAATGTAAACTTTTGACTACAAACATTCCAAAATATATGCAGATTTGTTCATGTCAGCTATGTAACCATGTTAGGATCAGTTGTAGAAAGTTAAATTCAAATAATCTGTTTGAATATTACTTATGTAATCTTTAAATTGTCAGATAACAAACATTATTAGTCATTAATAATGCATAAAGCAAAATGGATCATTAGAATTCCCATAATATCATCTGGGCCACAATGCCGCACTACATCAATCAACATCTTAAAGAAACTGAACAATAAAATGGAATGCAATCTGTGTTCAACTTACATCATTTTGCTGGGGTTTTTTTTACATGCAATGGTAAATATACCTGGGTAAAGTATATTTTACCCCTCTGACCTGTATATAATTCTCTGACAGCTTAATATGATTTTGTAGAGAACTTGAACAGGTTCTAGTATAAAGTCTTCATCTCTGTCCTCTCACTAAATACCCTATAACTATGTTAATAAACAATTACTGATAGCTATTCAAGCAGATATGTGTTGCTCTGGAAGTCAACCCATCATAAACACATAAATTAAGTGTTCAGACCCCAAATAAATAGTTTCAATGACCTAAAGGTACAAAACAAAATAGAATTTTGTCTTCATGTATTTTAAATGAGATTCTTATTTTCACTAACAAAGATATTTTCTCTGACCATATTTGACAAATATCTATCATTTGAGCTTGTATATTGTGTAGGAGTATATATATGCTGATATCATTTAATATTATTCCCAATAAATATTATATATGTGTATACTTGGTGGAAAATTTTTTTTTAATTGTTTTTTTAAATTTCAATTTAAATTTTTAAAATTAAAATTATTTTTTATTTTTAATTTCATTTTTATATTTTTAAAGTCAATATACATAACATATTAAAATTTCATGTGTATATCATTAATAATAAAGATTTTATCAGTTCAATGTTTACTCACATGCTTTACTGACAGGCCATAGAAAACAATTAATTTTACTATACTGGCTCTACATTTGTTTCTCAGTACTGAACTTTCCACTGTGTGAAAATCAATACAAATCATATGCTAATCTAAAATACCTTCAAAGATGACTTTACCATGAAGTTCTGGTCAAGGGTTGACCTGCATTTTTTTGAGAGGCTGAATTGTAAACAAAACACCAGGCAACGGAACACAGATTTCACTTCCAGATCATTGCCATGACCTTATTACTCAATGTGCACTGTCGATGAAATACACACAGACAACCACACCATAAGCTCACATTTTAAAGAATAAACAATAGCCTTTAAATTCTTACCAAGAATGCCAAAATCTAACTCTAGTATCACCACCAAATTCAGACAGGAAAAAGTGATCTAAAAATAGACTGAGACTACATTCGTGGGTACTGAACCGGATTTTATTAATTGTGTACTGATGCCAAATGGAAGTTATTAAAGGTACCCCGAAAGATATTTAGTACTATAATGTTAAAGAAGAACACTGCCTCAGACCAAAAAGTCGGTCCATAGTGTTTATGGACTTACTTCCCCCTGACTGGTTTTGTGGTCTGCCGTGATGAAAGGGTTAATATCATCAGCTGAGAAATATGATGATCCTCTTAAAATGCATAAAACTTATGTCCCTCAAAAATGCTACTGATTTTCAAGTAAAGTTATAGACCCAAAAAATTTAAATTGTTTGATTTATTGTCCCTGTTTTGTCTCATGAATGCTCTTGAGACCTCAAGACAAAGGAAAAATTTCATAATAGGTACTTATCTTATAGATGTCCATACAAATTTTAAAAAAAATTCTTTCTTACAGTACATCTGGCACCCGCCACCAACTTACATTACAGTTGCATTCCCAAAAGTCACCACTGTCTTTAATTGTCTTTGAAAATAGATAATTGAAAATAACTGTAATACCATTCATTGTAGCCATTTATGAATCCTTAGTATGATTTTAAATTGTAGACAAATAATTGCATTCTTATTTAGTCTTTCCTAAAAAAAAAAAATTTTAATTTGGTCAAGTAAAAGTTATATAAGTCAGCAAATACATGCATAAAATTATACCCATATAAAAATTATGCCGACATCCAGAAAACTGTATTAATAATCATCTTGAAAATCTTCATGTGGCTACTTTTCTTGAAAGGTTTATCAAGGAAATGTTTCATGTGAATGAATGGTCGTATCAGGGATTTTCACAAAACACTATAATACGTAGTGCAAGATATATCTGGTTCTGCATGAAAATGGTACTTATCCAGCCTCCAACATGTCTCTGTAGGGGTCATCTTGAAAAATCTTGATAACACTACTCCTCTTGCATGAAACAGCATAAATTGGTTTGAATAAAAATGGTGCAGATCTGACCACCAACATATCCATACTCTTTCAAAGTTTTGACAACCAGACTTGATTAACCTTGGAGTCATGTAAACAGTCATTGCTTGTATTATTGTATTTCATTAACTTCTGGACATGTTGACTAGTACTTATATACCTCAGTTTTGACCAGACATTGCATTCAGTTTCATGACACTAAAAGTTGTTAATTGGCACTTTGTTTTCTTCAAAGGAATGTTAAATATAGATTGAATCAAAGATAGTTGAATGGCTTTCCATCTATGATATCATATTGAAAGTCAATAACCATGCTGGAGAAGTTTGTCCTGCACTTAAATGTATTTTGTGAACATTTCAGCTCAGACATGTAAGCGATTAGAAACAAAGTCTTATCTCATATTCCTGTAAATTTTATTGTCATAAAGTTGGGATGTGCTTATTATCAGGCATGGGCCTTTTCATTGGAGAAATAAGGTACATTTAAAAAAATTATATACCACTATAACATAAGAAGGTCACTCTGATCTATTTTTCAAACTTCAGTGACTGTGTTTACTATTGTGTATGTTTAGGTAAATTTTGTTTTAAATCACTGCTTGTACCATCATGAAACTCAGTAAGTGCATCCTTGTTAAAAAGACTGTATGCACCATGTTACAAATAGGAAGTCCCTGTGACTTACTATTCTTGTTTCAGTGACTATAAACTTTTTGGTTCTGTCAGTTTCTCTTACAATTTGTTAATTGCACATTTATAAAACTTGATATGTGAATTGTTCAGGAAGCTTTACACCACCGTACCAAAAGTGGGTGAGTACAACCAGTTTCATTCTCATTACTGTTTCAATGTATATGTATGTATGTATGTATGTATGTATGTATGTATGTATGTATGTATGTATGTATGTATGTATGTATGTATGTATGTATGTATGTATGTATGTATGTATGTATGTATGTATGTATGTATGTATGTATGTATGTATGTATGTATGTATGTATGTATATGTGTGTGTGTGTGTGTGTGCATGCGTTCGTGCATGCATGCATGCGTTCGTGCATGCATGCATGCATGCATGCATGCATGTATGTATGTATGTATGTATGTATGTATGTATGTATGTATGTATGTATGTATGTATGTATGTATGTATGTATGTATGTATGTATGTATGTATGTATGTATGTATGTATGTATGTATGTATGTTATAATATGTACCTCTAATGATGAACACTGTCTTCCTTAATAATACTTACATGATGCAGAAGAAGAATGTACAAGATTAACAAATTTTGCCTACAGAAATATGTCCAGTACGTGCTATGATTACAGTAGAAAGGTAAGATCCAAATCCTACTGATGGAATGTCTGCATGAGAGTTTGCAGAATCTGATTGTGGATAATATTTTTTTAACGGTTCAGACAAAAAGCAATATTTAAAATACATTATGAGCTACTATCTATACTTGTTTAAAAGTCTGTTTGTCTGTATGCATAGAACCAGATCTACCATCACATAATATGCCAGCAGATCTAGTATATGCAGTTTGGAAGGTGTGATCAGCAGAACAAGCAACATAGACCCTGGTCTGCCAACACATCATGGAATGACATATCTAGGTGTATGTTGTTTGCAGTTGGACCTGACTTATAAGTAAATATATAATCTATCTTGATGAGTAGGTAAAAAGATTACACACTGAAATTAGCAGATGACAGTATTATTGAGTAGCCTTCAATTGAGCAGCAGACAGATTACTGAGTAATAACCATTAGTTCATCAGCAGATGACAAATCAACCCATAACCATACATTAATCAGCAGATAATAGTATCATTCAATACTAACCATCAGTTGATTAGCAGATAACAGATCATTCATAACTCACATTTGGTCAGTTGATGACAGGTCATTGAGTAATAACAATCAATTGATCAGTGGGTGACAGATAACATGAGTAATAACTGACAGTTGATGAACAAATAACAAATCATTGAGTAATAATTATCCATTGATCAGCAGATGATAGATTAATAAATAATAACCATCAATTAATTAGCAGCTGACAGACCATTAATAACCATCAGTTGGTCAATGGATGACAGATCATTCAGTAATAACCATCTGTTGATAAGTAGATGATAGATCAGTAATAACCATCAGTTGATTAGCAGCTGACAGACCATTAATAACCATCAGCAGTTGACAGATCATTGAGTAATAACCTACAGTTGATCAGCAGATGACTGATCATTAAGTAATAACCATCAGTTGATCAGCAGATTACATCATTGAGTGATAACCATAAACTGACTAGTACCAAACAGGTTTGCTTAATATTGCTCATACAGTACTGACAGTTCAATGTTATGAAAAATTATTGTGTAATTTTATATGTGAACTTTTAATGTGTGTTGCAAATTGTAAATTAACAAATTTAGCTGAATATTAATTGTTATCAACCTATAGATAAGCTATAATATGCTTTATTAAATTCCTTCCCAAATGTGTTTTTTTTCAGGAAGATGAAAAGAAATGTGGACAGTGTGGTTTACACATCTCCGGAGCCTCATTCTTTCTTTCTCTACTATTTAGTTTTTTGCATTTCTAGTGGTTATCAGTCTATTGTGGTTTTTTTCTTCTGTGATAATTAAGAATTAAGATGACCAGTCAATAGGAGATGGAGTAACATCGAAGAACCAGTCATTGATGAGTGCCTATGTTTGTCTTAGATTGAGAACATTTGTTCAATCAGTGTTTTTCTGGAGGCATTATAAAAGAAAACAAAATCCATGATGTACAGACAGATTCTGACTGAAAACAATTAAGAATTTTAACTTTTTATTATAGACAGAATGGGTTGTGCAAAATTTGTCAGCAAAACTTGTGTTGAACAAAATATTTTACAATAAGTTTGCTGAACACCATGGAAATAATGTGGTATCTTTGGTGCTAATGATAAATCATTTCAAAATAATTAGTATTTACATGTCACTAATATACTGTAGATCAGCCCATGGTAACATACTAATATACTGTAGGTCAGCCCATGGTAAAATACTAATATATACTGTAGATCAGCCCAGTGTACTAATATGCTATGATCAGCCCAAAGTAGTCTTCTACATCAGCATGATACAATCTAGAAGGTGAATTCAATTTATTCCTTGGCTGACTTAAGAAACTTGACATTTTTCATGCTGAGGTTAAAGATTCCATTTATTTGGAACTCAGGGTAATTATTCATAATATTGCCATTTTTCCTCCCAATGTTGCTGTTTAATTAATTTCATCGATTCATCATTGGCAAATATCTTAGATCTGTGGAGAAAACACAAATCAATGTGCACTCTTATGACAGGAATTTTATATGCCTGGTTGTGTTGTGTTAAAATGTTGCCCATTCTCCATTATCTACAATTACCAAAATTTGCAAACATAATGTAGCTTGAATTTGGAGTAAGGAACGTTAAGACCATTGACTGAAAGAAGAAAAATAAATAGGGTATAATGACACATGGTTTTGGGATTTTCTTTACTTCTCGTTATTCTGTGTCAGGGTTTTTGTAGAGGAAAAATTTTCAAAAATATTTCTGCAAAAAATGGTCAGTTGTCAGCCATATGTCTTCACTAAGGTTTGTGGATGGGTTGACAGTTTGGTTAAGAAAGAAGTCTTTTGATTTAGAGTAAAAAGTATAATAATCAAGGTCACTGACTAGTAAAATAAAATGGTTTTTTTTATAAGTTTTAATTCTGGATCAAACACCTTAACCAAAGTTTATATAAGGTTTGCACTGAATGTATGGAAGAGATCCATTGATTTTATGATCAAATATTCAAATGTCATAGTCACGGTGAATCAAAGAAAAGTAAGTTTGCACAGCTTTTATTAAATATGTACTTGGAAAGAATCATAATGAGTTAAGACAATTCAATACTTTGACACAATTGTATGTCACTTTAACCTTGGTGTAAAGATACAGCCATAGCAAACTTGCATTAAGGTTCTGGTTCAAGGTCTTTTAATTTGCTTGTATTTCTAAGCCTTTGATTTTGTTTATATTTAGGATGAATTATCATGAACCAAAGATGATTCATTCTGCAACATTCTAACTTTTTCTTTTGACCATGGGGTTGAGGTCACATGTTTTGCAACACCCCTTTGATTGTAGGCTTTACAAGCAGACCTTGGTATTATATTTGAATCTATTTAGATATTTTAAGCAGTTGTGATAAAAACTCCATTAGTACATAATTTTTAAAAGTATGTAGAAAATGAAATTTAGTATGCATATTTATGTTATTATGCATATTTAGTTTGCAAGCCATTTTGCAATTGTTTTTGGTATAAATTTTAACTTTGAACTTAAACATTTACTGACAAAAAATATTGTTAGCACTGTTAAACAAAGAACCCTTAATTAATGTAGACCAATAAGGTTTAATAAACATATTTATATTCTTAAGTGTATAATCCTAATTAAATTTTTTTTGCAAAAACATTTCATGTTATTAAATAAAATTTGGCACTTGTATATGGCTTGATTAAATTTTATTGCTATTACAAAAATTGTTCAGCATTTTGAAGTTTGTATTTACTTAACTTTGATTGCTTCTGTAGTGTTTTAAGAAGCAACAAGCACAAATCAGTTTTTTACTGTTCAAGATTTTAACCTATCAGTAAACTCTTAAACAAACATTACACTTGCCCTGAATTTTGCACAGCTGAAAGTATTTGTAGGATATTCAAATTGACCAATCTTTTTTGAGCTAATGAGAGGGAGACTAAAATCTAGACCTTAAAATTAGGAACTTTCTGAATCACACTAAAATCCAGACCATGAAATCGGAGACTTTTTGTATCACATTACATTTCAGATCATAATATCTGGAACTTTCTATTTTCACATTCATAACAATATTTCATTTTATTCTCCTTGGTATATTTTACATTTCCTTTTGTCGGCTACCATTTGGAAGTAAAGCACCTTTTCCAAGATTTGTCACAGTTGCCAACATAGTTTGATCATGAATCAGGCATGGTAACCACTAATCCACTGCTTTCTATTCTGATTTTAGGTATAATTGCATTTTTCTAAATTCTGTTGTGCTACTGACCCACAGACTTAAGAAACTTTAAATTTGATTGTGGAAAAGTATTGATAAACTTTTATCTTTTGTCAATTTTATCCATATTTGTTCCTCAGTGTCATGGAATTATTTCAGTGACCAATAATTGCTCAGAAAAAAAAATCCGGTTGTGACAAATTGTACTACACAAAAGATACAATGGTTGCTGGTATTTTTCAAATTTTGAAGAAATTGTTTTTTTAATGAAAGTGTAATGTGGACCAGGTTTTTATACTATGCCATGTATTCTGTCCTTTAACTTGAATCCAAATGCAAACAACATAGAGACTGATTTACCATTCATGCTATTTGTTGTACAAGACAAAGTTTGGAGCACCAGTTCTTCACTGAAAAAATTGTAATAAACCCAATCATAAACAAACAATTATTTGAATACAAGACATGTTTAATGTGTGAGAAACACTTCATTTTTGTTGAAGTTTTGAATAAAATTCTTTCATTTTGCTTATATTTTCTAAACCCTGTGATGTGATTCAATCCCACTTGTAAATCATGAATCATTATTAAGTTAAAGACAATTCATTCTGTGACAAGCTCACATAACACTTTCACTTATGTCAAGGTCGTACATCGTACATCAATATTTTGATAGCATGCTTGATGTGCAGACCAGGCCCTATTAAAACCTCTGCATACTTGGCATGCAAACCTAGGCCCTATTAAAACCTATGAAAGTATTTAGTACTGCCGTACTCAACATGCAGACCCAGGCCTTGTTAAAACCTCTGCATACTCAGTATGCAGACCCAGGCCCTATTAAAATCTCTGCATACTTGGCATGCAAACCTAGGCCCTATTAAAACCTATGAGAGTATTTAGTACTGCCATACTCAACATGCAGACCCAGGCCCTGTTAAAACCTCTAAATACTCAGCATGTAGACCCAAGCCCTGTTAAAACCTCTGAAAGTATTCAGTTCTGCCAAACTCAATATGCAGACTCAGGCCCTGTTAAAACCTCTGCATATTCAGCATGCAGACCCAGGCCCTATAAATCCTCTGAAAGTATTCAGTGCTGCCAAACTCAACATGCACACCCAGGCTAAGTTTAAACCTCAGCATATGTGACATGCAAACCTAGGCCTTGTTGTAATTTCTGTATATGTAACATGCAGATCCAGCCAATGTTAAAACCTCTGCATATTTGACAAACAGACCTAGGCCCTTTTAAACCTTAAAGTGTATTCAGTGCTACTGAATTTGACATGCAGATTTAGGCCCTTTTAAAACCTATGAGTGTATTCAGTACTACCGAATTTGACATGCAGATTCAGGCCCTGTTAAAACCTATGAGTGTATTCAGTACTACCAAATTTGACATGCAAATTCAGGCCCTTTTAAAACCTATGAGTGTATTCAGTACTACCAAATTTGACATGCAGATTCAAGCCCTGTTAAAACCTCTGCATACTCAGCAATTGCAGATCTAGGCCCTGTTTAAACCTCTTCATACTTAGCATGCAGACCCTTTGCTTTAAAACCTCAAAATGTATTCAGTACTACCATACCTGACATGTTGATCCAGGCCCTATTAAGACTTCGAATATTAATCAATGCTAATGGTAGCATTATTTTGCAAAGATAAAGTAAAATAAAATCTAACTTCAAACTGGATTAAATGTTTCCTAGTCATTTCGAAAGACAATTGTTTTAAATAGTAGTGGGCTGCAAGGAGCATGGTCAGTAATGCTGGAAATATGGTTTAATAATTCTCAAATACTACAAACATAGAATGTCACAAAATTAATTTATAAAAGTCTTGTAAGAAATTGTGTACCTGCTATTTGTAGAATTCTTTATCCTTAAATAAACTTGGCATTCTGAAGGGATTTTTGACAATCAAAGTATCTGTTATGATCAAATAGAGTTAATCACTTGTTCAAATGAACAATTACTTCCAGATAATGATGTCTGATTGGTTGAAAATCGTTGCTGATGGGATAATACTCCTGGATTTGAGGACCTGATAGATCTTTAGTTATACATAGTGAATTTTGTGAATGATGTGGGGTCAGTGAAATGTGAATTTGCAAGAGCAATCTTTCTATTCATGTTCCAGTATCCTTAAATATCACATGTACTTGTAGGTCCAACTGCAAACTGCACAGACCCAGTTCTGCCATCATATAGTGCTCACATCAAATTGATGTCTATGCAGTTTGTGAGGAGTAATCACTATAACAAATGGCATGGACCCAGTTCTGCCATCATATAATGCTCACATCAAATTGATGTCTATGCCATTTGTAATCACTATAACAAATGGCATGGACCCTGATCTGCCAGTCATTTATGCAATGGCAGATCATTATCTCTGTTGTTGGCAGATGGACTCTACATATGAGCGACTACAAGATAAGTATCCCACTGAAGATATATTGTTAAAAATGTTGTCAGTTAATAATTATAGTGAACACTGTAAGGTCAAACATAGTGTTAAAATTTCCACATTGTAAGATGAATTTTACCGCCACAAATTTTTTAACACAATAAGAATTGTGTCAGATTCTTAGTAGAGTATGAGAATGAGGGATTACATATCTGTAATTGGATGAGTCAAAAGATTTATATCTAATTAAGGAGATTTGATTGTATTATAAAATGTATTAACTATATCAATTCACAGTGTTTATGTTTTTGCTTTGGATCAGTTCATTTGTACCCTGTAAGGTTGGCAGATTACTGGTTCATTTAAAAAAAAACATTCTTATTTTATTACAGTAACACTCCAGTGCAAGACCATTCAGAAAAAAATGATACCACTGATGTTAACAAAAATGTGCTGTTTACTTCTATTACCTGTTTTGCATTTCAATGGTATATTTATGAGGGCCTAGTCCATTCATAAAATGGTTGGGTATTGTGCAGATTCATTCCGCTTGCATAGTGAATTGTGCAGATCAGATTTCATATTGTGTACATTATATTTTGTCTTTATTTATGTGTGGGCTAAGCCTTAATATCCATTTTTTCAATGAAAGGGCAGACCATCCATTTTTTTAAACCTATATTCTTGATACAGTCATGAGAATCAACTTAACCCATTTTGTTCCATAGTTAAGCCACAGGAATGTCAGTTCATAGATGACCACTCTGGTTGCCTACTGGTTACAGCATCCTACTTGTATGCAGGAAGTTTTGGGTTAGAACATCAACTGAGTCATACCAGAGACATAAAAATGGTATTAACATCTGCCTCACTAGTTGATCAGTGTGAAGAGGTTAGTGTTAGGACTGGTCAACCTGGTGTCAGGATAATTTGGCTGGGTGAGATATCATGCTATATGTCTGTGGCATGGTGCCTCAGTGATAGACATCACTATAAAATGCCACATTGCATACATCATAGCACATTGTCCTGACACCAGGCCATCCAGCCCTAACACTAACCTCTTAATGCTGAGTGCCAAGTGAGGCAGCTGTTAGTACCATTTTTATAAGTTTTTGGTATGACTCATCCAAGGATCACACTGATGACCTCCCACATCTGAGGCAGATGCTATAACCACTAGGCCATCAGAGTTGTTTGATGTATAGCTATCATTTCCTGTTTTTGCACTCGTTTTATGTTGGGTATATTGTGTTACTGCATTGTCAATATATCCATTAACGTTGGAAAGAGTTTGCTGAAACTTTATCCAGGTACATGAATGATGATGAATCAATGTGTTGCACATCATAATCAAGACCCTATGCCAAAGGTCAAGGTCATGTTAAAGAAGAAAGCGAGTTAGTGGCCTGACACTTTGTCAAGGCTATAACTTTTAAAATTCCCAAGATATTTTGGTGAATCTCTTGCTTATATATTATGACTAGATAGTATAGCCAACACCACAGCCTCTACCCCTGCCTAATGGTCAAGGTCACTGTTAGGAAAAATGTAAATCAATAACTTGCATTCTTTGTTCAGGTAGAAGTTTTTAAACACTCATAATACCTTAATAAAATGTTGGTCATATACATATCATGACTAGATGATACCACAATCATGCCACTCATCCCAAGGTCAGAGTAACAGCAAAAGAACATGTAAATCAATCACATGTATTTTTGTTCAGGGTATTAACTTTAAACTACTGCAAATATTTTAAAGAAACTAGTAATTAGTATTATTGGATGCAGTGGCAAATATCACAGCCATGCCCACATCGGAATGTTAAGATCACTGGCATCAGAAAATAAACTCATTTTCATGCTTATCAGGTTTACAATTGCATTAGAGCCACTTAAATCATGGGAAAATTTAATTTAATTATATAATATTTATTTGTGCAGGTTGTATGTTTTCATCAAAACTTGTCTAGATATAGATATTTACAAGATTTTAAAGAGTTGTGAGTACCTGTGTAAACATGTTTATTTCTTTGGAAACATTATCATCGATTGAAACACTCCTTCAGTAGAGAAAATTCTTCTTTATAATCTTCTGGTGAAAGAGTTTCACTGCAAATAACAGTTTCTGTAATTCCCACCACTGATAATGGCTCCACCATTGTCCTGGTATTCTTTAATTTTGAAATTTTTAAAGTAGAACTCTGGAGAGGTACTGTCCACAAATAATCAAAATGTTTCTGACAAATACAAAGATCTTCATTGTCTCCCTAATCTCAGAATAATAAAATCTTCAACATTCTGAACTTCAGATCTTTTTATGCTCTGCCATATGCCAAGAGGATAGGGTATATTCTTATTTATATCAGTCCGTTTGTTGACAAGTTTCTTTCTACTCTACAACTTTTGAACAACTTCATTAACAGAAGGCCAGTATGGTGTAAACTTTCTATCTAAAATTTACTCCAACATAACATTTATGCTCAATAACTTTTAAAGAACTTTTTGGTTTGAATGAACCTAACAGAAGTAAAATCCAGTTATTTTCACTTCTGCATCAATATTCAATAAATTACAACTCTTGCTTGAATTTCATCATTTAAATTGCAGCTTAAATCAAGGGTATTTTTTTATATGCATAGCAGGAAAGAAATCAGCAACATGTATGCTGTATTGCAAATCTTGTTATTGAAGCAACTCATACCAGCATGGAGTTGTCACTGAAAGATTTATTGTGATATAGACTTATTACTAAATGAAAATGATTCTGCTCAGACATCCAGCATGTCCACCACAGCAGCCACCTTACAAATCGTGATAGCACTACTTTTCCACAATGGATGGTTATAACATTATGGGGTTTTCACTTAATGATTTCTTATGATGTCAAATTAGTGCTAAATGAAAATGCAGTTACCATGGCAGTCACTGTAAAAGTTGTTCTTGCTACTGCTCCATAACAGAAAATTATATTTGCATGGAAGCCATATCTGGATGGTGTTTGTCTGAGATGAAAATGGGACTACTATGATGGCCATCTTGAAAATCTTGTTATTGTTATTCCACCTGAATAAATGGTCATATCAGTATAGGACTTCCACTAAAAAAAGAAAACTTCTAATAAGGTAAAGTTGGTTCTTCTAAAACTCATGACA
Source organism: Potamilus streckersoni (assembly GCA_016746295.1). Lineage (NCBI taxonomy): Eukaryota > Metazoa > Mollusca > Bivalvia > Unionida > Unionidae > Potamilus > Potamilus streckersoni. The sequence continues at coordinate 1,811,803 of JAEAOA010001685.1, read as the reverse complement.
GAGTGATGTTCAGTATGACCACCAAACCAATCATCTTGAGAATCTGTTAACGCTACTCCTCATAAACAAAGTCATATTAGTATGGTCTTTTTGCTGATATTAGCTAGGAATTTTCACAAAAATTAGCAAAAGGGTTTTCACAAATATTAGCATGGTTTTTTAACTAATATTAGCATGAGCTTTATACTAATATTAGCAAGGAGGGGTTTTCACAAATATTAGTATGGTTTTGAACTAATATTAGCATGGGCTTTATACTAGTATTAGCATGGGCTTTTTGCTAATATTAGCAAGAAGTTTTCACAAAAATTAGCATGGGCTTTTTACTAATATTAGTATGAGATTTTTACTACTATTAAAAAGGGGTTTTCACAAATATTAGCATGTTTTTTTTTACTAATATTAGCATGGGCTTTTTACTAACATTAATATGGTCTTTTCACCAATATTAGCATAAATTTTTCACAAATATTAACATGGGCGTTTTGCTAATATTAGCATGCAGTTTTCACAAATATTAGCATGGAGTTTTCACTGATAGTAGCATGGGCTTTATACAAATATTAGCATGGGCTTTTTTGCAAATATTAGCATGGGCTTTTCACTAATAATAGCATGGGATTTTTACAAATATTAGCATGGGTTTTTCACTAATATTAGCATGGGCTTTTCACTAATATTAGCATGGGCTTTTCACAAATATTAGCAAGGGCTTTTCACTGATATTAGCATGGCATGGGATTTTGACTTATATTAGCATGGGGTTTTCACAAATATTAACATGGGCATTTCACTAATATTTGCATGGAATTTTCACTATTATTGGCATGGGATTTTCACTAATATTAGCATGTGGTGTTTACAAATATTAACATGGGCTTTTCACTAACATTAGCATGGGCTTTTCACTAATATTAGCATGGGCTTTTTACAAATATTAGCATGTGGTGTTTACAATTATTAACATGGGCTTTTCACAAATATTAGCATGGGCTTTTCACTAATATTAGCATGGGCTTTTCACAAATATTAGCATGGGCTTTTCACTAATATTAGCATGGGCTTTTAACTAATATTGGCATGGGTTTTTCACAAATATTAGCATAGAATTTTCACTAATATTAGCATGTGGTGTTTACAAATATTAATATGGGCTTTTTACAAATATTAGCTTGGGTTTTTCACTTATATTGGCATGGGTTTTTCACAAATATTAGCATGAGTGTTAATATGGTGTTAAGTTAGCCATAGATACAATTGATTAGGTTGATATCCAACCAATATTGCCACCATGCACAAAATCTAGTTGCTACTGTTCCTAGATGAAAAGTGATATTAGTATTGGATTGTCATCAAAAGATTTTTCTATAACATACTAAATTAAAATGGTGTCAGTTTGTATGACCATCATTGCAGCCATCTTGAAAATTATTACTCCTCCTAAATGGAAAGCCATATTGATATGGGGTTTTCGTCGCACTTTTCTTTTTTTTCCTGGCCATGTTTAGGTATTGCATATTTTAAATACCTGTCTTTTTTAATGTTTTATGCTATGAACTTGTCACTTGATCTGTCCATTAACTTTCAGTGCTTGACAGACTTTCTGGATGTTTGCCATTTTAGTCAGTTTGCATTGATTGATGAATTAACTTGAAAAGCACCAAGGACTACTACCTTGAAACCAGTGCTGTATGAGAACCCAGATTGTTAACACTTTATGAATGAAAAGAAAAAAACACTTTCATTAAGTTGTAACCATACAGGTAGTTCATACAAATAAAAAAAAATCTGATTTGTATTGGATCTCTCATTGATGATTGTGAATCGAGTAAACACAGTTTGAGAGTAACATGAAACAGGTTGAAGGTTTGTACTTCTTGTGAAAAATGTTCCAACAAAAAAAATTAAGTTGAATTGGTCAATCTTGACTGAAACATCTCTTAAATATTGCCTTAATTTTCACCAATTATGCAAATCATTAATTTTAAATCAAAATGCATGTATTTTAATGTATGTTTAATAGTCTTTAAAAATATAGCCTTTAATGTCTACTGATAATACTGCTCAAGCTAGAAAACAAAACCATTTCAAATGTACATATGCAAGTCATACAAATATTATCATATTTTATATTTTACCATACTTGTCTTCAGTTGGAACTTAACAAATTTTTATTGTAAAATGTTTCAGTGTATATTTGTATTTCTAATAGAAAAACTTTATTGCAAAATGTTTCCTTGTATATTGTTTTTTTTTTTATCTAATATCCAGTTTAATTAGACACACTTCAATTGTATATAATAATATTTAAAACACTATCATTTAGCAAAAAGTGCTTCAGACATTATTGATGCATTTATAATCACCAGTGTTATTGTTTTCATCCTGTTATCATCATTATGATTTTTATCAAGACCACTGCATGCTGTACAGAGACTGTGGACCATAAAATGCGTATGTTCACATGTACAGAACAGTATCCCTTGATTCACATGAATGGAACATCATCCCTACATTCACATGAATAAAATGGTATCCATAGATTCACATCTGTAAAAACAATACTACATTCATATGTACAAAAACATTATCCATACATTCATTTGGATAGAAAATGAACCCAGCATTCACACACAAAGAAAACTCGCCATTGAAAATGGTAACAATAAAGATTTGTTCAAGGATATAAAAAAATTATGTTTCAAAAATAAAAAATAGTTTTAACACAACCTAAAAAAAGCTATTTCAGTTTTGAAACTCTTACAGTTTTTGTTTGTTCCTTTTCATGTTGCTAAGTTCCAAGGATACTGTAGTATATGTGATTTTTCATACATTTTGATTTTTATAAATGATATTTTAAAATATTCTTCTCTAAAGTTTTGTACATAAAAGTTTGGGTTTTTTTTATTGAAAATGATAATTTATATTTTGACCTAAAATTATTTGTACATCCAAAAAATATCAATTTATCCTGATGGATTTGTTTGTACTCAAGTTTAAGTCTTGTGTTGAAAAATTTCTGCAAATCCAGGCCAGTAGCCAAAGAATCAACCCAAGCACATCTATTGAGGATGATAAGAAAGTATTCAATACTGTAAAATTAATTTTTAAAACTTTAATTTTGAATGGAAATACATAGATCTATAAAAGAAAGAATCATTATGAAATTTCTTATCAAACCCAATTTTGACTCGCAAATTATGACTTAAAATTCATTGCAAAATTCATGCATTGTGCACACGCACACACACATTCACACATGTACATGCACACAAATCCTAATGAAAAGATGTTTGAAATCCTATTTTATGTCATTTCTATGTTTTTCTAAGGCTACAGTATTTGAGAAACTTTGTTTAAAAAAGTATTATATTTCTGATATTTATTTTTAAAAGACTTCTTTTGTACAGTATATGATACACTAAATTGTTCTAAGATGTCTTTGTACAGTATATCATACACTTCATTGTTCTAAGATGTCATTGTTACAGTAAATCAAACACTTCATTGTCTTAAGATGTCATGGTTACAGAATATCATACACTTCATTGTTCTAAGATGTTATGGTTACAGAACAGAATATCATACACTTCATTGTTCTAAGATGTCATGGTTACAGAACAGAATATCATACACTTCATTGTTTCAAGATGTCATAGTTATAATACAGTATATCATATAGTTTATTGTTCTAAGATATCATGGTTTCAGTATAGTACATCATAGACTACATTGTTTTAAGATAACAGTTCAGTATAGTATATGCTACATTGTTCTAAGATATCATAGTTACAGTAGGGTATATCATACACTACATTGTTCTGACATATTCTTGTTAAGTGTATCATACACTATATATTTCCGAGATATCCTTGTTAAGTATATCATTCACTTCTTTATTCTAAGATGTTATGGTTACATGTCATTATATCATATACTATATTGTTGTAACATTCCAGTTACCTTTTTGTCATTGTTCTTTAAAGTATCTCTAACAAAATACATTGCATCATTTCTCCTTGTAAACCACCACCATCTCTGGTACTTTTGGAAGGCTGTGTTACAGAACATCTTGTACTGCATGATATTAAATACTTTATTGGAGTTCATTTCTATTGGCATATTTGCTTTGGGCTGATATCATCCTTGAATGATTGCAGAATATACTATAGAAATTTTTTTAATGGCTACCCGTAAGAAGGCTGTAAAAGAAATGCCTATTAATTGCAAATATTTTTGTCAAAGTACATGTGACTATTTGCAGAGTTCATCATATTATAACCCTATCCATTTGTCTGTCATTGCTTTTTTCCTTTACTACGAGATAACTTAAATTCTTCATCACCTACATTCAGATAACTTTATAGGCAACCATTTCCCAAGATCACAAGTTTAGATGTCAAGATGAAAGTGGCTGGAAGAAAAATTGTTTGCACACAAAAACATTAGTTTAACATCACATTCCTGGACCAAAGTTTGTGGGTAGCTTACATTTAGGCAAAAAGTCAGTTCATTTTGGGACTGAATGGTAAAGGTCAGGTAACTTTAACTAAATGGAAACAAATCTGGGCAGCAATATTATTGGGGTAAGGAAGAAGTTTATAGTAAAGGTCAAGGTCACTGTGATTCTAAGAAAGGAAAATGGTTTCTGCACAAAACTTTCAGTTCTGGACTATGTTATGTACATTAACTAAAGTTTGTGGAGGACTTAAATGCTACGGATGACTTACATGCTGGGAATTAAAGATGGGGATGGGGTCAAAATATCAAGGTGAATGAAAGAAGAAATATGTTTTATGGATAAGTTTTGTTTTAAACAATTTACCTTGTTCAGAGTTTACAGAGTGCTTACACACAAGGTTGATTTTGGGATTGAAATTCATTGTACATAAAGAAAAATGGGTTGTGCAGAATAAATGTTTGTTCAAAAGAGTAAATTTCTTGAGAAAACTTTGTTTTATTTGCAATTAGGGTAATAAAGAAAGCTTCTGGAGTCTAAATGTCAGGTTAGGGTCATGGTAAGTTTAATCAGAAAATAATATTAAGTTCAGAGTAAGTTATGACTGTATACCTTGACCAAAGTCCAGGTTGATGAAACTTCCTGGTTAATGGTCAACTGGAAATCCACCATGCCATAATAGTGCCTACATAGGGGATTATTAAACACAGCTGGATGAGTGTATAATGTGTCAAATACTTTTGTTCTAAGGTGCCTTTCTCTTAGACAAGTGACTTAGAAAATTTGAATACCAATCATAAAACAGAACATGAAATGAAAGACATTCACACAGCCAGCCTCACTGTATCTTAACAATTCTTTCTTCCTAGATCTTTGGCAACACTTTGAACTTTGGCTTCATTGTTCTTTCTTCCTAGATCTTTGGCAACACTTTGAACTTTGGATTCTTTGCACATATCCCTGAGAAGAGAGAAAACTTCAAAATTGTATATTATTTGTACATTTTTGGTTAAGTTTTTTTTATTTAGGTTTTGTTCACCCTGTATAATTTATTCTCTACCAGGAATTATGATACTTGCTGAGGGGATACATTATAATGTGTACTCTTTCTTTTTCTCAAAAGTTGGTCACTGTGACCCATATTTTATGCTTCACTGGTAGGATAGAATGTTTCAGGTTCATTTCTCAAGTTCTTTTTATGTTAGAAGCATTAAGCTAGTGTGTTGTTTATTTCTGCTAGCAGCCTACAATAACAACAGAGGGTTACTCTTACCTACATTTAACATTTTCCTGACTTGGGTTATTTTTTTGCATTTGATTGATGACCACATAGGATTTTTTGCAGCCTGTCTACATACTGTTATACTTAGGTTCATCAAACTTGATGTGGGGTCTCCTTTTGACAAATACAACATCATCATCACAAAGTAGATCACTGTGACTCATAATTTGCTCTTCACTTGCATGATGATTTAGTTATTTCTCAAGCTCTGAATCACTGACCTACACAACTATATGCACATCTCATTGCACCACACATTAAAGGTTAATTTGACCTACATTTCACATTACTGGTTAGATGAAGTTTTTGCATTTGGCATGCATCTCTGTTAGTATTACACTCATGCAACCAAAGGCTGTTGTGCCCTACATTATATGCTTTGCTAGCTTAGGTTAAGTAATTGTTTTTAGCTCATGACTATGTTTTATTTTCCATACTATATTTACACTAGTTTTTTTTTACCACTGCATTCAGAACCAGGAATAATTTTGTTCAACTGTGGTAATCTTTACAGATTAATGACGTTACATTATATATTGTGATAGATTATCCTCAGCAGGTTTACTGTGTGTTGTATATTTGAAACTGTGTATGAAATAGTAGTCATACTGTTCATCTTAGGTCACTCAAACCTGTGATTTTCACCCAGTAAAATATGGTTCATTAGAATGAACAACATTAACAACTTTTGAATTAAGAGCAATGATTTTGAAAGAAAGAACAAGAATGAAATTAATTTCAGTGTTTTATCAAATTTATTATAATGCCTCCACTGTGACAATATATCATTTTACTTCTTTGTTTTTATGCCCTGGTACAGCATTTACATGCATATTACATTTTTGTTAAATTTCGTTTAATTGGTACCATAGCCATTAATGTGATGATATGCCATTAAATGTAATAGTGTGTGTGTGTGTGAGTGTGTGTGTGTGTGTGTGTGTGTGTACAGTATATCAGCACAATCCTGGTTATATGGTACTAATTAGAAGTTCAGTTTTTAGAATTTTAACAAAAATTGCAAAACAAATTTTAATTACAAAATGGGCCAGCATCTTGTGGACAGTATTACTTCAGTCTGAATTTAGTTTCTGTGTGATAAATTAATGTTTAGAAAGGATGCTGGAAACTACTGAAAGTTTTGTAATTATCAACTACATTCTGGTTGTTATGTGCTAAATAGCTAGATCATTCATTTATTTAAAAAAAAACTTGGTAACTGGCTAGAAAATACAAAGAAAAAAAGATAAAAATAAGTTGAACAAAAGGTACAATCTTGTTTTATTTGTCTTTTTTTCACATTTTATAAACAAATATGTGTTACAGGTGGTTTTGAATCATGAAACTCCACTTACATGTTGTACAAGTACTTTTAAAAATAAAATTCAACTCTGATTTTAATAGATAATGAATTAAAGTATCCTATTTTTGAAAATTAAATTTCTCCTACCATTAATGCAAGATATTACATGTGAGGTTGCCATAAATGCAAGCTGGGTAAATACAGGAAAATAGATCATTTGACAAAGTGTATGAATGAATCATTTTCTTTATTTCTACAAATTCTCTACAGTGCATTAATTGCCTAATTGTCCTTAAAAATGGGTATTTTTTGGACAGACATTAAGTACTCCTGCAGTACTTTAAACACATAATCAAATTAAATATTTGATGACTGGTACTCTTGATAGTTTGAAACCTTACTTTTATAAGAACAAAGTTATCAATAAATTATGTACCAGTCAAACTGCAGCAGCAGAAAAATCTTTTACATGAAAATAGGTCATTGAAGGTGATCATAAGGAATAATTTTCTGTGTTGTATAAAATAAAAAAGTGAATACTTGGGTATTTGTTTCATGATGTCCATAATTTTCCTGTATTCTTTACCTTTATATATATATATATATATATATATATATATATATATATATATATATATATATATATATATATATATATATATAATCAAACATTTTCAATTGCTCAAATTTGTAAATGTGTGAATTAAATCTTCTCAATCATTTTGAGTTCTTATATTTTGGTGACCTTTAAGAAACCAACTACCACATTCCCCAACTCTCACAAAGGTTTAAAAGAAAGAAAAAAAATTGTGTACGCAAAACAATTCCAAAGAGGAATTTACATGCATATACACCATTGGCACCATGTATTATCAAAAGGCAAAACAAAAAGTCTTTCCAAATTATTCTGGATCATATTTGTAGGTTACTGTAATTGAATTGGTAAAGCTTTTCAAGTTTAATGCTGCACAACAATGGGAGTGCAATATATCCATTCAAACAAATGAGTTCATATTTTCCCATACAAATGCAGTAACCTTTCCATTATATGCTCATTTTATTGTTGTTCCTAAGGCTTAATTATATAAACAAAAATACACTAAAGAAACAAAATAACTAACTGTATGCCATATTCAAAACTAAATACACAACGGCAAATTCATCGTTACACAATAACATTATTAATGCGCACATAATTCTGCCCAGATAAATCTGAGCTTAGTCACCCCTATTTTCAAAAGAAATTGCCATTTTAGTCTACTTAAAATTGAAATTTGGAGTCATATTGTGAATGAATACACATTGAAACAACATTTCCATTTGATCTGGAATGAATAGATTTTGGTATTTTTGTCAATACTACAAAATTTTGTGATTCTGGACTGGATTTATCTTAGCCAACTCTACATCAAATACATCAGATTGAAGCAGTGATGGAGAAACATGTTGACATCTGCAAATGTGTTTCTGTTCTGTCATTGAATGTTTGAAATCATAATGTGGGAAAAATATGAAGTTTCTCAATTGAAATTATTAAAAAGACACTATGGAATTTAATGTTGATTTCATTTTGAGTACAGTAAGAAGGATGTAATTGCACTTGGAATATAGTTGTAATTACAGTACAGTTTTGAAATTTGTACTGTAATCAACCTTGAGAACCCATGGCATGGCTCATGTCATTCAGATTTGCAGAACTAAGAAAGTACATTTTGAGGAAATTCAGGATCTAAAACTAAATATCTTTTTTTGCCATTCTTATGACCAGCTAAAAAAGACAGTTTAATGTCTTGTCATTTGCATGTTATTTGTAAGGACCCTGTCTGGCATCTATAGCTAGCATAAATCCAAAACATTGTATCAAAAAAGTTAATGCTATGTGGCAGTCCATTAAACATCTCCTTTATTTCATTCAGAAATAAATTTAATCAAACAAAACGTAAAGCATCTACTATGAGAGTATGCATGATTTTGTTTACAAAGTAGTAAAGTTGTTAATACACGTTTGGGCACAAGTGAGTTCAATATGAAGTTGTGCATGAGTGCAATATCGTCAAATACTAAATGATTTTGTTAATGTACAGTTAAGAGAGAAAAAAATTAGCATATAATAAACATTGTGTTGGTCTGGAAAAATGTATGTGAAAGAAAAAACTGAAAGGCGACAGTGGAAAATTGGTGTGAATCTTTACTGATTACATTTACAAAGACACAAAGCTATATTGGATGATTACACAAATAAGACAAGAACAAAACAAAAAAAAAATTATAGGATTTACATGTTATATATATATATATATATATATATATATATATATATATATATATATATATATATATATATATATATATATATATATATATATAAGAGGAAGCAAGTGGTAAAGTAACACTTATTATAATGCATCTTTAAAGGTTGATAGAAAGTGGTTAGAACAAAGAAAGCTAATTGATAATGTTGGCAAGTAGGTCCAATTTGGAAATAAAAAAATTGTATCCCAAATACAGTATTTTGTTCAGTTGATGTTTTGTACTTAAGTAATATTACAAAATTGTTTTGTGACTAATTAATTTTTTTAAAAAGCTAAAACATTGTATGCATAGATTTTGGATGCTTGTTTCACCAGGTGTAACTTCTCTGTACGTAGCAATGGGTAGCACTACAGACATAACAGGAACTTATGTCTGCCATATCAAAGAATGGTTCAGCACAAAGGAAATTGAACATTAGTCTCTAAGTTTAATATCACTCTGGGCACAAGTAAATAGGTATTGTTAACAATGTTTATTTGATTAGCATAATAGAATGATGTGATGTAAAGAGGAATTGAACATAAACATGACTGACCAATACCCATTCTGACAAACCAGCACACCTAGTTATTGACTGTCTTACTAGTTAGCACCCACCTCATCAAGCCAATGTACAATCTCACTGACCAGAGCCCATTCCTACTGACCAACACTTGCACCTGCTTTTATACAGATATTGTAGACTCACTATTACAATCCAACACTTACCTTTGTACAAAACCAGATAAACATTTGTTGTAGTGGGTTTACCTCTCTTTAGCAAACAATAATATACTTGTCAGCCAGTATAACTGATTGAAGAAAAATGGGCAGGGGCACTATTTTAATTTTTTAATATACATATTAAAATTTTTAAAGATGAAAACACATTTTCACAAATTGTACCATGTGTAACAAAATTTATTTAAGAATGTGTAACTACTATTTTAATCATTAACAATTTTACATCAAAGATTTGGGGGGGTTGATAACACCTTGGTTGTTGGTAAAATGTATTATTTCTGTATTTTGACACCTTTTTCATGCAACATTTAAAGTGATGCATACTAACACCTACTGACCATCCATCACCCATCTTGACTATCCAACGCCCACACATACAAACAACACACATGATTGAAAGGGAGTTGATGGCCACTAGCACCTACCTGTGGACTAGCAAATATACTTGTACTATCCAACACCACACACATAAACAAAAAATGTGACGGAGTAGGGGATAGTTTTAAGGTCACTGACCTACTTGAGGAAAAACACACCATTACTATCCAAGATCCACACGTATAAAGACTCGTTTGAGAAAGGGTATGCAGTTAAATTTGCACTGATAACTGCAATTAAAGGCTGGTTATTTATTACCCATCATCCATATATACATATAAACTTGTGTGGAAGGCAGAGGAAACTGGCAATAGGTGAGGATCACTGATACCTACTAAAGACAGATGAAAGTACAGCCTTACTATGTAACACACACTCATTTAAAAAGGGACAAAAAGTATGTAGTTACTCTCGCGCATAATTACACTTACTATCGAAGGCCACAAACATATAAAAAATATAAATGGAGATGTACATTATATAGTTGTTTTTAAAATATATGATGCAGTATTTACACGCATACACGTTGATACAAACTGGTGAAAGAGGATTAAGGTATTTAATGGGTAGAGTCACAAACAAATAAATTGTTATCGTCAAACACTCACCCCTACAAACAAAATGGATGGGAATAAATGTATGTGATGATTACTTACATTCTTACATGCACCAAATCTTAGATGCCCTTAAAATCGTTATATGAGCCATCTTTGGCAAAGTAAAGGAGAAATAAACCTGCCTTGCTCCTAAAATTTCCATCCATCATCATCATCTTTAACAATTGCACTAGAGATTAGGACGATAGCAGCAACTTTAAGACATTTGACTCTGGCGATTAAAGATCCGTGACCTTTTGTGGCTTTTTCCCAAAAGAATAAACCTCTTTTTCCAGAGCTACCCATATCACTCGTAAAAGAAATTCTAATCAATCATTGCCTTATCAAAAATAAAGCATATAAAATCGATACCACCAAAACATATGTATTTATTTCCTTTACTACTACTACTACTACTACTACTACTACTACTACTACTACTACTAATAATAATAATAATAATAATAATAATAATAATAATAATAATAATAATAATAATAATAATAATAATAATAAAGAGTATTTTCAGTTTTCCTTGCATTTGGTATATTCTCGTGAATAGGATGTACACTGATATTTCAATCACGTAATAAAAACAATTTTTATTTTTGTGAATATTTTCATATGAATTTCGTAGAGGGACTTGATTCACCTGGTGTTGCTGCTAAAGAAATGTCTTCTCCCGTCTTGCTTTTTTCATCTTCTTTTGATGCAGAGGACATGTAGAAGAACAGAGTACTTGCTCGTTACGCAAATCTTTCAGCTTGAATTTTGTAAAGGGAATTATGTTTTCCTTTATTAGGATTTGGCACTCCCTTTTTAACCAAAACTCTCTCTCCTTACAGATATAGAAGGTGTAAGAGCAACTCTTTCCCTTTGCATGGTTTCCTTTTCTTTGATGTTGTGGACATTATGGTGCCCAACGTCCTTTATCTTGTCATGTATAACATGTATCTTTACATTTATCTCATGAGACGATGTTGTTTATGAAGAGTCCAAAGAGTTCTTTTCAAGTTTGGATCAACACATCTTTTTCAGCATCAAGTAATGTTTGTGACTCTGTCGATGAGGACTTTTTCGGACTAATTATTTGGGACACTGCCAATGAACAACAATTTTTGGACGAACTGTTTCGACTCAACATCTTCTACAGTTCAAGATACACTGAAGAAAGGTTAAAATTTAATTTGACATTGATATTCTGTGTGCCAAGTGAGAGGGTGCTGTGAACCAATTCACAAGGTCATCGACCATTGGACTTGTTTTGGGACATTCAGAACTATTAAAAGTATCTCTTAAGTTTCGCTTTGTATAGTAGGAAAATAAATTGTTGTTTTTACTGAAAGTGATGGTTTCACTTTCTTTCTGCTAGATATTTAAGACATAGAGTTTTAACAATGCCATATGGGGATTTCTGTATGTTCTTTACTGTATTTGGATACAAGGAAATCAAGCAAATGTGAAATGATAGGAGTTATATGATTGGTTATATATATACAGGTATGGTCGTTTGTGATTAGAAAGAATACAGTCTGGCATACGGCTTTAATTGGCTATAATGCAATACTTAATTGAAACAAAGAAACCAGTTAAAACTCTTTCTTCGAGAAAGTTAATATATATTAAATGCTACTATTAGTCATTTCGTCGGTGAACAATTTCTCAACATATTATGTTCACGAATTTTAATCGATTCCTAGTCTCGCCATAAACTCCATGTCGATAGCAATCAAGTAGCCAACTTTGTCACCGTGTTTACATATCTTTCCTACTACCGTTATTACAAAATAGGACTGACGGAAAATGTGTAGTATTGCAAAATACAGACGATCACATAAAAAGTTCAGTTATTAAATTGTACAAAAGGTAATCACAGATCCGTACAGTAGCTTAAGTCTTGTGAACCAGATCTCTCTCGTAACTCCGTTGCCATACCAAGGTTTCTTTTCTGATATTTCTCCACTACCAGAAAAGCGGATATCTACTGGTTGGTCTAGCGGAGTGCATGCAATAGAGCATGCGAAGCAGAGAATCAGGCAAGCAAGAGTGGTTCATCATGGAACGTGGATTTTATTCTTTTACAAAGATGTAGGACGCTAGTTTTCTCGTCTCATACAATTATTTTTCCTATATAGTCTCTACATTTGTTACTCAGTACTGAACTTTCCACTGCTTCCACACACTAATAAATCATATATTAATCTTAAGTACCTCCAAAGACTAAATTACAGTGAGTTCTTTTCATTTTTTATCCAGCGGTTTTTGTTGTTGAGAGACTGGACTGTAACAAAGCAACATACAATGTGTCACGGATTTCACTTCCGAATCAGCGTCAATGCCTCACTACTCACTGTACACTTTCACCAAGATATGCACAGAAAACCATCTCAGAATGCTCGTATTCGAAAGAATAAACAATTACCAAAAATGCTTAAGTATAACTCTTTTATCACCACCAAAATGGAAGAAAAATAAAATGCTCTAAAAAAGACTGGGACTACATTCGTGCATACTTAACCAGAAGTAATAACTGTGACCCGAGTCCAACTATATTCTCTATGGACCCGGAACTGTGACGCGGTTTTCAGAGGAAGTACATATCACACTGGTTAAAAATGCAAAGTCCGTCATCTTAAAAGAGACTTAAGTTAGTGACAAGTCTTCCAAATTAATTGCGGTATTACCAGACCATTAAGCAAAACACTGAGCTCTTTTAGGTGTTGATCTTAACTATTGTCCAAATTTAATCTTTGCTCATTTACAAGCATGCGAACGCGTAGAGAACTTGCTCACAAAACTATGTGACCAATGACAGCACTGGATATAGAGTAACTTGCTCGAGAATGTAATGCCATATTAGACGGTGATAACAATAGCTAATGAATGATAATGGAAGGAAAGAGTAAAGAACCGCAAACGCAGATGAAAGAACGTCTTAGATATAACAATCCATATAAAACATCTATGTGTGTGCCTATATATATATATATATATATATATATATATATATATATATATATATATATATATATATATATATATATATATACATACATACATACAAACAAACAAACATACATACATACATACATACATATATATATATATATATATATATATATATATATATATATATATAAATATATATATATATATATATATATATATATATATCTGTGTGTGTGTAACATTGATTGCATTCAAAATTTAAAAGTTGAAAGAAGACAGCAAGGAGGAAAGAGACTAAGAAATATACATAATATAACATATTTAATATATCTAGCTAGCTAGCTATCACAAGATCACGAGGAAATAAGTGATTATGTTATTGATGATGTTCATATTTGTGATGACAATGATGACATAAGGGGTAAAACTACAATATTATTTTGTTTCACTACAGCAGGTCGAAATTTAATGGACTTTGACTTTCTTTGATGTTGCGGCAAAGTCTTGTTATTATGTGTTTAAGAAAAGAAATCCGTAAGTGATATAGTGAATGATATCGAAAATGGATTCATTTAAAGGTGCTTGGACAAATTAACAACAGCACTCTAAAGAAGTTTCGGATGAGCGTTAACTTCGTTTATGATATAATTTGTGATTAAAGGTTAAAGGTCAACCTATCCCAAGGGCAAGGTATATCAGAAGACGTGGACCAAGGTTAGAATTGGCCATTTTTCAGGGGTAAGATTGTAATCTGAAAAAAAAATAATACAACTGTGCTAAGTCAATGCAAAATTAATATTTTATTCTCTATAAAGAAGAACCCACAGCAGTTACGAAATCTTAGAGAAAGACAGTAAAAAAGACGAAAAATAAACTTTTGTGATTTGTTTTGGAAATTTCTTTGCTATTCTTATTCATTAGAAAATATAAAGAAAATTTAAAATGTCTATATGTGTTGAATGTTTTTATTTTAAAATATGAATAATGTATTCACGCACACACATGCACACACACGTGCGCGCTTGGCATGTTTGTGTATGTGTATTTATACTATAGTGATCATTGAAATATATGTGGCTTAATATGGACATTTTTAAACTTACATTTTCTGTTTGACCACATACAGCTATTTCCATATTAGATTCCTGTCAGACCCCATGCCAAACCTATGATTGATTTTAATATTACGTTATCTTTAGAGCCTCCAGAGTTCCACCATGTTAGATTCCAGTTAGTGCCATTTCCATATTGATCTCTACTTTCTACTAAAAGTGCCATTTCCATATTGATCTCTACTTTCTACTAAAAGTGCCATTTCCATATTGATCTCTACTTTCTACTAAAAGTACCATTTCCATATTGATCTCTACTTTCTACTAAAAGTGCCATTTCCATATTGATCTCTACTTTCTACTAAAAGTGCCATTTCCATATTGATTTCTACTTTCTACTAAAAGTGCCATTTCCATATTGATCTCTACTTTCTACTAAAAGTGCCATTCCCATATTGATCTCTACTTTCTACTGAAAGTGACATTTCTAGCAGCAGGAAGGGCGAACCCTACAACTGTTTGCTCAATCCCTTAGGCAAAAAATAACGGTTCTTACAGAAGCTGAAAAAAATAAGGTCAATAACGATAAACTAACGCCTCTAACTTGTCTATATTACCGGAAATAAATCGCTTAAGTTAGCTCCATTTTGCTAAACCATTATTGACTAATTTATAAAACATTTATGCAATTTCATTTACTTGTCTGGTCACATAATTTTTGTCGTTCGCCCTTCCTGTTGCTATGAATTACCCAAAGATTTGACCAAGACCTATACGGTACCTTGATCTTGGGTCATGTAAATTTATTGTTATAAATCCGAATGGAACAGCTTGTGCTTTTGAAAAGAAATTGTTTAATTTAATCATGTCCATATCTCCTGAACACCAAGTATAACAAATATTTTGTAGGGTTTAATTGTCTACGCCATTAAACACAACGAAAATATTACAGTTGTCTCTGACAACCTTAGGTATTTGTGTGTATCTCTGAGTAACATAAATCACGTCCGTGTTTTTTTGTGTACCTCAAGAAATTATTCTAGCTGGATTATATTATTTGTCCAGCATTACATCATCGTATGCTACAATGTTATTAATGAATCCATCTAAGTCATCTACAGATGGAGATTCATCGATATCGGTGATAAAATCAACAATATCGTTGCGATCTTGATTCAATAATTTTGCATTCTCGTTAAAATCTTTAAGTACTTTTTAGCATCTTTGATTATCTACAGATGGTGCCACTAAATATAATTTCTCCCACTTCATCCACCTCATTATCAGATTAAGCAATAATTGCGTTTTACCAGATCCAGACCTATTATAATCATTCTAATGGAATTCGGAAGCGCTGGATTGTACTTTACTGGTTCATGCTTTCGTGTCGCTGAAAAGTCAATTATATCCATATAATAAATAATATGAGTTTATATTGTGTTCGATGCAGAGTGACCTCCACCACCGTTAGATTGATAACGATAACAACAAAAATAAAAGACGTGCAATTACAAGTAAATGTGCAAAATGGTAAAAAAAATTATAAATTTATTTCTGCGTCGCAAATAACGCGTGGTGGCGATACAGCAGCATCATTAGGGAAATTACCAGGAGCTCCATGGGACAAATACCCCGGTGAGAAACACTTTCCTGTATATATTACTGTGGTCCTGGAACTCGACTTGATATCTGACTTGATGATCAAGATCAACCAAGACCAAAAGAGTATCCAGTAAATAAAATTGATCAAGCATGTCATCTTCATGATGTTTATAAAAGTAAAGATTTGCAGCAGCGGCATCTTGCAGATGAGAAATTAATGCATGTGCTAAATGTTATACCTAATAAATCTCTCAGAGAAAAACTCGCTAATTTTCTGATAATATCCGCTATGAAAGGTACAATAATGCTAGGGCTGGTAATTAATTATATGACTATTATAATGGAGTCCATATATTATTCCCAGAGGATATTGGAGAGGTAAAGCAGCGATTACAATACTTGCTGAAGTAGCAAGGGTTTCACGTAATGTTGCTACAAATTGGTTAGCACGACAGGCAATATGGCAAATTTATTTACCACCACCTAAACAAATTAATTATGCACATTTTGATGTCAGCATCCCCAATGAAGTTCTTCAAGCAGATATTTTGTTTTTACCACACAATACTATAAAACCACTTGGACGAAAGTCACGCACGTACAAATACGCATAGTTGACGTTGAAAGTAGATATAAAGAAGCTGAACCATTATCAACAAAGACAGCATCTGAAGTTAACTCTGCATTTGAGCGAATTTATCAACGTGGTGGTCTACGATGGCCACAGCTTTTACAAGTTGATCCTGGCAAATAATTTTTTGGTGCAGTATTATCTTTGGTGAAAAAAATAACGTTAAAATCAGACGAGGTCATACTGACATTCATTGTGATCAACCAATTGTTGAACGATTTAATCGAACTCTTACTGAGCGCTTATTTGGATATCAATACGCAAAGGTAATATATACTGACTTTAAGTCGGGTGAGCGATCTTGTGACTCGGTTGCATATATATATATATATATATATATATATATATATATATATATATATATATATATATATATATATATATATATATATATATATATATACATGTATAATACAAATGAAATGATTTATGAAATATATAATTATGATGTAATTTACGTAATTTATGAACTATATACAAATGGTATGATTTGGACTGCACAAAAATAGATATACGACACAAACATGTAGAGTAGGGCGGGAATTTACTTACATTCAGCGGATTTCAAAATACTAATCCCGAGTGAGAGAAAACTACTCATAGCAGGTTATATGAGAGAGTGTTTATTTTTTATGACAAAGTCGGATCTCTGAGGTTCTGGCGGTCCTTGATAAGCTGGTGCAACTTCAGGCCATCCTAATACGGATCTAATCGGACTTTCTTAAATATCTACAGAGTAATCAGAGAAATTTATTTCACTGACCGCTGACAATGTTGGTTCGTATACACCAATTGTTATTTTGGGTTCATTTACCGTTATATATTTAATTCTGCACTGGAATTCATCATTAATCTGTTCTATCTCATAACTACCAGTTGGAATACTAACTACCTGCCAATCAGGAGTTGCATCAAGTTTATTCTTATTCGCAAATACTAATGAATTATTTGGTTGTTGTCCACCAGATGGTTTTGATCTAGTATTAGGTCAGCTATAATAAACCCGAAGCTGCGCTAACGCTATTCTTTTTGCAGGAATTGCGTGGGAAAGTTAACGCTAAACTCAGAATTGGTCGAACTTAACGAGATCATCAGAGATTTTGTATGGAGTTGTATTAGTGACGATCTGCTGTAATAACTCTCTTGAAGTTGTCAAGGACTCAGGCATTATTATAATTTTTATTGTTATTATTTAATTCTCCAATTGGCTATCATCAATAGCGATTATGAATGCTTCATCGTAGGTTTTAATTATTATTGCAAATTCCTCGTCGGATATTTTACCCTCATTAAAATAAAATGAAACACACGAAGTTAGTTTAGAATAGGCCACCTTTGCTGTGTGTAATTTTCTTATATACTCACGTAATTTATCATTTGTGCACGTAGATATCTTTTTAGCTATAATACTGAGAACACCTGTGATAGTAGTTGAAGTTGAAACAATATTCGTTACAATTGCTGGAGCTGTCATTGTTAGCGTTGATAATAATAATCCAGATCCAGCAACAAAAACAGAAACTGAGTAAACGACTATCTCAATGACACCATACGTCTGCGATATTTTTTCTTTACTTTCACTGTATAATTGTCGATGGTATTTTTTTTAGTTTTGTCAGGCATTCGCATACTTGATTATATATGTGACGTTGAACTTCGATGAGTGGGTAATTTATTGTACTTTGACGTTAAGTAATTAATTGTGGTATTTCAG
The DNA here is from genome assembly GCA_016746295.1 of Potamilus streckersoni. NCBI lineage: Eukaryota > Metazoa > Mollusca > Bivalvia > Unionida > Unionidae > Potamilus > Potamilus streckersoni. Next base: position 1,792,801 of record JAEAOA010001685.1, on the reverse strand, counting down.
CGACGAATTCCAGACACCAATATGAAGCTGCGGTTAATTTTTTTTTTTTTATCATTTGCTATTAGCATAATAGTTTCTTCGACAACTTTGTTTAACGCTATGGACACGGTTCCAGAGGAATCATAAGTCGTGTGGGGCTATGAAAATATGGTAAATATGCTAAACTTTGCACTGCTAAATATAGACAGCCTATACACACCTGTGACCTTTGTGATGTATTTGAGAGTGTTGTTTTGCTGCGACCATATTTGAGTTTCAGAAGCAACTGAATACACAATATTTTTAATCTGCTGGTGAGGAATTTTAATAACTCGTTTTTTGAGCAATATCTGGAATTTTGCTGATAATATCGTTGAGTCTTGAGTTAATATCGGTGAGTTTTATGTCATCAGTTGATGGAGTTCAAAAAAAATTCGTTGTTAGTTCAGTTAATGTTCTGCGAAAATTAAAAAAGTGTCTACGTGATTAAAAAAATTCAGTTTTGAGTGTGTTTATTTCATTGTTGATTTAAACTTCCTTATCATCGACGTATTTTTTTTGTTGCAGCATCAAAATCAGATTCTTATATTCTGTGATTATTAATGCCATTATTATTCATGTTGAGAAATGCAAGCATTATACCACCGTTGGATAGTACGTACTTAGATAATTGATTGTCGACATATTATTTGTTGCAGCATCATTATCTGTGGTTGGATGTTCAAGACCTGTAATTTTATTTCTAATCATAATAATATTCCCACTAATTGAATCGCCAATCCTCTTGACATAATCATTAGATGACTTACCCGAATCTTGTATTTTACCTTGATCAGTAAATGTAACGATATTATCAGCAAATGCGTTATGAATTCGTATAAAAACGTCTGGCAGTTGTATATTGCTTGTCTTTAATTGTCCTTGTTTATTCTGGAAAAACAACTTCATTTTGATCCACACTTGTGATATATAATAAATCATCAATCTCATTTCTGAGCTGATCAATAGTTGCATATTTAGATATACCATCTTGCTGCTGAGCTTTACCACGAACAGATCTTCCGTAAATATTTACCATTATATTTATTTAATGTATGTTTAAATGTGACATTGTGGTATATTCATGCACGACTTTATGAGATGGTTTTGTTGATTTTGATATAGCATCAAGTACATTAAGTACTTGACGACCACATATTGGTGGATCAGTTAATGTTTGTGTTGGTAACGTAGAATATCAGATTGGAGCAGTATTATTGCTGACATAATGAAGAATTTATTTTGGTGGCGCTAATCCAGATGAATCGAAATAAATAATTACACGTTCAATTGCATATCCAACTCAATATGTACCTGGTACAGAGATTTTATCGAGATTGATAATAACAGTTTCAATATTGTTCGGTTGTTTTGGTAATTAATCGCGCATGAAAACACCTCTAAAGTTTGTTGTTTTTTTAAGTTTTTTATCAGCATTGAGAAATTAAAATTAGACATAGGTGATATCAGTTAACTGTCCCAGGAAGTCTTTCCGTTCAACGAATTCAGGGTCCCTGGTAATCTGAGACCTTTTTATTTTGGCTGTTCTTTTTATTCCCTGTCGGATTGCTTTCTTTAATGCTATTCCAGCAGCAGTTCCAACAGCGCCTAATGCAGCTGCTTTTGCAACAGCCGGGCCTCAGTGGCTATAAAAGCTGGCATACTTGCGAGAAAGGGAAATATACCACCCGTCTTAGCGATGTCTTTGATGGCGACCGCAGAAAGATTAAGTTTGACGCCTTTATTTGATTTTTTTTTTGCTTCATTGAAGTTTATGAACTGACGCTCGGTCAACGATAATTTATTTGAACATCTCATCTATTCTCGCTTTAGCGATATTTTTGTTCCACATTTTTTTTTAAATGCTGATTGTAGCCTATTAATCTGACCAGGAGTCAGGGCAACAGTAACGTGATTGCATGACATAATTATAATAGATGATCTATTTATGTGTTACATATTTTGTACTGGGGCATCAACAACTCTCATTCGTCCACCAGCACCTTCAAGCATCATCGTCTTATCGCTGAGTATAACTGCGTTTGCCCTATAATCAGCAATAGCTCTCCTATTAACACTAGTTCAAAAATGTATATCGACTACTGATTGTCTGGTTAAATCTAAATGTTCGTGCGAAAAGTAATAAATCGGATAAATGTTGTAAAATCTAACTGATATTTGTAAACCAGTATCAATGTTCTGATCAAGACCCATAAAAGACATAAGACGATGCGTGATTTTGATCTAAATTCAGTAATATATTTTCGGATGGTTCTTGATGTCCATTTATCCCTAATGAAACTTCAGAAAAACAGAGTTTATCAAATATCATGTGACTACGCCTTTGATCATTTACTCGCGCAACATCTTGTAATGAAATAAATGTATCTTGGTGCAGAAACACCGTGCTGGGAAGCTATTTGCCATGTAAATAACCCAGTAATATTACTTTGGGTACCATCAGTGATCACTGTGAACCATGATATTGCTGATTTACCACCTTGACTCATAAAAGATAGCAACCGGTCTTCTTGAGATATTGAGGGAGTCATCACTTGCATCCACAATGAAAGTTTTGTTAGTACTACTTTGCCAGTATCACCAATGGATCGCCATAATGCATCATCTTCGGTACCTTTTCGTTCAAGTACAACTGTATATTAGCTCCAAAAATAAAAAAATCCAAAGATGTGTGGCAGTGGAATTGCGCACGAAAATGCTCTTCTATTACCTTTTAACATTGCTCGACGTATTGTAAATCCTAAGTTAAATTCTAGATTAGAACCACTGTCTATTGTCAGGATGATCAGTTATATCCTTTGCAAACATCATTGATGGACCAGCTGATCTTGAATAATCATCGCTGTATCTTGTAAGACCAAATATCGTTGTGGCAACATCGACGTATTCATGACAAATCTCAATCACTCGTCCATCAATCATATATGCGGAACTTTTGAATAACGCCATAATACCATTATTAACAAAACCAACTCTAACATCGGCTCCATATTTTGCTGGCGCTACAGCATTATTTAAAATTTCACCCTATACTTCGATAAACGCTTCAGCAGGTAAAAAAAATATTTACTTGTATCATGAACTTGTAATTCAATTCTTCCAGGATCGTTAGGTACACGTGCGTCATAGGAATAATACTGATAATCCCGAACGAATTCATCCTTGAGTACTGGTGCATCTATGTCAAACGCTGGATCAGATATGCCTTTAAACATCTTTATTATATTTACTATCGTCTAACACAAAGATCACTTCTAGAAGTGAGACCATTTCCTGCTATTAGACTAACGGTTATATTTTTTTTTTCTTCTTTTTTTTTTGACGATGGTACATCAGCCAACTCTGCTAGTTTTTCATTAGCAGATTGGTTTATGATTTTACTGATATTTGCAGGCATTACTCCACGGCTAGGTAATTTCACAGGTTTAGTTTTTCGTAGTATTAATCGTGCTAGTCTATTATTGATTGCTGAGAATGCTTTACTAGCAACATTGCCAACAGCACCAATACCTTTTTCACGAACATCATCGATAGCTTTCATATCCAGCTGCTTTGCAATCGGTATTGCTTTTGAGGATATTCTTCTAAATAGACCATGAAGTACGTCACCTAGTCCATCTCCGTAGGTTATTTTGTATATAGGTAAGCGAGAATTTACCTCCCTGACCATCGTTGGTCCACATTGAGTAATATGTACGATCATTTTATTATAATAACTATATTTAATTACATACTCAATCCAGTATCTTAGTCACTATAGTAGTCATCGGCGATTTCATTAATGAGGGACCGCTACACATTAATATCCATAATTCCACCTGTAAATTCGCGTTTACAAATATCAGCTGCTTCATTATTGATTTCTGGGGGAATTATTACCAACTGGTTTTCCCCCGACCGGATTTCTAGTCGAACAACATCAGCAAGAAAGTTAGTTGGACAAGTAATAAGACCACTTCCTAGACTACTTCCAGTTGCACAGGATCGTCTTGAAATTCTTCCTTTTCCTCTTCAATTGGTTTCGGTGGTGCTGTTTTACTTGGTTTAGGAGATAGAATTGGTATTCGTGATTTTGGTGATTCTAGATAAACACGAAGTGATTGCTCAAATGGTTTTGGTGTATTTTGTTGTTGTTTTAGAGGGTTTTGTTTCTTTTGTTCTTTACTTTGTTCTCCCTCCTCATTTCTTGATCTGATTAAATTATCAATTGCCCTAAGATAATCCTGATATACTGGATCATCAGATTTAATTCATTCAACATTCATACGTATGCGATATAATACTTTTTTTCTCAATTGTTCACTGCTTTTAATATATTTTGCGTGTTCAGGTTTAATTAATTTATCTCTTCTACTAAAACCATCTAAAGCAAACTCAGCTAATTGTTTTACGTTTTTAAGGTTATTAATTGCCATAACAACATTTTCATTAAATTTATTTATCACTTCAACATTACCTATATAACCTATTGATTTTGATTCAGGCGCTGGTGTTTCAGCACCTTCAGGCTGATCTTCATCCTCAGATATTTCTGGGGCTGACATTGCAGCAGCTATTTCGGCTGTAAGTTCTCTAAAAATCATTTTTGTTTTCTTAGTTCTTTCTGTTATTTTTCCTGTTGCTTCGGCGGTTTTCTCTAATGTAGAAAAAAGACCTTTAGTGGCTTCAGTGATAGGTGTAAATAGTTGTTTTGTAATATCTTCAAATTTAATATGAGATTCCTGACGAGATTATAACTCTTGTTTAACTAAACCACGGAATAGTAAATATTTTTAAATTGCCTCTAGTCGCTCTCGAGTTAATCTAGCTGAATGTGGTTCTTCAAAACTCATTTATTAATATATATATATATATATATATATATATATATATATATATATATATATATATATATATATATATATATATATATATATATATATATATATATATACTGGCTGTTTAATTCATAGCAGCAGGGAGGGCGAACGACAAAAATTATGTGACCAGACAAGTAAATTAAATCGCATTACAATTTTTAAAAAAATTAGTCAATAATGTTTTAATAAAATAGAGCTAACTAAAACGATTTAATACCGGTAATATAGACAAGTTAGAGGTACTGGTTTAACGTTATTGACCTTTTTTCAGCCTCTGTAATACCTCTTATTTTTGCTTACAGTGTCGAGCAAAAAGTTGTAGGGTTCGCCCTTCCTGCCGCTTTTCTAGATGTAATATTTCCATAGTAACCAGAGTATCAAGTTTGAGTATAGAGTGACAGTCATATGTGAAACCTATGGTTATTTTCTACATATGATTTCCCCTTATGCCCAGAATCGCAGACCCTATTTAAACATAGGGTACATTTTTGTTTGGGTGTCAAGTTCCATCGTATATAACACTAGCAAATATTTTTGGACTTCTCAAAAGCATCAAAATAATGATTTTTTTCAACAGTATAATTTTGTTATAGATAACAACTCACCATACCTCCACCCCATGTACTATGCAAAATGGTATTATTTTATGAAGCTGAAATCATTGCTGTTATATACTAAGCAAAATGGTATTATTTTGTGAAGCTGAAATCATTGTTGCTAGAATCGCGAGTTATTTAGTGGGGAAAAAAAAGGTGTTAATGAGAGTTACCCCTCTTTATTAAACTCGCGGCATCGGAAACAAGTTTGCGCATGTCAACAGGTAGACATTCCTGGCGACGATCAAACACTAGTCAACAAGAAACATGCTGGGATAAAAATGTTGTGTGTACAGGAAACAAATCATGAATTACAGGTAATAATCATAATTTGTTTTGTTCAGATGGTTGATTAGTTATAGACAATACAAGTTTAACGTGTTTCAAAATGAAGGTTTCAAAGTATATGCGCCCAGATATTTGCAGCACAGAAAATAATGTTAAATATAGTCATTTTTTTGTATATCTTATTGTGACTTTTTTAATATCATGTATTTGAACTTATTATTTTCCAGTTTGATTAAAGGAGATAAATATCGCAGTTGCTAAAAGCACGCTAACGCATGTTCCAGAGCACTATGCAAACGTATATTTAAACTTATAAGTATAGTCTTGAACATGGTTTGTCGTTTATTCAGCAAAGAAGAAAATTTGGAAAACAGTGCTCTCAACCAGTTATTCCTAAGTGACTACGAAATGTGACACCTTAATTACTCCTTGTTAAGTATTTTATATCTTTATAAGTTGAATTGGCATAAAGTAGGCATTCATTATGTTCCCCCATGCATGATTTCAGTACATTACAGATCATTTAATGGCCACTTTTACTTAAGGTTGTTCATACTTTCATACTTGACAATAGTCTTAGGCTTTTGAGATGCTCCCTTGACCCAGCAGAGAAGTTATAGTGTTGTAGTCTCAGACAAAATGCATTAAAAAATACATGAAACATAAGATTTTAGAAGTCTTTAAAAGTTACATCCTTCAATTACAGCCATCTCACCTCTGTCAGTGTGGTTCAGTCTCAGGCTTGGCCAGTATGAGTATTTGAGTAAGCTGCTGTTAGCTTTCTGTGGGTTATTGATTCTTACTAGGATTTTTTTTAGTCCGAGTTTCTTCTGAATCTTGCCACCCCATTTTTAATATTTGGACATTTATGTTGGGGTGTTGGGTCAATGTCTACATAGAATTCGAAAATATTAATTGAAAGTCATCTAATACTTGTACATAAATATAATGCACACATAATTATCAACATATTTATTTTGACAACAATTTCTAGAAAGCTGACCTATAGCAGCAAGGTGGAGAAAACCAGATTCAACAAGTACTGTGCAAGTGTCAGCCATGTATTTTGTTGTTATCACATGACCACAGCATTGACATGTTCTCTGCTTGTTGAATATGTTTGTTTTTTTTCAACTTGCAGCAATATTTACAGATGATCATTGTTTTCAGAATAAATATTTTTAGAAGTTTATGTTCTTTTATTTTTCTATAAATATTATGTGACTTTCATTTATTTGTTTGATTTGTATTTCAACATCAACATTAGAAAGGGTTTATTGTTGATATCATGTGACTATTTGACCTCTGATGTCATTGACATGTTGGTTGCGAGATTTGTGTAGTCATGTGACTTGGAATGAAAATGGAGAGTTCCAGGTCAAATTTCATCAATGCTGTAGTTTTGGATAGCCTGTCAGCAGATTCAAGATATAACAAATGCTATACTTGCAATATCTGAGAAAATAAATCATATTCCTATTGATTTCATGCAGGTATATCTTGATGGAAGGTCATTAGTTAGACCAATTAGTAAGCTGCTACCCTATGCTGACACCAAATGGTGTCAGCAAATTCTAACTTTTTTTTATAGGGAATGGACTCTGACCCCACACCCCAACATAAATGTCCAAATATCAAAAATTTAGTGGCATGGGTCAGAGGAAACTCGGACTATGGTTAACCCAGGTTTTCCTCTACAAGTTATACTGGCTGCCATGTGCAGACTATCTTGTGCTGAGAAATGGCATTAAACCCCAAAACAACAAGTCACTTACTCCTTGCAGATTTGCTAATTTTGCAACAACAATAGCAACATAATAATAATAACATGAACATTAACAATAGTTTACATTACAAAAAAAGTTCTTAGAGATATGCACATTAATTTATTTGAATAATTACCATACCTTTTTTTTAGATCTGGTGGAAAACAATACAATTTCAGTCTGAAATGCCATTAAAAAATATTCTCAATTGTTCCTGATATAGAGTGGTATGGTATTTTAACAACACAGGTAGCTTATATAGTGCTGAGACCAGTGTAATAAAGTGCTATGTCAAAATAACTCACTAGTGTAGCCAACCCTGGCTGATCCAATGATACAGTCCAAACCCACACCATTTTGGTCAAGAATCTGGTATGCTAACCACCAAATCTTCACAGGTCCTGTCTTAAGCAACCACATAGAGCATGCAGGAGGGCACACCAGGTCTGTTCTACATCCCCAAGCCTGCAGACACAGACATGTATTGCTTTCAATTGATGTGTACATGTATCCTAAACTTATAAATCCAAAATTGGCATTTATTACTATGCCATGCAAGGTTCTGAAAAAGATTCTAATTTTCTCATCTGTAATACTTTGATCTATAATTTTAAGATCATGTCTAGTTGAGAGATTTCCCATGAGGAGTTGAACTTTTGTTGTCTGATCATGGCATTCACTAGGATATTTTTCAAGATTGGTCTGTTTGACCTTGTAAATGTTTGATGTGGTCAGCCAGGAAAATTGTATTGTAAAGCAAAGAGAGTAGCATGTTCTGACTTTAACATCAAAAATGAATTTGCATTGTAAAATATTACCTTTATTAAACAACATCTGAGCCAAAATACCATTCATTAAAATTTTTATTTGGTTTCTGTTTTTGAAAATAATTTTTTTCCAGAGCTTGCATGTACTATTTTCTCGCTTATGCACCTTCAAACAAAAACATGCATTAAATATTTTTTTAGTTTAAAGATGTGTATTTCTAAAAGTTTTTTCTTCAGAAATTGAGTCACTTTCATCAATATAGCAGTAGCTTTCCATGGAACAAATATTAAAAAATATTGTTAATAGAAAAATATTGGTGATGTCAGCGATCTTTGGGAAAATTGGTTTTTTTACCCACAAGTGGATTAACTGTTTATTCTTAGTCATTACATGCCTTTCATTTTGCTTATAATTTTTCTTCTATTCCAATACACTAGTAGAGGATTGGAGGATCATTAAATGGACTGTTCCTTACAAATCTTTGGCTACATCATTTGATTCATATAATTGTATATACTTTTTGTTCATTTTTCAGTGTGTTTAGACTACAGCCAGCAGGACCAGATGGTAAACCTGGGATCTTCTGGTCTCGAGGTATTTAAACAAAGAAAAACTTTCTATATTTCTGATGGTAAAGTATGAAATGCAGTTTAATTGTTTTCTTCAATTATTGCTGATAAAAGAATAGTAAAAGAATATATTCTTTCTAGGCCTTATATTAAACAAAGAAATGTGGATATCTGTCTGTCCAATATATTATGAATTTGTTTCTGATTAAAACTGTTTAAAGACCTTAATGGATTTGGACCAAATACCATATGTACTCACATATAAGACAAAACCACCTGCAGGCAAGAGCAGAACACACTCTGTTTGTTCTAACGATTAGAACTAGATATAGATTTGCTGAAACATTTGTGTGACGATGGATCTGGGTCTGTGCGGTTTGAAGTAGGATTTGACTTTGTCACAAATATATGCAGTATATGACTTATTACTTGTTCATATTAACTTATACTGTTTTTATCCATTTGTTGTTTTCTTGTTTCGTTTGTTTGTTACAATATAAGAAAGTTTTAGACTGTTCGTGTGGCCTAATGATTAGATTTTATGCCTTGGATGAGGGAGGTAGTGTGTCCGAACCCCAGCTGAATCATTCCAAAGACTTTAAAAAGTAGTACTAACATCCGCTTTGCTAGGCACGCAACATTAAGATGTTAGTGTTAGGACTGGTGAGCCTGGTGTCAGGATAATGTGATTGTGTGGGACACCATGCTACATGTTTGTGGCATGATGCCCCAGTGCTAGACATCACTATAAATTGCCATACTGCAGACATCATAGCGATATAACTGAACAATTGTTAAAGCTATGTTAAAAATATAAATCACACACAAAATTCTGACATCTTCATCTTGATGAAAATCTGGCTTTCCATATTTATCCATGGTTTAATCATTTATTGAATATTTGTGCAAGCATCTGTACACATGTTTGTTATTCACATAAGTGTTTGATGTGAACTATAGCATGTCATTTTGTGAGCATCACAAATTGCTTTTTTCTCTAAAGTTTGCTTGTCAGAACCATATAACAGAACTTGTATTGGAAAACCAAATTTTAAAGAGATGAGTATTCAGGTGCCATAAATCTTATGAGTGATGACATGTAATAACGTAAATTAAATTTAATCGAGGTCTTATCAACCTAAAGGTTCATCATGGCTTTGACTAAGATACTGTATTTCTTAGTAAAGTTATGCTGTAGAATGCAGAGTTGGGATGACAGACAAATAGAGGCAGTTACTCTTCTAAATAGCATGCAACAAATGGAATTTAATTTGTTTAATGCCTGATCATTATAAAGCTGAATTACAAATTAGTAAAGTGGTTAGAGCATTCCATAAAACTGAAAGTTGCATGTAATTTTAATAAATAACAGGGTTAGATGGTGCTCCTACACTTCAGTTACATGGACATTACAAAGTAGTCATTTGCTCAGACTGATTTTGGCAGATAATTAATCGGCTACAAGTGCTTAGGAAATGCCCGTATTATGCTGTGGAAACAAAGTCTGGAGGATGGGCAATCAGGGGCCATAACTCCTTTAAATGATGTGGAATGCTGGGAATCTGAGTCATCAAAGGCCTCATTAGTAAAGATGCCAAAGGGTACCCATTTACTGTATATAAGTTTTCTGCCATTGTAAAGATAGCACTTACTTTTTTTTCAGGTCCTTTTGATTGAGCTGCAAATACATGTATTTTTTCAGTGCCGAGCAGAGGCCTATTACAGTAAATATTTGACATTAATCCATTTTTCCACATGGTAACCCTTTGATTGCGCTGCAAGTGTGGTTCAGTGGCAACTAACAAGCGGTGGTTATTTGATCTTGCCACACTATTGACATGTGTTCAGTTGCAACTTTGAATAGATTTCATAAATTGTATGTTCGAAGTGTTCCCTATGATGCTCAAGCTTAGACTTTAAACAAGCAACAGTTTATGACAGTAGGCCAGGAATTCAGACAATGATGACTAGACCACAAAGATTTACTAGATGATTGTGGATGATTCGGAACTTTATCAGTCAGGGTGAATTTTTGGAATTTGTAATGGATTACATTAGGTAGTGATATATATTGGATACTGTGAATTTTAAAAATGTGGACTTTACACATTTAATACAGTTTCCCTTTGATTGGGTACCCAGGTAAACCGATTATTAGGATCGACATGTACCAGTAGAAGTTTGCTAAAGGTTATATTCATCAGTCTGAAGCAACAAGCCAAATTTGTTTCAAATCAAGCAAATTATGTTGCAGTAAAAATTACAAGTAATCAGGAGGGCCATAACTTTTTAAAGTGAGATTAAAACCCATAAGAGATACATGTAAGCATATTGGACAGTGTTCATGCAGAGTTGTACATTTATGTAAAAGCGTGTTTGTTCAAATCTACAAAAAATATTATTATCTCATTGTTTGATAGATTAAATTTTAAAATATAATCCAAATAAGTATAACTGTCAACATATGTATGAGCAAGTCAGTTAAGAGGTAAAGGAGGAAATATTGTTTTGAAAAATGTTGACTGAAAATCTTTTCATACTGATGGTTGTATGTTGTATATGATATCCTTCTCAGATATGTAATGTTCACATATCCCTATTAATTTCCTTAAACCTGTGATAGAAGGACTTATCAATGACTGTCAGCAGCAAAATTAAAGTTGCTGAGAAATGGAGCACTTGTAGCGCCACAAGACATTGACTCATTTGAAGACTGAAAGCATCTATGTATAGATAGTTCCCGAATGACATCATCAGTCGCCATATTTGTAGTTAGTTGGCAGATTTACCATTGACTTTGTATAGGAAAAATTGCCAGGTTGCCCATTGTCCAGGTAAAATGAGCAAAATATTGTCTGCTAGTGACATCATCGGGAGGCATCTATATGTTCAAAAACAAACATAAGAACACATCTCAGACTTGCTCCATTAGTTACATGGAAGGAAATGGATACTTTACTTCCCAAATGCACATAGTACAACTGTTTGCCATACCAGTTAACTAGATTATAAATTACATAGACAGGCATTTGCTTGTTGACCAGTGTCCAGTATTTGACCATGTCAGATGCCTTACCAGCATAGGGCTACTATTTTCAAAATAAAGATTGACAGCTTCCTTAAAGTCATAGAGGCATAAGTTGATTATCAGAGAATTGTAATTTCACATCATTATAGTAAAATACATTAAAATATTTTATAAAAATCTCTAATGAGAGCAATAGGTGTAGAATTATTTTTGTTTGTCAGGTTACTGATTGTACATTTAAGTAACAGGATATTGTAACTTTTGTGAAATCTTTAGAAGCAAACTTATGTACAAATATACAGTTAAATAAAATTATTAAAAATCCAGGAGTTTCTTATATGAAAATTTAAAATCTTCTGTATATAAGAAATCTTAACCTCATCTGTTGGACTCCTTTGTTTTACATTGGCATGTTGAATCTCTGACATTGAAATCAGATCAGTAAAGCTAGAAAGGGGCTTTCCTGATTAATGGACATAGTCCTTGTTGAAATTGTTTTTGACACTGTTGAGTAAGGATTCAAATTTGTTCACACATGTTGCTTAAGTTATTATGGTCATGGCTCATTTCAGTGTAAATTAGTAGCCTGTTGGAAGTTGTTGTAGTATTTTCTTTAACTTGCTTTCAAATTAAGGTTGGACTCAATTTTCAAATTTATTTGCAACTGCTTTTAGTATGTTTTGCTTCTTTTTTCTGACATAATCTAAGGACATATTTAAATTGAGCTCCAGTTTATCATTGTCCCAAATGACATACTAAATGTCATGACATACAGCCATCAAACTAAACATTGAAGAAGCAAAACATCTAAATGTCATATCTATATGCCAAGTTGCTTCAGAATATGTTGAATGGTTTCTTACTTGGTGCTGTTTACAAGGATCTGCAGTAGAGGAAACGACATATTGATGGAAAAAGGGCAATAACTCTTTCCAAATTGGACCTGATCAGACAAACCTAATAAAAGACATTTTTGTGCAATAAGCAAATAGCAGCCAGCTTTGTATAATGGTTGCAGAGATGTTATGAGATGAATAAATTGATATACAGAAAAGAGGATTACTATAGTGGCACGTGTAACTCAGTGTAATGCCTTAATTATATTCAATCATAAAATGCAGCCAATTCCTAGGTGCAAAGTATAGACACAATAACTTGTATACCTATATTTGCATAAAAAAAAATTAAAAATACCTTTATATATGTCTGAAAGATATAACAACACGAGGGTCCATGAATGCATTATTTCTTTTACTAATATTGTTTCTATGATTCAGTTATTTTCTAAATAAGAAAACAAATTATTATGTATTTTTTCCCTCTCAGAAACATATGGACATACTGTTGTTTGAGAGAGGAGATCCTATTGTATTTATGCAAAATCTTGTGCTTTTATTATTTTCCTTGCAGAAAAAGCCTCAGAAAAGAAAAAAAATGTAAGTAAAATATTTATTTTTATATACAACTTGCACCAGCAGTGAACTGTTAAGGTGTTCAGATTGATTCACTTAATATTCCTTTCATTTTAGCTGGTAATATAATAATTTATTATATGTTCTTTTTTCCATAACTTGACATTGTCAGAATCACACAGTATTTTTCAATATGGACATGCTTCATACTGCACTACACATGTCTAAAAATAGTATTGTTTATTACTACTTTGTAAACAAACCATGTATGCTCACACGTTTGGCTTTTGGTTTATTAGATTTGTGTGTGAATGAAAAAACAAGCTATTTTGTCCAGTTGAACTGTACATGGTGGCCAGTATAAAACCCCAGAAAGAATTACTGACCCACAAGAAGCTACTGGCAAGCTTTTTCATGTACCCACTTTGGCTGAGCCAGAGACTCAAACCCATGCAGACAGAGGTGAGATGGCAGTGATCCGTAACGGTGAGTGCTTTAGACCACTCTGCCACTTGGGGAGATAATAAAATTACCTTTGTGGATGAGTGTACGGAGTTACAAATGAAAATTTCAAGCAAGCAAACAGATGAAGTGATATTTTCAATGTCCACAACAAATGTAAGAGGCACAGTATTGAAAATACCATTCCTATAACTTACACAGTAATTTATGAGAAATGTTCATAACTTTTTGCAAATAGAACAGTTCAGTGCTCTTTAGGGTCCATAAAAATAGCATAGAAAAGCATATTGAGGCCAATGGCTATAACATATCTATGAGCGATATATTATTTTACAAGTCAATCAAAACACTAAACTTGAGAAAAAAAATCAGCTGAAGGTTTAGTTTGAAAGCTAAAAGAATCAGAGCCAATAAACCAAAACGAAAAATAAGTCTTATTTCTGCTGGCTAAATGGACTGTCAAACAGTAACTGCTTTGTCAATTTCTCATTTTAACTTTTCTGATATAATGTTAGTGTTAGACTAATGATAGAAGCCATACAGGTCATGTGCATAGCTTGGGTATCTCTAGAGTATGCAAGTGACAGTGACAGGGCATACACATGTGGCTTCTTTAGCTGGTAATAAGAATGACAATAAGTATAGTTATATTTTTGCATCCAGAATTTCCTCAAAGTATACTTTTTTCATTCTGCAAATCTGTATTACATGACCCATGTCATGGGTTCCAAAACTTAATTTGCACTGCATAATTGTACTGTAATTTCAACTACATTTCCAACAAAAATCATTCTTCTTACTGCACTCAAAGTGTCTTTTAAAATTTTCAGTTAAAAGAATTCATATTTTCTGCCACATTATGATTGCAAACAATCACTGACAGAACAGAAACACAAGTGCAGTTGATCCCTTGATGCCAATCTGTCCACTGCTCAAATCACATGTACATTGTATGGAATTGGCTCAATAAATCCAGTCTTTCACAAGCAGACAAGCAGTATTGAGTTGGATTGAGAAAAACAAATGCATCCATTCCAGATCAAAGTTGTTTCATTGTACATTAATTCACAATAAGACTCTAAGTTTAAATTCTGAGTAGACCAAAACAAGAATTATTTTTGAAACTAATGACTAGCATGTGACAAAGTTAACATGGTGGTGGGCAATGCTGCAATATTCTGTGCACATTTATATTGTTAGTGTGTATTGATAAATCTATGGTTGTGCATTTATTTTGGTATAAGCATTAGTTCAGTTACCGAGTTTCTTGTAATATTTTCATTTTATTATTATGCCTTATGTAGAAAGACAAAATGAGTATATAATGAAATGGTTACTGCATTTGTATGGGAAATATGATCTCATTTCTTTTTGCAGAGTAATACTATAATCTCAAGGTCGTGCAATATTGCTTAGAAAACTTATTCATATTTTCTGATACAGCTGTAGTAACAAATAATTATTTTGATGAAATATTGTGCAAAAAGTGTCATATAATCTGTAGAATAGTCCTTTAAAGGTTATATTGAATTTATAAAATAGCAGGATGCTATTTTCAACATAAATTATAAATCTGTTTTGTAACCAAAAACAGCAGAGGTGCTGCCTGGGAACACGCATGTGCATATCATATACAATTTTATAATTTTCTACATTTGAAAAGCAGTGTTGGGTTAGAACTGTAGCAGTTGAAATATTATTTTCATGGAATGAAATCACTCTATATTTGATTTCATTTCTTTGAAAACTATGCAGTCAATAAAGTCAGCCTCATTCCTGTTTAGAAAGAAGATCATTTCTTGAAGTAATGTCTCATGTAAAATTACATTCTTCTTAAAGAGGTACAAATGGTCAGTAGCTACAGATTGAATAAAGGAATGAAGAATGTAATAATCATGAAGTACTCCTTGAATTTAGCATGATAAGGGGAAATGTTAAGTAAATGAGAATAAAAGTTAGTTTTGTATTCATGCATTAACTCAAGCAAAGAAATAAAGATTTGATACAGTGCATATAGAAGTGCAGCATAACTTGCCCTAATATACAGTGTATTTTTGTATGTAAGTTGGATCCAAGTGTGATCCGCATAAACCCAGATCAGCCATCGCATAATATGCTGGCTGATCTACATGTGGGTATATGGAGTTTGTTATTACTAATCAGTAGAAAAACAACAGAGACCCTGATCAGTGCATTAAATGACTGAAGATCAGGGTCTCTGTTTTTTGCAATTGGACTCAATTTATATTTGAGTGTATTGCAGTATATTCTATATTAAGGACACATGTTTATGAAAGACACAATTAATGAATCATTTCCTTTAATTTCCTCATTATTTTTAGTCCTTATAGAAAAATACACAATGCTTAGTTCCTTATTGTGGATTTAAATGTTCAACAGATAAATTACATGTATATTTGGTCATATTTTTAATAGCATTTACCATGTGATGCAAAATATAATTTTGCCTCTTTCTTCCTCTCAGTTTAATTACAAGGTAAGAAGTCAGCCATTTGAAGTCAGAAAACACCCACGAAATTATGACAAATTTGTAGAGGAGGATAATTTTTTGAAACCTAAGGAACCCACAGAAGATGAAAAATCCAAGAAACCCACAAAAAATTTTATCAAGAAGAACAAAGAAAATTTTGCAAGAAGAGATGGAAGAAAGAAAACCCAATCTGCAGGGGACAAGACAGTCACTCTTACACAGGAGCAGCTAAATGCTATTCTAGCTTCTGTTGGAAAAGTTGCTTCAGGGAAGGAGGATGCTCTGAGGATTTTGATAGGTACGTTGACTCAGATTGCATCAGACCTTTGAAACATCATAGTACAGGATTTATGTTACTGTAACAATAGATCATGTACACTATATCTCACATGTATGCAAGTTGCATACAGTATTTACCTATTCAGTCAAATCTACCTTAAGTAACTTCTGAAAAGTTAGAAGAGTGTCATTGAGTGCTTGATAAGGTTTTCTTGGAAAACTTTCAAAAACTGACTTAGTGCAAATGACCTTTAATGCAGGTTTCTTGTGTGTGTGTGTGTGTGTGTGTGTGTGTGTGTGTGTGTGTGTGTATGGGGAGAGATTGTCCTGGCTTTCAAAAAGTTGCCGCCAAAAAAATCACCAACCTCTATATTTTGTCACCAATTTTCAAAAAATGTTGCCAGAACAAGTAGTGAATATTTTTCCAAGTCTATTAATGTAATAGGCAAGGAAAATAAAAAGATTAGATAGTTATAGCTTTATTGACAAGTAATACAGAACAATATAGCCATAATATTACAAAATAAATCCTTACATGGCTGTTTTGTAAGGAGCTTTAGTTAATAACATTTTAATACCAAAAGCCTAAGATCATACTTTGCAATAAATGATAAGTGACATATTATGCAACCCCATCGATTAATGCATTTAGGAATTAAATCCCTTCTACCATTGTATGGCTGGCTTCACAATTTAAATCTCTGTCAACTAGCAGATCAGAAGTTTATTTTTTCCACGATTTAGGAATTAAATCCCTTCTCCCATTGTATGGCTGGCTTCACAATGTAAATCTCTGTCAACTAGCAGATCAGAAGTTTATTTTTTCCATGATTTACATGCATTGCTTTTAGTGAATTGCTTCCTAAATCCCATGAATGATCACTGAATGCTGTAGATTTTTTTTTCTCTGTAAGCAAACTAGGATCTTCATTCCCACCAATGAAACTTAGAGAAGTTAACACCTAGCATCCATGTACGATATATCTAAGCATTAATTACCATCATTAAATTATAAGAAGGAATGAAGAAACATCACGGAGCATATGTGCCCCCCAAAAAACTAATTCGGAATAAATATGTTGCTTAGTAATCAGTGTTTTATGCTTATATGAATTAACAATAAGAAAATAAGGTGAGATATAAAATGTGGGAAATTGAGACCAAATTTGAAATGTTAACATAAATTAACACCCATTTTTAAGCATTGTTAGTTATAAAAAATGAAGATTGTTTATTTGTCAATCAATTGCTAGTGCTTTACTCACTGTAGAACAGGCAGTTTCTTTGAAGTATGTAGAGGGTTGAGTCTAACCTTCATTTATTGTGCAGTTTCAGTGCACAGCTGACCAGACTATCAAATGGGGCAGGGGGGATAACACACTCTACAGGGAGAAATGGTGTGTCCTTTGAGAATAGTACGTGTATAGGACCCGAAAAATTGGCTAATATTTAGTGAAGATGATCCTTAAATATGCCCGAAAAATTCCCATTGATAGGTCCCCATCTGCCTGTTTTGGGATTCAATCTCCCAGCTTAGTTTGCGAAAAGATTTATTTTTTGCATGACACACTAGTATAACTGTACGGTATTAAATAAACTTATTCAGCGACTATTTGAATTCTTTGGAAATCTTTCTGTACATTTGAAAATTAAAACACAGGAGGGGCTTTTTCTCGTTGGAATGTATTCAGATTTCTTGGAACTAAAGGATTTAAAAGAACTTTTAGGAAATAGGAATTCATTCACCATGCTGTAAGTGAATTTAATTCTTTTACTCCTGTATTTTGAGAAATAAATTATTTTCAATTACATAAAACTTGTTTGTTTTGCTATTTCTGGTTGCATAGTTTAAGTCCCTGGAGTTGTAACACAAAATTTGGCAAAAGTCAAAGATAAATGAATAAAATTAACAGCATCACAGCCAGCTGTAAATGAATTGACGACTTGTGCCTTGATTCATATATCATAGAAATCTTTAATTTTTTATCATATCTCAGCACCGGATGCTAAAGTTTCCAGCTGTTGAGACTTTTTTGTAAACTTTTGACCCTTTCATCATGATGTGGTATTGCACTTGAAGCATTACTACCATCACTACATGTAGATGATGTTGGACTGTCAGGTATAACACCAGATTCAGTGACTGTGTTGTCTGATGAGTTGCATTAAATAAAAAATGTTGTTAATTTAATCTCAGGATCAACACACAATGTCTAACTTGTTTACCTATGATAAAGTGGCACTTTTGACAGTATACACTGAAATCAGTACTTCAAAGGTAATCAGTTTACTCTGAAGATTCAGCAAAACTATTTTATTGTCATATTTAAAATAAACAACTGAAGGATTAGCCATCATTCAATTGATTGTAGCTGATTTTGTTCCCTTGATTGTAGGTATCACAACACACAGTACTGAGGACAGATATCAACATAAGCTGATTATGATGTAACAATGCACTGTAAAGATAGCGTAGTCAATATGAACAAAGAATTTGTTTATGTAACTGATTCCAGTGCATTAAAAAGGCTGTCACCCAAAAAATCGAAAGATAAATTTTGTTGCAATAAGGGAAAAAAATCAAAATTTTCGCCATTGGCAAAGCCTTAGATGATCAGTGTGTGTGTGTGTAAATATATATATATATATATATATATATATATATATATATATATATATATATATATATATATATATATATATATATATATATATATGTATATATATATAGAGAGAGAGAGAGAGAGAGAGAGAGAGAGAGAGAGAGAGAGAGAGAGAGAGAGAGAGAGAGAGAGAATATATATGTATAGTATGTATGCTGTATCAATGATATACCACGAGATGTATAAATTTTTCACTAAAGGGAAACAAAGCTTGCTGAGTTTCCTTTTAATGAAAAATTTATGCAATGAGTGGTATTATATCATTGAGACGGAGTATATACTGTACATATATTTTATTTATATCACATACAAATACATATATTTGACCTTTGAATGGTGATGAGAATTACTACAGACAGCTGTATATTGACCTAGTGAATGAACTCCTCACATCCCCGAGTGTGTCCACTGTAGAATGTAGTTCTCTGCCATAGTGGCAATTTACAATCACCTCTTCATATTGATAAGTTGATTGTCTTCTTTTCTTGGTTTCTATTTTTCTCCACATTGATTTAATCAATATACTACACATTTATGATTTAAACATGAAAGATGGTTTTGATAATAAAAGTAGAGCAGTAGCAACACTTGGATATCTACACCATTCAAATGAATGCAATAACATTCACATTCAGGCGCATAGCAATTAATGTGGAATAGAAACTAAGCTAGCTGACGAACCAGCATGAGGTAATTAAAATATTATAATATTAAATAAAACATACCAAATGGTGTCGGTGAATTTCAACTTTTCGATAGGCAATGGACTCTGACCCTACACCCCAACATAAATCCAAATATTAAAAATGGGGTGGCAAGGGTCAGAAGAAACTCAGACTTGGTGGCAGAGGAAGCACATTGGTAGCAAAAGGCACATAGAGGTTGGTTTTTTGAGGAAATATGGGGAATTCCGTTTATTAAAAAATAAAACCCTGTGCAAAGTATTAAACTGAAGAGCAGAACAGGAAGACAACTAAAAACAATTGCATTTCTCTTTTTCAATCATCCTTTTTGTTATTCTGAATAAAGTGGTACATTAACATTACTGTTATGCATCAAACTTAGCTGTATATGCTCATATGCTTCTTGCTTATGCAGTATGCCTTGTGACAGTATTGTATGAAATGCCCTAAATTAGGAAAAAAATGTTGACAAGGCAGATTCATTTTCTTCTATACAAAATGTTAAAAAATGAAAAAAAAAATTTACCCTGATTCTGTTTGATTCCATCCCAGTGTAAACTGTAAAACTGATCAGTGACATCTCAGGAATAAGTATGGTCAGCCCTGTCTTTAAGTGCAACATCAGTTGCTGTAATGAGAAAATGCATCCTGCATTATTTAAATAGCCCACTCTTCCTCTTTGTGGGGGTGGGGGTGTAGGCTTGGTTTTTTTTTACTTTGGTGCTAATGAATATTGTTGTGTGAAAGAATTCATGATAATGACGTAAAGCCAGGATTAGGGAGCATTTATGACAAAGGCTGGAAGTAGTCTGACAATGACATGAAGATTTCCTATCCTGTGCTTGTATCAGATATGACATCTAAAATTATTATGTGAAGTAATAATAATAGTAATAGCATCCTTTTTCTTTTGCTGACACAATTAGTTAACAACTAGTGTACATTATGGTGAGGCAGTTAAAACTAGTAGGCATGTAATTAGTAAAGAATGTGCAATGTTGATCTCTGATGCATGAAAGAAATACAAATGTAATAGAAGTTAATACAAATTATGCATAATTAACATATCATTATCAAATAGATACATCATGGTGAGCAGATACAAATCTTCTGTGGTCATAAAATAAGAATTGTTCCTGAAAGTATCTTTTGTAGATGTATATTTATATGAAAGCTGAAACATTTGTTGCTTGTTTAATATCATGCTGTATCTTTTCCATATAACATACTGGTGTGAGAACATGTTCCATATAACATACTGGTGTGAGAACATGTTCCATATAACATACTGGTGTGAGAACATCTGTTCCATATAACATACTGGTGTGAGTACATCTGTTCCATTAACATACTTGTGAGAGCAAAAGATTCATTAGAATAATCAGTCTAAAACTTTTGTATATATTAATTATTGTTTTCACATGACCATGTACTCCTTGTGTTGATGCTTCTTACAAATTTACAAAAATTAAAAAACTCAGGTAATAAATTTACTTAAGACCTTGAAGGTAGGAACAGTCTTTAAAAAAATGATGTAATCTGTAATTGGTATCCATCAAAAAGTGTTGAAAAAAGATGATATAGATGTTCATATATCTTTGACATTTTAAAATCACACTAGTTGATCTTTTCATTAAGCTGTATAGTTTCCATAGGTAAGAAGAATTGGGGGTGTTCTCCCCTTACTGTTCAACAGTTGATGAATTGGGAAAAAAACTACTATTATACATTTTAGGATCCAGAAATTTGACAATTAACCTTGAAATCATTATATAGTTTCCATTTTATTTGCTACTTTTTTAAGAATATTTCAGAGTGGTTGGACCAAAAAAGTACATTTTAAGACAAGGAACAAGATTACATTCATAACTATGAATGTCTGACAAGAGTAATTTGAAATCTGTCAAAATATCATTGCCATAGGGAACATCTCAGGAAGGGGATTACATGAAGTATACCTTACTGAGTATATATTTTATGCCTTTTCTTTTGTGTTCTAGCAGGAAATGCATTCACTTTTGTTTTTCTTTATGCATGTCTATTTAATGTATTATGTGTCTGTGA
This sequence comes from Potamilus streckersoni, assembly GCA_016746295.1. NCBI lineage: Eukaryota > Metazoa > Mollusca > Bivalvia > Unionida > Unionidae > Potamilus > Potamilus streckersoni. Next base: position 1,770,834 of record JAEAOA010001685.1, on the reverse strand, counting down.
TTTCTTTTATGCATGATATGTGCCAAAACCTTTTCTATTTTTGTAAGTACACAAACAATCTGATAGATACCAATTATTTTTAGGTTGTTTATTAGTGTGAGTTGAAACACTGCCTGGATATACAGGTTTTATCTTAAACACTTTATATAATGCAATTATCATTTTTTGGGGCCTTTTCACTTGTCATAAAAATATTAAATTTTTTGTTGATAAAATATTACTTTTACTTGAATTTGTCTCACATCCAAATTACATTGCAGATGCAGATAAGAATGAGATAAAAATTGACTCTCCACGTCGTGATGGTGGCAGAGATGATGATGAGGAGGACAGTCTTCATTCCCATGAGGCAAAGAAAGAGAGTAAGAAGCCACGAAGAAGAAAAGAGAAAGATGAAGAAGGAAGCATATTTGCCTTGTTGGGTGATAAGAAAAAGTCACGACAAAAAAATGCATTGTGAGTACAAAAAATGTCATTTGACCTTCACCATTTCCTAATTTTTATATATTTTGATAATTTATGTTAACTATGCAACACAGCATACAAATGTATGACTTTGGTTCGGAATATAGATGGGATACTATGTAAAAACAACATCATCACCATAGCATTTCAAACATTTTCGGTAAGCTTTGCATTTTTGGCAAATCTTAAATTTAAAATTCAGTGATTTGTGCTAAAGCTTTTTTTCTCTCCTCCTTTGATAAGAGACCATATCCACACTGACTGTACTTCCTATTTGTTGTCCAGGACATGAACAGTCTTAACTTTTCAACTAAAGGGAAATAGATATTCACATAGAATGCACAAAATCTCTATTTTTATCTTTTTAAGTGTTCCTAATATAGAACAAGTGAAATAAAGTTCTCCTGTCTAGTATAATCTCAAATTTGTCCAAAACTGGCAGACAAAAGAACTTTCCAACCCAGTACTTCCAGTCAATTTGAATAAAATCATGCTGTTTGCTTGGAGTTTACATTTACCTTATATATTTGTGTATAAGTTGAATCCAGGTGCAAAATGCAAAGATTCAAATCTGTAATTTCATCATTGTGTTCCAGCTGATCTTGGTCTAACAGTTGGTTAGAAGTAATAAGTACTAAGACTTAAAAATGTAGACTCTGATCTATTGGCACATTATGTGATGGCAGATCAGGGTAATTGTTTTTTGCAGTTGGACCTGACTTGTAAGTAGCATATATAGTACCACTTTCATGAATTTCTTGGTATATTCAGTATGTGGTACTGATTCCATGGATTTCTTGGTAAATTCAGTATGTGGTACTGATTCCATGGATTTCTTGGTATATTCAGTATGTGGTACCAATTTCATGGATTTCTTGGTAAATTCAGTATGTGGTACCAATTTCATGGATTTCTTGGTATATTCAGTATGTGGTACCAATTTCATGGATTTCTTGGTAAATTCAGTATGTGGTACTGATTCCATGGATTTCTTGGTATATTCAGTATGTGGTACCAATTTCATGGATTTCTTGGTATATTCAGTATGTGGTACTGATTCCATGGATTTCTTGGTATATTCAGTATGTGGTACCAATTTCATGGATTTCTTGGTATATTCAGTATGTGGTACCAATTTCATGGATTTCTTGGTAAATTCAGTATGTGGTACCAATTTCATGGATTTCTTGGTATATTCAGTATATGGTACCAATTTCATGGATTTCTTGGTAAATTCAGTATGTGGTACTGATTCCATGGATTTCTTGGTATATTCAGTATGTGGTACTGATTCCATGGATTTCTTGGTAAATTCAGTATGTGGTACTAATTTCATGGATTTCTTGGTATATTCAGTATGTGGTACCAATTTCATGGATTTCTTGGTATATTCAGTATGTGGTACCAATTTCATGGATTTCTTGGTATATTCAGTATGTGGTACCAATTTCATGGATTTCTTGGTGGTATATTCAGTATGTGGTACTAATTTCATGGATTTCTTAGTTGTTTTGTTGTTTTTGGGGCTTAATGCCATTTTTCAGCACATGATAGGCTATACATGGCAGCCAGTATTAATGGTGGAGGAAGAAAGCGAGAAATCCGCGGAAAGAACCACCGACCCACTAGAAGCTACTGGCAGGCTTTCTCACTTACCCATGTTAGTCGGAGTCTGGACTCTTGATTCACGCAGTCAGAGAGGATTTCTTAGTAAATTCAGTATGTGGTACCAATTTCATTGATTTCTTGGTATATTCAGTATGTGGTACCAATTTCATGGATTTCTTGGTAAATTAGGAATGCTTGTTTGTGGGACTTATGCTAATTTCTAAACAAATCATTCAGAAAATCATCTGATTGTACAAAAATCATGCACCTTAGCTGGAAGTCATGGCTGTGTTTCTTCATTAAATGTATCTTATATATATTTTTAAATGTCTACTTAATGGAATAGATAACTTTTAACCTAAAGTTTCAGTTCTAGAATAAATTCTGCATGGTTGCTACAGGTCACCAGTTGTGAACACCAAGTTGAATATAATTCAGTTGTGAAGACAATTGCACCCTTTTTTCTATCAGACACAAATTATTTATTAATTTACTGTATATATAAGTCAAGTCCAACTGCAAATGGCATTGATCCTGATTTATTATTGCATAATGTGTCAGCAGATGGGGATGTATCTCGTTTCTCCCACTGAATACTACTTACAAACTGCACAGAACCAGATCAAGTCTTTGCATTATGTGATGGCAGATCTGGGTCTGTACAGTTTGTATTTGGACTTCATTTATATGTAAATACAGTACTATGTGAAGTATTATAACATCATATATTATCTGTGAGATTGAGTCTAAAGGTGCTTGATTTAGTGTTCTGTCATTTCTCTCCAAAGGATATTATGAATATACTTCATGCTTGGTATTGTAACAAATATAATTTAGGTGATACTTGAATTATGAATAAAGTTTTTGTTTTGTAAATACTTTAACGTGGTCTCTATTTTTGTTCATAATTTAAAAATAAGTAATATATTTCATTTATTTATTTGGTTGTTTCTTTTGATCACATGTTGATTCACTCATCCATGCATGTCTAATTATATTTTTCTTTTCAATCAGATTGTCTTAGCAATAATGAGTTTTTATTTATTATCTCTGTTAGTGATCAAAGTGAGGAGGACACCGTTAGTATACTTACTAGAGAATTGACGGATGTTGGTAGTATTAAGAATAAAAACACCAGGTAGTACCAGCATGTATATATATATACCTGTAGTGTTACAGCATTCATAACAGCTTGCGCTTTTCTGTAGAGTAGAGAGTCCTCTCAATAATAATGTTGTTTCTTGTAACAAAACCAAAAGACACGAATTCATTTCATGGATAACATGGCATGAATTTCAAAAGACATCCCACCCTTATCAATTTGAATTTTCTTCTTAATACTTGATTTTTTATAGTTGAATCATGAAAATCTTTTAATTGATTAATTCTGCAGTGTTTTATTTATTTTGCTTGGTTTCAAGCAAGAAACAACTAATGTGCCACATATTATTTGTCTGTATTTGTACTTTACTTCATTTTCACTTGACATAGCAAACTTTCCTTGCATGGTGACAATATTGTTTGTGATTATTTTATTTGTAACCATTTTTTCCTAATCATGCCTTCCCTTTATATTTTATAAGATTCTGTGTTCTCAGGCTTTTATAAAAATAGAATATGATTATGATGAAAGGAGAGAAAGCTTAATTTTACAATAGCTCTTATTGCTAGTTTTGTGTTGCTTAAGTTTCTCTTCAGTACATAGAGGTATGAGAAACATATACTGTACTGAAACTGCTAATTTTGCCAATGAAATGTAAACAGAATGCAGAGTGAATAAGTAATGAATGCAAGCAGAATACAGAACGAACACCAGCAAAATACAGAATGCAAAATAAAATGATGAATGCACAGATGCAGAATGATAAATGGAACAAAATATGAAATTCAATGCAGAATGGATTTATTTATTATTTTCAAACCTCTGTTAATCAAAAACCCTTTTGCTTGAAAATCCTGGATAAGGTTCATAACAATGACAAACAATTTTTAACCCTTTTCATTGTTCTTGTCGAGCCATGTTTAAAAAACATGACATTGGTCTCACCTTTGGTTGTATATGTACATGTTTTATTTGAATAAAATGAAATAAGAAACAAAATTTGCTGACAAATACTATAACTGTATTTTTACACAAATTGGAATTATCTTTTATGATAAATTCAGTCTTTTGCATTTTATGCTTTTCCTATTTCATTGTGTGTGTGTGTGTATATATATATATATATATATATATATATATATATATATATATATATATATATATATACACACACACACACTCACACACTCTAATAGGAAATTAGGGCATGAAAGGTTTAGTTACATTAAAGTAACCTTGTAAGATGCTGCATATAAAAAGGTCCAGTGGAATATGCATTCATAAAAGATTGATTTTGTCAAAATTATATATACATATGGCATCATGACATTAGGTTGTGTCTCATATGAGATTTGTCAGATTAATATGCATATGGCATTATGTCAATATGTTATGTCTCATATTTTTTGTCAGATTACCTTGTATACTTATAAGTCAAAACCAACTGCAAACAACAAAGATCCAGATTTGCCATACCATAATGCTCCTGCAGATCAGGGTTTCTGTTGTTTGATCTACTGATTACACTTACCAACTACACAGTCTGAGCTCTGCCAGTGCATTATGTAATGGCAGATCTGGGTCTGTGCATTATGCAGCTGGTCTATCTGTATGCATTTGTATATTTGTGTCTCATGTAAGATTTGATTTTGAAAGAAAAATACTTAAATTGCATTTGAACTTCCTATCACCATGCCATATTTTGTCATGAAGCTTGGTATGCAGTTTTATCATTACTAGACAATGTGTGATGTAAAAGACTGGGCTTCTTTTGGTCAGCATTTTAAGAACATCACCATGACATATATTGTCATGAAGCTTGGTATGCAGTTTTATCATTACTAGACAATGTGTGATGTAAAAGACTGGGCTTCTTTTGGTCAGCATTTTAAGAATCATCTCCATTTCTTCAAAACAAAATTTATGTCTGTCCATCTCTGTCACACTCTTAACAGTCAGTATATTTTGAATCATTTGAGATATCTTCTTAGAGATTGGCATGCTTTTGTATTATGACAGGAGGTTTGTCAGATAATTACTTTTTGAGTGGACAGTATTCCATAAATGCTTGCTCTCTTATCTAGTTTTTTTTTCTACCTTTCTTCTCTGCAGTGCATCAGATACACATGAGCCTTAGTGAGCAACAAGGGAATTTCTTGAACAATGTCTGGGTCTTTTCAAATTTTATAGTACCATGCCACTATTAATTTTATTTTAGACATTGAGAGCAGAATGAGTGATAATTCATTGAGTGGGAATTTCTTGGTACAAGATGACAAAAAGTATGATTTTTAGTTACAATAGATTAAAGATTTTGTAATGAGCATAGGGTTATTTGGAATAGCATAAATAAATCATACTAACAGAAATGCAAACAGTTATCATCTGCATCAACATCAGGACAGCCATTAAAATTTGTTGTTTAAAGTAATACAAACTGTCTCTTTACACACTACCTCGCCTCAAATTCACTGTTCAAAGACCTTGACCTTCATTGTTTTTTGATAGTTTACATTGATAGAATGTATTTGCTTGTGTCAAGTAAATAATATATTTAATTATATAATTAAGTGGGTGACAAACTTATAAGTGTGAAACCATGAGTGAAAATAGCTTTTCACCAACAAAATATTAGACTGATTATTTCTTTGAACCTAGACAATTTTCTTTTTAATTCTATGCTCAAATGTGTCAGCTAGCTAAATTGTATATCAGATTGAAGTGGCAGATTTTTTACAATATTGTTAACTGTTTATTGTTTATGTTATGTTATTTTGTGTATATTTGCACAGAAAATATGAGAAGTAGCAGTTTTATTTCCTAATTCAAGGTAATAAAGCACATACCTGGGGAAAAATAAGTTCACAGTGATATTTTGAACATAGAGTGAAAATATACAATTGATAATTCACTCCATTGAATTATTAAAATTATTTCCCTGGGAAAGTCCACTAATTCACAGGCAGCATATAATAGAAAAGCTACATCCATATATGGTAGTTTGACACATGATAATTTTACTGTTGACTAAAGTTCTGTCTTCAGTTTCGTAGATCTACTCCAATAGCTGTGGTTAATTGCAAAGGATATTTATTAAATTGGTTATTTATAGGCTGTAATCCATATCAGTCACATTTAAAGATGCTTACCTAATGATGAAGTTAAGCATTTTTTGAATGAAGAGAGATTATGCTATGAATTAAATTTACATCTGCCAAATATTTTAGTATAAAACATGGTAAATAACATAATACTTGTAGTTAGTTGTTGTTGTGGGGCTTAATGCCATTTTCAGCACATGATAGGCTATACATGGCGGCCAGTATTAATGGTGAAGGAAGAAACCGGGAAATCCGCGGAAAGAACCATCGACCCATGAGATGCTACTGGCAAGCTTTCTCACATATCCACATTCACTAAATCTTAGACCTGTAATAAGAAAGTCAAATATCACATTCTAATTGCTGTATTGTAATTCTGAAATTCATTGGTTGGAGGGAAGCCTATTGACAGTTTTTATTTTCCAGTTCTGAAATTTTATTTGCAAATCTGAACATTTTAGTTCAAGCTTGGATCACTGCTTTCTTTAAATAATATTCCTTAATGAAAGTGTATGTGGTACTTTATTACAATGAGTCATTCTATATGTCCTTGTTTTTGCTGCCACTTTTAAAACAGGGCTGGATAAAAATATGTGATATATGTTACTTTTATTGACAATAGATACAGGCTACACTTACTGGGAGTATCAAGTGGCTGAGTGGTCTAAAGCACTCACTGTTGTGGATCACTGCCATCTCTCTTTTGTCTGCGTGGGTTTCAGTCTCAGGCTCAGCCAATGTTGGTACATGTGAAAGCTTGCCAGTAGCTTCTCATAGGTCAGTGGTTCATTCCATGGTTTTCCTGGATTCTTCCTCCACCGTTTTTACTGACTGCGATGTGTAGTGTATCTTGTGCTGATAAATGGCATTAACCCTACAACAACAATCTCTACATATACTAAGAAATCCCTGGTATAAAAAGATATCATAGCTGGTGGATATGGCATTAGGCTGTCTACACATAAAGGAAATCCCTGGTTTTAAGTGGGTCTGGCATTAGGTTTTCTACACATTCATGGACATTCTTGGTATAAAGAAATCATAGCTGGTGGGTCTGGCATTTGGCTTTCTGCACATACTAGGAAATACCTGGTATAAGGAAATCATAGTTGTGTGTATGTACTGGTAGGTGTTTTGTGTTTGTACTGGTAGGTGTTGTGTGTATGTACTGGTAGGTGTTGTGTGTATGTACTGGTAGGTGTTGTGTGTATGTACTGGTAGGTGTTTTGTGTATGTACTGGTAGGTGTTGTGTGTATGTACTGGTAGGTGTTGTGTGTATGTACTGGTAGGTTTGGTTATAGGATTTTTACACCTAGGAAATCTTTGGTATTAGGAAATTATAGCTGGTAGGTCTGGCATTAAGCTCTCTACATATTCTTGGAAATTCTTGGTATAAAGATATCATTGCTGGTTTTGGCATCAGGTTTTCTATACATACAAGGTAATATCTGGCATAAAGAAATCGTAGCTGTGTGTAAATGTACTGCTTAAGTCTAATTTGTACTTTTACAAGCAGTTTTAGCTGTGTCACAGATGACTTCTGAACCTTGTAAATAAATTTCCCACTTCATGTTATTTATTCAGAAAGGGTTTTCCATGCTTAAGGGAGAATATAATCATAAAAGATAATATTTTTAATAAAATTTACCAATTTTCAAACTTTATGAGCTTTTAGTTTTATGTTCAGGTAAGTTTTCAATCCTGCCACCTGCATTAAATCATTTACATGAAGAATATCAGTTTAGCTGAAGGTACAGTTGACCTTAGGGAAAGCCATATATTTTCTAAATAAAAACAAAGTAGGATTCAAAAAGAAAATCAACATTTAATCATGCATATTTTTCCATATTTGTTATAGTTAGATTTATTACAAGCATTTTACTTCTTCCTTTACAATGTGTTCTTTCCTTCTTTAAATATTGTATTGATTTTTAAACAGATATTAAAGGTTGAGCTTGATTTTTCCAAAGAATTGAAGCACATATTTTCCTTTAATACAGTATTCATGTATCTGCTTTGGGTTGCTATATTTGGCATAAATTTTTCAGATAATATTTAAATGCAGTTTTAATCATTATTTCATTTAGTGTTGAGTCTTTAATGTTTTCATGGTCAGTTTCATTTTTTTTGTAGCAAAGATAAAGATGATGACAGTTTTCTCAAGTCCAAAAATGAGCGATACAGGCATGTAGATGAAAATGAAAGGGACTCAGACAATAAAAAAAAATTAAAGGAAAGATCTCGAAGACAGGATGATGAAGACGATGATGATAATGAAGATGATGATAGAAGGGGCAGAAAGCACAATCATTCTAAAGAGAGAAAAAATAGAGATGATTATTTTAGAGAGAAGAGAGACAAGCATAATGATTCAGAGGAGAAAAAGGAAAGACGTGATTATTCTCAGGAAAGAAATGAAAGAACAACACATGATGATCGAAGTGAAGGGAAGGATAAACGGTCAAAGATTAATGATGATAGGGCTAAATCTAATATCAATGATAATAAAGAGATGAGAAGGGATGAATCCCCACCAAAAGACGATAAAATAACCCCTAGAGATGTTCTAGGTCTTCCTCCCGAGTTGTCATGGAAGCACATGACCAAGGCAGAGAGATATCGGCTGATGATGGTGAGACAAAAAATGACCCTGGAAGAGGAAAGGTTTGTAACCTCAAGCACATTTGACCTGTCTAAGAAGTAATTTTGTCCCTTGTTTTGTTATGCTGAAACATATGTATATTTTACATAGCAGAACAATAGTCATGATCTACATTTTGCATTAGTAATTTATACAACCTAGCCAGTACTTTTAGAAAGTTGCATATTTTTCTTGAAGTTTCCTTTCTTAGATACAAGTCATGATTATGTAACTTTTTTCAGAATGAACTGCTTATTGACTACTTGGGTTGTGAAACAAGAGGAAGATTAATTTTATTAGACATAAAGTGTGTCCAAGCTGTTGGTGAATGTGGACATGATAATGCAGAGGAAAACATTCTGATATAACAATTTGAAATTTGTGATTGGAACTTTAATAGGTTTATTTGCAGTTAAACATCCTTAAAATAAAAATAAATTATCAGTACAAACTATTGGGCATACTTGCTTACTGAAATTGTCATCAACTTCACTTCAGTAATTTAATGAATTACTGCAGTATCAAAAATTTTCATGGGGTATCAAATTTTGTAGATTGTTATGTTGTCCTTAATACTATCTTTGAAAACTCAACAAAAAATATTTGGTTCAAATAATTAGCTTTTACACATGTCTGTTTCATTTCTACCCTTCAAAAACAGGAATTATAAAGTATTGTATATTGTTTTAATGCACACATATCTATACAGGATCTGGTAGTCATATTTTCCACTCACTGTCTTAAATCGGTATATTGTGAGGTAAGGACAAAGAGAAATGAGAATAAGCATAACATATTTAAATGCAGTTATTAATGTGTGTGTGATTTGGATTTTAACATAGTTTTAAAAAATTCTCAATAATATTGCTACGATTTCTGCACTGTGGCTGTTAGAGTGATATCTAATAGTGGGGCAGACATTTAACATGATGTCCCACCCAGTTACATTATCCTCACACCAGACCGACCAGTCCTAACACTAATCTCTTAATGCTAAGTGCCAAGTGAGGCCGATGCTTGTACCATATTTAAAAGCTTTTGGTATAACTCAGCTGGGGATCAAACAAGTGACCTCCCACATCAGAGGCAGAAACTATAACACTAGGGCACTGGAGCAGTAATGACAATGAAAGAATATGGAATGATACTATAAATGACTTTTAATTCAATGCTTATTCAATCTGTTCTTCATTTAAGTAAAAATATTGTTGAAAAAATTTAAATCCTTGTGGAAGCACACCTCATTTTATTCATGTTTGCTTAAACCCAGTGAACAGCATAACTGTAAAATACTTAAACTATTGCATGAATGACAGTTGCAAATGAAACGCTGTGTATATACACTAATTGCAGCTGAGTAGTGAAGCTGCTCACATTTCACCTATTTTTAGATAAAACCACTGAATCAATATTGTGACACTCAAGTTGGCTGGTACATACAATTGTTTGTTAGGTAAATAATCTTGCAATTGTGGCATTAAACAAGTCCAAGAATTATTGGGTATGATCTTTCACACATTTGTTTTGTGTGAGCCACAATCATCTTTTCAGCATTAATTGGCTTCATTTACAGTGTTTTAATTAAAGTTTAGTTTTACTGTTAACAATTGATGTGGCAATCATTTCTTGTCCAAATACCTCTTCTATATTCTTCATTGAAGTATTTATTGAGGTTAATCCTCCAAACTAAATACATGCAATCATGGAGACATGCAAAACCACAAATTTAAGTACCCATGACAATGTTTTTCATCTTAAAATCATGAAAATTTAGAGTAATGAAAATAGATGATCTGCAGTACTACAAAAGAGAAAGATGAGCTTATGAGGTGCTCATTAAATTTTGTTTGATATGACCTTTGTGTAGAGCTTTTATAAAGTATGATTTTGTTTTCTTCTAGCCAATGAATAATTGCTATCTTACAGTTTTGTATATAATTTATAACTGTACCACTATTTATGCAATGCACTTTTCATTGCATAATGTTGATCATATTTTAGTCTATTAATTGCACCTTTGAATGCAGGAGGTCATGGGTTCGAACCCCAGCTGAGTCATCCAAAGACTTGAAAATGGTACTAACAGCTGCCTTGTTTGGTACATTGCATTAAGAGGTTCATGTTAGGACTGGTTGGCCTCATCTCAGGATAATGTGACTGGGTAGGATATCATGCTACAGGTATGCGGCATGATGTCCCAGTGCTGAACATCACTTTCAACTGTCACACTGCAGACATTGAAGCAATATGACTGAAAAATATTTAAAGCAACTTTAAAATCTAAATCACACACACCTTTCAATTATCCATTTGTTCCTATTTCAGGTGACCTTTTGTGGAATATATTTTAGTTTAAATGTCCTATAATTCTTTATTCTGCTGGATTACTTGTTTGGATTTAAATTGCTATTTGAATTAATCTTGTCATTATATGTCCATGCAGTTTGCTGTGAGTAAAGACAGACTTTTCATCTTGATTAGATAATGTTAATTTTTTTTTAGTGTGTATTAATTTTTTTGTTGCAAAAAAAAACATTTTTGCTGGTATAAAAATTTGTAGATTCTGGGAGCAATCCTATTGAATTTGTTGTAGGCCACAGGCATCAAATATATGAAAATAGATACATATGAAAAAATGATGATTTCACAGTAACTAGTAGATGAAGATTTTAAAATTAGTTTTCTTATATCTTTAAATATAATTTTGTAAACTGCTTACATTTTGTAAATATTGTCACTTGGTATACAACTAGACTTTTTATTGATGTAGGATTAAGTCATCACTTTATCAAAAATGAAATGTTACTTCTGCAAAATTATAAATGAAACAGTTTGGAGAAATTATCAATAAAAAATATTTTGAGGACTTAACTTTCATTTTATCTTTTGTAGATAGTATTCTTTTCCTTGCAGAAAAGAAGAGGAGAAAAAATCAAATGTGTTGAAGCAGTACTTGGACAAAAATGAAAACAAAAATGTCCACCATGGTGCAGACAGTCGTGTGTCTACCATAGCAACAGATGATAGCTATAGCAGGCCCAGCAGGCGCTCAGAGAAAGAGAGTCGGAATAGGAAGAGATCACCTACTCCTGAAAAACATAATCGTACACCATCCCGAGAGCGGCGGGATCAGTCTCCTGAAGAGAGCAGTCTTCAAAGCAACCTAAAAGTGGACTTCCCACCTCCTCCTTCCAAAGTGAGCTTAGCTGAGAAAAAGAGGCAGCAGTGGGCCAAGGAAAGAGGTTCTTTCTTTTCATAGTTTAATTTGCTGTGTGGCTTCGCCAAATTTTTTTTGAACATTATTAATCATCTGTACAGAGAACCTTTCTTAAGACTACCTATGGAAATAATGATACCATGTTCATTGATCCAAATCATTATGAGACTTAATGAATCAGAAATGGAATCAAACTTTATGGTCTCCAAAGACAGATTGACTGATAGAAGACATGTTCTCCAGCACTGGTTTCTGTGTATTGTCAAAATCAAAAGTTTGTAGTATATTTTAAAATTGCTAATTAATTGTACAACAACAGTGTCAAATGCGATATATACATGTTTATAAGTGAGTCCAACTGCAAACTGCATAATGTGCCAGCAGAACATTGTCTGTGCAGTTTGTTAGGCTTAATCTGTTGAACAAACAACAAAAATCCTGATCTATTGGAACATTATGCAATGGCGGTCACAGTCTGTTGTTTGCAGCTGAAATTGTATGTGAGTGTATGTGGTACTCTTATTCTAAGAGAATATTTTGAGAGTTTTTCTAAAAAAAAAGTTTTGTGCAGTGAAATTTATGACTCACATTTAGTCTATGTTGGAGGTTTGGATAACACAAATGGAATGCAATATGAAGCTTAAGTATTTGATAGACTGTTTCATGATGTGTAATATGTAATGGAAATCCATCCTTGGTTAATATGCCTTTCTTGACCTATTGTTTGCCCTTTCAGCCAGGATCTATTATATTTGCCATTTCTTAACATCAGCAAACCTTATTTTCCAATTTAAAATGCACATCCAACATCTAAGTATCTAATACAACTCTAATTTTGATCTATGGATACATGTCTGGAGAAAACATTGCAAACACTTCACCCCCTTGTGAATTGTCTATCTCAGATACATTTTGATCTCACCACAATCAAGATTATGATGTTATAATCCACTTGATGTCAGAAGTTGTTTTTCCAGAGTATTTACATTTAGTTTATTTACTTAAGAAACTTTTGTCAAATGCATGTACAAACACTCGATTTCAATTATTTAATAGAAAGCATTAACTTTTTGGAGCACTGTCTCCCCAACAGTAAAAAAAATAGACCCTGGTTAGGCTTTCAATTATATTGCAATGAAAAGTAGGACAGGTGACTAAGGCTAATACATCTCTGGGTCGAACATTGTTTCAGTCTACAGTGTGATGTGACTCAGATTTGCTGGCACATTATGAGATGGTAGATTTGGGTCAGTGCTGTTAACACTTGGATTCACATAATATGCAGATAAATATGGTAAATTGAACTTAAGTTAAAGTCTGAGCTTCTCTCTTGAACAAGTTTACTAATCTCATTAATATTTGGGATATAATCCAGCCATTTCCTGAATCTAGCTGTACTAAGATGAAAATGCTCATCTTTGCTGGCTGTATCATATAGATGAAGGGCAATAACTGTTGCCTATTACCTCCCTTGTCAGGAGTTACTGCTAGTTTTTAAGCTTTACTATCATACAGACAACATTATACAAAATACCTCCCATACATCCATGCCAAAATTGATGTGAATTTTGGCCACCCATTCAGGAATTTGGGTTTATATTGTGTGATAATCATTCCTCTATACATTTATTTTAGTTTTAACTTTTTATAACAATTTGACAACTTTCTCTAACTTTGTTTATTTAGACAGTATGGTATGACATGCTTTCACTGACACATGTTGTGATTCATGTTTTCATGCACAGTGTCAATTATTTACTCATTTAGCAACAGGTGCTATTTTAGTGATTTATTTAATTTGCTGAATTGTTAATTTAACTGTTTTAAAAAATTTGCCATTACAGTGAAATAAGTAATAAATGCAACAAGTTCAAGGTCAGTGAAGTGCTTGAGTTGTGCCCTGTGTATTCAAAATGTATTTCCTCAGTGTCATATGATGTGTGCACCATCTGGTCTAAGGGTGTATGGAATACAGTTATGTAGAAATCAACCACAGGCAAAGGAAACAGGGAGACAATGATGCAAATTATTAAATTCGGGGCTAGTTTTGCCCCTTTATTCCTCGCTTATTTTTACATATAATTATGATACAATAAGTGAGTGTTTTTCCAATTTTAGGCAGTACAGGAGGATCCATCCTACACTATATATTGGACTCCCAAGCTGACTGCGATGATCCAGCCAACCAAGCCAGCCATCTAGCAGACCATTCAGTCATCTCAGTCCAGAGACTTTACTGAGGGATCGATCTGTTTCGCCAAGCCAATGGTTTCATCTCAAGAGTTACAGAGATTTTAATGTTAGATCTGTTCATCCTATAATAGATATTGCTACATGCAATATAAAGATTACAGGGATTTTTGCAATAGATCCCATTCATCATGCTTGGCCTATGGCTTCATCTCTACAATTATAAAGAGATCTTAATAATAGATTTGTCCAATCAGCCATGCTGATTATTATGTCAGCAAACCAGTCATTGATACTGTTTGGACAAATTGAGCTCATGGATATAACTGATTGTGTGCACTTGGCTTGCCTGCTGTGATCTGACTATGGATTGAACTGAATTCAGCTTTAAGGCTGCCATTGATGAGTTATTACAGGTATTTCCATCTTCTGAATGCCCTTCACCCACTACTGTCAGATATGACTATATTGTCAAAGCATTGGTAGATATCAATGAGGAAAAAGAAACCACTACCTTTTGGCTGCTACCTCACTCAGGGGAGATCAGAGATTAATCACCTGTCAGGACAAATTTGTGCCTTGGGGAATGCTAAAGACTTTGTTTCCAAAAGCTAAGAACCAGCATAAATTGCATGATGCACTCAAATGCATACAGACCTTCCAAGGGGACCCGAGTGACAGAGTGGTCTAAAGCACTGTCCATTACGGATTACTGCCATCTCACTTCTGTCTGCATGGGTTGGAGTCTACAATTCGGCGAATGTGGATATGTGAGAAAGCTTGCCAGTAGTTTTTCGTGTGTTGGTGGTTCTTTCCGTTGATTTCCCGGATTCTTCCTCCACCATTAATAATTGCTGCCTTGTGTAGCCTATTATGTGCTGAAAAATGGCGTTAAGCCATAAGCCACACAGCAACAACAACAATGACAACAGACCTTCCAACTTTGGATAAGAATTTAGCAGTGTTTAACATGTCAGCCCTACTATTCTACAAAATAGGCAATGACATCAAAAGTCTCTGCAGCAACTTTCGCATACTAGATGACATTTTCAAGAAAGATCGTTGGTCCCATTCTTGTAAAGTGGCAAAAATATCTCCTATCTTTTATGAATAACTGGATTTTCTCTGAAACAAAATGGGAAAAGTCTGATCTTCACCCATGCCTGAGATATGTATGGAATGTTTTACCCATCACAACACCTGGTCAACTTCCTTCATGTTCATGTCATACAAATCATTGAGTTAGTTGAGTCTGGTCCAGCAATATTTGAATTTCAGTAAGAGTTCTTGCAGCTCCTCAGATTAGTAAATACATGAGTGGATTTGATCCTGCTGGGTCATCTCTTTATGCGATCTATTATAAATGACCCTATTGGCTCTATGGCACCCTTTTTTTTGGTCTACTCTTATCAAAAGGTGAGGCTGGCACATGAAAGGCTAGGGGAACACCAGATCACATCACCTATGCATTCTAGATTTGCAGTTCCTATTTTGATGCTGCCAAAACCATATTGATGTACAAAATCAGACACATTCCTGGCAGACTTAATGTCTTGGCCACCTCTCTGTCCAAGAAGGGTTAAATCATTTATACAGAAAGATTCAATTCAGCTTTTTATTCCTTTAAAAGAAAATTCAGGTATTTTTTTATATCGCATTTTTATTTTTGTTTCCATTCTTAAATGGAAAATTAGGAGGGAAATTACACCTTTCATTAAAAAGGGCAGTTTTCTTACTATACAAGTCATTTAATGAAAAATATAAAGGTAGGGATTGAAAATATCATGCCATATTTTCACCCATTGAGTTGATTTTGTGACATGAATTTTGTAATCACATGTCCATAGAACTGATCCATTATCTTATATAAAGATGTGAACTCTTGATAGTTTTATTTTTCACCTTGGTGTGAGTCTGGAGGAGTTGACTTTCTTCAGTCATGTGGAATATCGTGTTATTTATCTCATAAACTGCTCTTTCAAGGTGGACATCTTGGATAGTATATGATGCACCTGCTAAAGTTAGGCTGAAAGTTGTTTAAGATAATATTAACATCTATGTCTATGAGAAAATAGTACCAATGAACCTGCAGGATGGATCTCCATTGGGTAGGTGTGGATGGGATCGAAATTAGAAACAGGCACAAGTATTTGTGATGGCTTCCATCTAGTTTTGAATCAAAGTGTCTGCTACAAGTTATATAAACAGTTCACCACTCCAAAAAAAGCAACCAAAATAAGATCAGTAAATTTTAATTCAAGCAATGAAACTGTAGATTTTTTTGTACAACTATGCCCAGGTCCTTAGCTGATAATTAATTGATTAAATTGCATTATGTTCTAATAATAAATAGTTTTATACCTATTTCTTTCTTTCAGTGGAATCTCAGATGACAGGCAATGTTGATTATGACCCATGGGGTCGGCCTGGTGCAGGGGCTCCATTACGATCAGGATCTGGGAAAGTCCTGGCTGACTACAGAAGCAGACAGGTGCACAAAGCTTCCTATTCTGGCAGAGTAATGCTTTTCTATTGAGAAGTTTGCTAGCGGCATGTACATCTATTTGAAATGAATGATTTGGAAAACTTGTCATTGCATATAACTTATGCAACAAAACCTGTGTAATCCAGGCAGTAATGATAACAAATAATTTTAGACAAATTAGAATAATCATATTTTTAGTTTCAATTTGAGAATGTAAGGAATGAGAATAGTCAAGGTCAGGTTATATGGGTTCTGTTTCTCTCTCTGTCTGTCTATATCTGATATTGTGATATCCATCTGTCTGCCCATGAACTTTTTTTTTTCAAGCATGACTCGCAAACCATTTAGGGTTTGGTTTGGTTTTGTGGGTTTATCACCATTTTTCAGCACATGGTGGCCGTATATCTAGTGAAAGCAGAGCCCAGGAAAACTCAAGAATGCTAGTCAAGCAGAGACTCAAACCCAGGCTAACAGAGGTGAGATGTCAGTGATCTGTAAAGTCAAGTTCCTCAGACCACTCGGCTACCTGAGGCCACAAACCATTTAAGGTTTTTAACCAAAGTTAGGACATATTTCAAGCATTGCATAGCAATGCCTGTTGATACTTGAATTTTCTGACATTTGTTTTTACCATGGAAACAAATTGTAGCATAACTAGTATAAAATTAATGGTCATTGGCTGTTAGTAGTATATAAATTGAGGTTGCATATACATAGGATACAAGCATAAGAAGCATGAAACTTGAGATTGTTGATCCATAGGTTATATTCAATAGGAGTCTTTACATAAAAGGGAGATTCTGAGTGTATGTCTTTTCTAGAGGACTTGTGTTATTGTTCCCAAATAGAATTCTCATTACAAGTCATAATTTTTTTTCACAAAAAATCATAAATTACTTCAGTTTGCACAATAAGTCATAATTACTTGCCTTTTTTTCCACAATGCAGTATGCATGTGCTAATACTTTTTTGTAAATTGCAATTTGTTTGAGAGGGACAGTATCTTGTGCTGGTATTTTCCTTATCTCAACTGAATATTAAATATCCCATTCAGGAAATATTTTTCTTCCATCTGTCCTTTAATCCCTCCATCTAATTTTATTTTCTACACACTGGCTTGAGTTCTCCATTTTTCACTGTTACCAAAAGTTTGGGATGCCTTACACTTTGGATTGGGAAGAACCCTGTTGATGTGAGGGTCAGAAAGGTCAAATGTCAAGGTCACTGTGAATGAAAGAAAAATAATTTGTTTTTGTTCAATAACTCAAATTCTCCAGTTTCCAAGGTGTTTGTAAATGGCTTTCACATCGGGTAAGGAAGAACTTATTGATTTCAGGGTCAAAAGGTTAACAATAACTATACTTTCATACCTATGTACGCAGTGACAGTCAAAGTAACATACAAAGAAAGTTCAGTTTTGTTAAAATAAACTTCTTGAAAATTTATGCTTAAAAACATTCAAAAGAGGAACCATGCTATATAGCTGTTGGTCAAAAGGTCAAAGATCAATAACACAATATGTCTGAAAGAAGATTGATGGTTGATGCACAATAACTGGAGTTCTCCATCTATGTTTACAAAACTTTGTGGACAGCTTGCATTTTTTATAAGAAATAACCCAATTGATTTCAGTTTAAAATTTACATGGTCAAAGTCATTGTTACTGAAAGAATAAAAATTGCTTCTGCACAGAAATATTAGTTATTTGTTTCAATGGGTCAGGTGTATAGTGTGTTTGTACTCTTGTTTTTATCAATTGTTTTTGCTTTGCATAAAGTTAGTGATTTGTCTTCTTTCATAGTGCCTGAAAATAAAATGACCTTGTCATTATTAGTGGCTTGTTTTCCATGTTTTCATCTGTTATTTATATATATATATATATATATATATATATATATATATATATATATATATACCTCATGGAAAGCACACAGAGAGTCTAGTAATACAAAGAATTTTAAAACTATAAACTGATTCATGAGTAAAGAATTGCTCCAATCATAGCATTATTATGGGTTGATTATTTTTCTTGCTTTAAAATGATAATAGCTGCTGGCTTTCTATCTTCAATATTTTCTGTATTGCACATAGTTGTATATTGTGTAATGGTAGATCCTGACACACATGGTCTAAATTTATACACTGTACATACTTGATAGAATAATTATGAGTTATTTTGTGGGAGAATTGACAGAAATGTTTTCAGAGGAAACCATTAAGCTCATGAATATATGGATATCAGTATATTTTATATCACTTCATTATTGGTACACTAAAAAGAAAATAACATACATATGTATAACAGCATTATGAGAATGCAACAACTCAGTCTCATATCAGCAGCATGATTTTTCTTACCTGTCAATGTTTTTAAAAATCTTGTTGTTTATGCGATAACTGCATACCAGTTAGCTGTGTCAAATCTTGTCTTTTATGTTGTAAATGCACACCAGTTAGCCATGTCACATTTATCCTTTATGCTCTAACTGCACACCAGTGTCAGTTTTGTTGATTTTTATTATTAAATTGAAGATAAGAATGAAAATACTAAGTTTGGATAAATCTTTTAATTTCCATGTGTTCAAATAGTTACTTTAGGAAAAGAATTGAAAAGTTTAGGGCATTTTTAAAATGAAGTTATCCAAGTCATTCATTTAGGAAAATTTAGAGAGTGAATTGGTTTAATTGGCATGTTAATTTTGAGTGAGAGAATCAAATGTATTTTTTATGTATAGGAATATTGTGATTTCATGTACAAATATGTACAAGGCCATACACTGGAAGATGTGCATTACTGAGATATTGCAATAAAGCAAATTGTATGTAGGTGTACATGTTCATACATCTTAATTGGTAAAGCCAGTAGTTGCACACATATGCATAGAAGATATTCCATATAAAATGTGACACTAATATATATTAACACAACTATAGGCATAGATACAGACATCTTATAGGAAGCTTGCTCTGCAATTTGTAATGACTTAAAGAAAGTTGATTTAGGAAATCATTTAATCGTTGACACATTTTGAATGATTTCATATCCTGAGCAGAATCTATGAACATTCATTACATATTGTTTTATTAGTAACAAATATAATTTGGTGTTGTTTGTAGACAACATATATAGTAACTTGCACATGCATTCCATAGTTTTATTTCAGATGATTCTATCACCATTTTAAATTAAATCTGATGTAAACAGAAGTGGTGCAGATAATTGTGGATGAAGATACAAAACCTCAAAAATCCTTTAAACAGTTGTTTTCATTATATATGCATGAACAGAATTAGAAAAGTTTCAGCAGAAGACATCCTTCTAACAAGATTTTTTGGCCAGCTGTCTATGCATTTAGCTTTTATGCATAGGTCAGTTAGTGAGCAATCTCATACCCTGGGTCTTTTGATCATAATGCCTTCTATTTTTAACAGTGATTCAACCCAAGTCCATAAAAGTGCCTCTTCCTTTGTAAATTACATATTCAAATGTACATGCACTATTTACATAATAAACTTTCTAATTTATTTTAAATTAGTGATAACTTTTGTAAAATTGATTAAACATTTAATTAAATCCTTAGTATTTAATTAAATCATGTGATATCACATGAGTCGTTTAGTGTAATGAAAATGAGTGGTGTACATAATTTTTTCTGTTAAGTGTAATAAAAATGTAAGTGGTGTACATAATTTTGACTGGGGTAAGGTAAATGTTGGTTTTATCTATTTATTTATATATTGGGTTAAGTATAGTTATTCAGCATTACCTTCTTAATATTTTTTTTACATAAACTTGTTTAGCTTTGCTGTCTTAAATAAATTATAAAGAGAATAAGTTTGAAGTAAAATAGACACCAGTAGTACATGCTAACTTGGCTTAATTAGACAGTAATGTATTATTGGAATGTCTTAAATTTTATCAACATGTCAAAAAACTTCCAAGTCTAGACACAGAAGTTGATACAGTAGGTCAGCATATAATTTAGGAAGTAAAATCCATTGAACTTGGACTTTTGTTTCTGAAATCTTTGCTCTAGACAAAGAAACTGTTTTTAAGACACAGATTTGTTTTTCTTTGTATGTTGCATACCACTGTCCCTAATTTCATTATTGGCTTTGACATTTGATTGGTGGATTTAAAATTAACTGAAATTTTATCCAGTCAGATTGCTGGATTCAGTACTTAAATTGAGGTTCAATATTTAATAATTTAATGAAGATTATTCTACTGGTGAAATTTTCAGATGCAGATTATACATGCAGATTTTCTCAAAGAACAATTAATTAGTTAATGGATTATCCTTATTTAATGCAATTCCTGGCAAAGAGTTTTATGAATGAAGAAATATTAATATATTGGTATTCTGGCACAGGTTTTTTTAGATGCTATTTAAACACTTAAAATCATATATTACTTGGACAAGAAAGTAAACCTACAAAAATATGATGTATTAGTTTCCAACAGATATACAGTAAAGCTACTGATCCATGTTAGGATTGATAAATATTGAATAAATTGATGACAGTATACATTTTCTCAATTTTTATAGGAAAGCATTAGGATTGTTCTTTGTAACTTTGTCCAGATCTTGAATGGTATTAGTTTTATGTCCTAGTCTTGTATCAACAAGTGAATATTTGTATGTGTTTTCTTTTGTAAAGCAGATTGTCTTTACTATATTTTGTCTCAGTATGTGATGTAATGTATAAATGATTCTAATAATTCTGATGACCTCATTCAGCATTCAGCAGTATTGGATTATTTTTTCACAGACTGATACTGTCATTTTTAACATTTTAGTTTGAGCGCTATATTCTTTTATTTCTGTTTGTATCAAAATTTTATTCCTAAATTTATCCATAGATTTCAGCTATCTGTATATTAGCCAGGAAATATTCCTTAAGTGTTTGATCTCATATGAACATGATCTCATTTGAACTATTAGAATCATTTGTAGATAATCCTGTGTGCATTATGTACAGTTTGAAAAAGTCTCATTTCATTGTTTTTCTGTCGACACAAGACATACAAAATTTTTACCTGTTCATTAAAAAGTGCTTTTAATATTCTGGTAATTTTGCTCAAAGTTTGTATAACAGGACACAATATTCTGTCCATTTGTTCATTTTTATTGTTCACTTCTCATTGTATATTTATGTCATTTAGTTTGCAACATAAAGCTGGTAAAATTCAAGCAGTCTTTGTGATCTTTTTCACTCCTTTTCTACCATGCTCTGGCTAATGATAAGTCAGCTGAAATCTATGGATAAAATAATATGTTGGTTCATTTAAGCCTCTTGAGCACTGGGAGTCACTATATCCCACAATGCATCATTTAGTTTTACACGGGCCATGTGAGCTTATGGTATGTCCTTGCACCAACTGTTGATTCTGTAATCAGTGTTCATACATTTTGTATATTTGTACACAATTGGTTGCTGTTACTAAGGTAATATGATGTCCATTTGGTGACTTATATAACTAAGAAAGTATTCCAGTAGCATTTTAAAAAAAAATAAAAACTTCAGACTTGTATTTCATGGGACAAGATTTCTAACAAGTTTAGTACTTACCTTACCTAACTAATCAGGTTAGCTAGTGCATTTTTTTCTGCTTTTTAATTTGCCATGAAGCCTTGTTTTCTGTACAGGCATTTATGGACAAGGTCATGAACAAGTTTAGTAAATTAAAATAATAATTATATACATACTTAAAAAAACTCCAGCTTGTGATTGACTAAGACTGCTTCCACCCAAGAGATGCATTTATGAGTGAAACATTGCCTGTTAACATATAATACCAAGCTGTCTAATCCAGCATCATTATAGACTACCACTAAAGGGAATGTTTTGGTAAGGATTTATTTCATTTGGGTTTAGTTATAATTAATAACATTATGAGATAATTAGGCAGTTATAAACAGAGCTTGTAACATAGTAGGGACAGTTATTAGTTATTGATGTATGTATGAAGCTCATGTAACCGTAATTTACATTACCAAAGATACTAGTTGAGTAACACTAAAAATCCTTGAATGTTAATGTATCTGATGTACTGCATTGACTCACTAAGCTTGTCACATTAGAGACTTTTATAACAGCTTATTTGATGCAATTTGGAGTGCAATTTCATTCCACCCAGATTTTAAAATTGTTTTTGATAATGCATAACATTCTATGCATAATTATTTAATGAAATTTATTTTTAAAAAACTGTAACAAAACTATTGACATGAATCATGTCATTTGAAAAGTGACTGCTATGTTTCCTATTTCCAGTAATGTGGACTTAACAGAGAATTTGACTATGTTAGGCTTTAGGACTATTTTCACATGTTTACATTGCTAATGTCATTTTGAATGCCCAATCAAGAGCTGGCATTTTATGTTGCCTGACAACGTGCCCAGGAGCTTAGGGATAGTGATTGGCCCTTTAATTTATTTTAATGTAATTGTCTTGGAAATACTGTAAACACATACATGTGTACAAATGTATCTTTGCCAATTTAACCTTGTCAGTTGTTTTGGGTTTAATGCCATTCTTCAGCACATGAAAGGCTATACATGTTCAATGTGAATAGTTTTCATTGAGCAATATATTTATTAGAATTAATCATTAGACAATCAGTAAGTACCATCAACCTATCAGTAAGCTCTACTAGTATAAAAAAGCGAAGCAATTAAGTGTAGCCAGCATCAATATTTTGATTGATCATGAGAAGAAAAAAAAAGGGGTCTTTTAGAACCTTTCATGATTGCATACTGTTGGTAGGATTTTTTTTAGAGATAGTGACAGAGAAAAAAAATATAAGAAAAAAGGAAAGATGGAAAAAAATAACATTGAAGATTTTTTTTACATAGATCTCCCATTTGAGGGGTTATGCTATGGCTGCTACTACTTGCTTATTTCAATTGGGCTGTTTAGTATACACTATTCTGCCAATGAACCCTTGACCAAAAACTAATTAGTCTCTCTGTCTCTCTCTGTGTCTATGTCTCTCTCTCTCTCTCTCTCTCTCTCTCTCTCTCTCTCTCTCTCTCTCTCTCTCTCTCTCTCTCTCTCTCTCTCTCTCTTTCTCTCTCTCACATGCACACACACATGGAGATACATTATTGTTACACCTTAATATAAGCTTTATAAAAAAACATCTTTTTCAATTTTGTTCCATTATTGTCCCAGAAAAATGGTCAGGAGCCTAAATATTAATTCCTATTTACAAATAAGGGAAGACATTTTGTCTATGCATAAAACAAGTATATTAATCCATACATAAAAACATTTTAAATTTCATACTGTAATGAGCATTTCTTTACAACTTATAGTGATGTATAATTCACACACACATACACACTGTTTTTAAAGAAATAGAAGTTAACCATGTTAAAAAAGTGGTTGGGGTAAATCAAAAGATATTGTGATGTAGTTGGGATCAGTTTTATAACATCATGGCTCTGAATGAAGATTAAATGTCATTAAATGCACAGTTGTGCATTAACTTTATGAGATTTATTTTCCATTTAATCTTTAAAGACTTTTTCAAAGACGATTTAATATCTTTTTACCAACAGCAGATAACCAATTAATTGTAAATTAATGGTTTTGTTAGTAACTTTAATTGGCACAAATTGACTACAAATATTGGACATGGTCAGATGTCATACATTGGATATGGTTAGATAGCAAACATTGGACATGGTTATATATCATATATCAGACATGATCATATATCAAAAACCACTTTTGGTCAAAATCAGCAGCAGATCTTGTCAAAAACAGACTGTGACAAAGAAGTCCTGTAAGCTTGTTACATGAGCATTCAGAATCATTCGTTTCTAGTAATTGACTATGAAGATGTCTGAGAATTGCAGTTTGCTGATTGCATTCTATAAACACGAGTCAGTGTCTTGGTAGTTTGCCCCACATACTGTTATTTTCTCTTCAGCAATTAAAATGGTTGAACTGACATTATTTTTAGAACATCTATGTGATTTCCTTTGCTAAAATGTGTTTTTCCGATCAATATTAGAGGTTCATATGACAAAATCATAGCTAGACTGTACTGGTATCAGACATCAATTTTAGTTAACATTCATCCTCTTCAGTGGTTCCCTGCATCAAGTAAAATTTATGCACTGGCTAAACTTAAGCTGGTGCAGAGAAAACATTCTAAGCAAGTTGATTGCCAATCACTATTGCCGCAGTGAATATCTTTTTG
Organism: Potamilus streckersoni; assembly: GCA_016746295.1. Taxonomy (NCBI): domain Eukaryota; kingdom Metazoa; phylum Mollusca; class Bivalvia; order Unionida; family Unionidae; genus Potamilus; species Potamilus streckersoni. The sequence goes on along the minus strand of JAEAOA010001685.1, from coordinate 1,745,808 downwards.
TTCAAACTGTTTTGGGAAAAAAATATCCATGCTTGATGAAAATAAATCAGTGTTATGTGTCTTTCATCTTAGTTGATGGTTTTAATCATGTCTACATAATTACACATGACATGACCATGTCATCCAAAGTCATCTTTAAATGAAGCATGTTATAGTGGTGGGGGGTGTCCATGCATGTGCAAGGGTGTGGTGGGGTGGCGTGGAGGAGTAGAAAGAAAATAGTTATTATTTAAACATAATTCCAATTTTGGAATTCTTATAGTACTATTTTGATGTATTAGCTTGAAATTTGAGAAGATGAACTCTGTTAAACATCAGTACATTGTGTATGGAGAAAGAAGCAACTAAGGTAATTATCTCGCATGTTTCACTCTTCAAAGAAATCAGGTAAGGATTTCAATTGTATCATTCCTAGAATTTTATTTCATGGATTTGTTGTGCTTACAAAAGTTTTATAAATTCATTGCCAGATTGGTAGGCATAGAACATACCCATTTTTACCTACTTTTTGGATGAGACTTTTGCCACAAATTATTTCATTTAATCTCCTTACAAATTAAAAAATATTCTCACTTATAGCTCTGGATATATCTTTATGGTAACATTTTAATATCATTCCTATGAGAAAAAGGATGACCAGAAATGAACGACTATTACACGGACTTTGAAAATGAAGAACTAGTATTCAGAATGTAAAAATTGAAGAGAATTTTGGAGAATTTAAAATGTAAAGAATTGCCATTTTTGACATTAAAACATTACACTTTAATAAGCACACACCCACCATTTTGTAAACATTTGCAAAAGAAATCTGTTTTTAAGCACACTTGTCATGATCCTAACATACCTCAAAAGAGCAATGCAATTGCTAAAATCTGCAGAAAGTTTGATATTCCCAGATTTCCCTTATAGCGTATGTATATATCTCATTATCAATTATGGATTTAATCAGTCTGGAAAAACATGAGTGTTTTTTGGGACAAGATCATATAGGAAGATCAAACTTCACAAATTTAGAGTATGAGAGTTTCAGGTTGCAAACTCTTGTAGTGTGTAAACTAATTTATTCCATGAAATTTACCTAAATTATAATTTTGTGGGTGCTAGTAATACATCAGATATGAACAGCTTCAGATTTCTCTTTGAGTTTTTCCATTTAATCAAATCAGGCCTCTGCAGTGGGCTAAAATGTCTTAACCCAAAGTAGTAAAGGCATATATACTTAGCCAAATTTAGCTAGTGTCTTTTAGTATAACCCACATGTATGGTTGCAAAAGACCAAAATCAAGACAACTATGATTAGCCCAATTTGGCTAACTAGAACATTGTTCCTTTCCATGTATGATAAATGTATGCTTATCTAAATTTGGCTAGTATCTTTTAGTGTAACCCACATGTATGGTTGCAAATGACCAATATCTAGGCAACTGTGATTAGCCCAAATCGGCTAACTAGAACATTGTTCCTTTCCATGTATGATAAATGTATTCTTAGCCAAATTTGGCTAGTGTCTTTTAGTATAACCCACATGTATGGTTGCAAAAGACCAAAATCAAGACAACTATGATTAGCCCAATTTGGCTAACTAGAACATTGTTCCTTTCCATGTATGATAAATGTATTCTTAGCCAAATTTGGCTAGTGTCTTTTAGTATAACCCACATGTATGGTTGCAAAAGACCAAAATCAAGACAACTATGATTAGCCCAATTTGGCTAACTAGAACATTGTTCCTTTCCATGTATGATAAATGTATTCTTAGCCAAATTTGGCTAGTGTCTTTTAGTATAACCCACATGTATGGTTGCAAAAGACCAAAATCAAGACAACTATGATTAGCCCAATTTGGCTAACTAGAACATTGTTCCTTTCCATGTATGATAAATGTATTCTTAGCCAAATTTGGCTAGTGTCTTTTAGTATAACCCACATGTATGGTTGCAAAAGACCAAAATCAAGACAACTATGATTAGCCCAATTTGGCTAACTAGAACATTGTTCCTTTCCATGTATGATAAATGTATTCTTAGCCAAATTTGGCTAGTGTCTTTTAGTATAACCCACATGTATGGTTGCAAAAGACCAAAATCAAGACAACTATGATTAGCCCAATTTGGCTAACTAGAACATTGTTCCTTTCCATGTATGATAAATGTATTCTTAGCCAAATTTGGCTAGTGTCTTTTAGTATAACCCACATGTATGGTTGCAAAAGACCAAAATCAAGACAACTATGATTAGCCCAATTCGGCTAACTAGAACATTGTTCCTTTCCATGTATGATAAATGTATTCTTAGCCAAATTTGGCTAGTGTCTTTTAGTATAACCCACATGTATGGTTGCAAAAGACCAAAATCAAGACAACTATGATTAGCCCAATTCGGCTAACTAGAACATTGTTCCTTTCCATGTATGATAAATGTATTCTTAGCCAAATTTGGCTAGTGTCTTTTAGTATAACCCACATGTATGGTTGCAAAAGACCAAAATCAAGACAACTATGATTAGCCCAATTTGGCTAACTAGAACATTGTTCCTTTCCATGTATGATAAATGTATTCTTAGCCAAATTTGGCTAGTGTCTGCAATTACATGAACATTAAGGAGAGGGACATTGAGTTAGCCAAATTGGGCTAATCATAGTTACCTAGATTTTGGTCTTTTGCATATACTAAAAGAAACTAGCCAAATTTGGCTTAGCTTACATTTTGGTCTTTTGCAACCATACATGTGGGTTATCCTAAATTACACTAGCCAAATTTGGCTAAGTATACATTTTTCATGTGCCTTTACTACTTTGGGTTAAGAGATTTTAGCCCACAGCAGAGGCCTGATTTGATTAAATGGAAAAACTCAAGAGAAATCAGAAGCTGTTTATGGTATTATAGGAATTTGCCTTGTATAGAATGCAATAGTAATCTTTTCTTTATCCCAGGATGTTTTGAAGAGCATTGCTGAGGGTGAGGAAACCAGAAGGCAGGAGAAACATTTGGATAAGACTAAAGAGTTGTCCAATGATGAAGCCAGGCACACTGAGGCTAAAGATTTGTCTAGTAGTGAAGCCCAGCACACTAAGGCTAAAGATTTGTCAAGTACCGAAACCAAATCTACAGTGGACCAAACTACTGTACCACATGCCATGAGAAGTTCATTTGCTTTTGGGGTAGGCTGTCATATGCTGTCCTAGTATAATTAATTAATTGTTTTTTTTTTTCTTGCCAGCCTTTGATGGTAGCAAAACATAATATAATTTTTGTGCCAACAGCAACAATGTTATCAATTTTTAAGATTTTAATAGTTTTGATGTTAAAGTATTTTTGAAGACATGGATAAAAAATACATAATTATGTTGTTTGAAGGTGTGACACCAGTATAATCTGTATTAGAATTGACACTGATGCCCCAGTGGTAGACATAACTATAAACTTCCACACTGCAGACATCATAGCAATATGACTGAAAGATTGTTAAAGCTACGTTAAAAGTCATAATCACATCACATCTATATTAGGACTGGCTCAAAGACTGTAAGTCCAATATTATCCATAGTAGGACTGACACTGAGACTAAGACCAGTATAATCTACAGTAGGACGTACACTGAGACTGTAAGACCAGAATAGTCTATTTGATGATTGACACTGAGACTGGAAGACCAGTATAATCTATATGAGGATTGACACTGAGTCTGTAAGACCAGTATAATCATTATGAGGATTGACCCTGAGACTGTAAGACTAATATAATCTATAGTAGGATTGACACTGAGACTGTAAGACCAATATATTCTATAGTAGGACTGGAACTGAGACTGTAAGGCCTGTATAATATACACTAGGACTTGCACTGAGATTGTAAGACCAGTATAATATAGTTGATGATTCACTGAGACTAAAACCAATATAATCTATAGTAGGACTGGCACTGAGACTGTAAGACCAGTATAACCTACAGTAGGACTGACACTGAGACAGTAAGACAATATAATCTTTAGTAGGACTGGCACTGAGACTGTAAGACCAGTATAATCAATATGAGGATCGACGCTGAGACTGTAAGACCAATATAATCTATAGTAGGACTGGCACTGAGACTGTAAGACCAGTATAATCTACAGTAGGACTGACACTGAGACTGCAAGACCAGTATAATCTATAGTAGGACTAACACTGAGACTGTAAGACCAGTATAATCTATAGCAGGACTGGCACTGAGACTGTAAGATCAATATAATCTATTTGATGATTGACACTGAGACTGTAAGTCCAATATTATCCATAGTAGGACTGGCACTGAGACTGTAAGATAGTATAATCTACAGTAGGACAGACACTGAGACTGTAAGACCAATATAATCTATAGTAGGACTGACATTGAGACTGTAAGACCAGTATAATCTATAGTAGGAGTGACACTAAGACTGTAAGACCAATATAATCTATAGTAGGACTGGCACTGAGACTGTAATACCAATATTATCCATAGTAGGACTGGCACTGAGACTGTAAGACCAGTATAATCTATTTGATGATTGACATTCAAACTGTAAGACCAGTATAATCAATATGAGGATTGACACAGACAGTAAGACCAATATAATCTACAGTAGGACTGGCACTGAGACTGTAAGACCAGTATGATCTATATGAGGATTGAAACTGAGACTGTCTGACCAATATAATCTTTAGTAGGACTGGCACTGAGACTGTAAGACCAGTATAATCAATATGAGGATCGACGCTGAGACTGTAAGACCAATATAATCTATAGTAGGACTGGCACTGAGACTGTAAGACCAATATAATTCATAGTAGGACTGGCACTGAGACTGTAAGACCAATATAATCTATAGTAGAACTGGCACTAAGACTGTACAACCAGTAAAATGTTCAGTAGGACTTACACTGAAACTGTAAGACCAATATAATCTATATTAGGTCATGTGGCATGATGCCCCAGTACTAGACATAAATATAAACTTCCACACTGCAGACTTCATAGCAATATGACTGAAAGTTTGTTAAAGCTATGTTAAAAGTCATAATCACATCACATCTATATTAGGACTGGCATTAAGACTGTAAGACCAATATAATCTATAGTAAGACTGGCACTGAGACTTTGATACTAGTATAATTTATAGTAGGACTTACACTGAGACTGTAAGACTAATATTATCTACAATAGGACTTACACTGAAACTCTAAGACCAATATAATCTATAGTAGGACTGGCACTGAGACTAAGACCAATATAATCTATAGCAGGACTGGCACTGAGACTGTAAGACCAGTATAATCTACAGTAGGACTTATACTGAGACTGTAAGACCAATATAGTCCATAGTAGGATTGGCACTGAGACTGTAATACTAGTATATTCTATAGTAGGACTGGCAATAAGACTGTAAGACCAGTATAATCTATTTGTTGATTGACACTGAGACTGTAAGACCAATATAATCTATAGTAGGACTGGCACTGAGACTGTTAGACCAATATAATTTATAGTAGGACTGGCACTGAGACTAAGACCAGTATAATCTACATTAGGACTTACACTGAGACTGTAAGACCAATATAATCTATAGTAGGATTGGTGCTGAAACTGTAAGACTAATATAATCTATATTTGGACTGGCACTAAGACTGTAAGACCAATATTATCCATAGTGGCATTAAGACTGGTTAATAATTTCCTTGTCTGTATACATATCCCATATGTTAATATATTTTTCTCATCCATCATGATGTCATCCAAGTGTATTCTACCATATTATGACATCATCAAACTGTTCTCGGACAGCTA